>CM077630.1:10363214-10845229 GCA_039566895.2 Turritopsis rubra
AAGAAGCCGAGGAGGAGAAATGTTACTTAAGAGATAATATTTATACAAGGGGTAAAAAAAAAGAAACAATTGAAGAAGTTAGCAAAGCCAACACTTCCACCCTCTTCCTTAAGGTCCCTACCCATATTTTTACTCCTTTTCTAAATCAAGGATGTCTAGCTATTTCTTTATAAATAAAGAATTGATTGATTGGCCAATCATAAAAGAGTAACTTAGTGTCGTCTTCCATTTTAAATTGGAAATTCACTAAATTAATAAACAATTCGAAGACACCGTTTAACTACGTGTTATCTGAGAACTTCACAGAACATCATGTCCACCCTGGATTGTTTCTTTATGTTTGATTTCTTCATTATAATGTCAAAGTAATTTCGTCAAATCGGAAGGAATATGCATAGGTTTCGCATCACACGTTCTCGGAAATATGATATCGATTTACATAAAGAGCGCTGAACCAAATCAGAATCAATGGTTCCCATTGGCAACATTTCTGTAAAATTGATCAATGTAACGTCTGATGATTCTATATAAAAGGTGTTGTATTACAGAAATTAGAACAGTTGGAATTGGTTTAGCGAAGGAACGGTAAGTTTTTGTAGAGAATTGCAAAATAGAAATCAAATTGTACTACGACTGTGAAACGAAAGTAAGTTCATTTTGTGTAACTCATTCATCACAGATAAACCATCATGAAGACTTTGTTGTTGATATTTGCTGTTGCTGTTATTGGAAACTCTCTAGGTATATACCATATGATTGACACTTGTTTTTTCCTTTCATTTTTATATTTTGATGTCAGTTTGAAAATTATTGGGGATAGTTAAAGAGCTCATTCAAACATAGGCAAAAATGCGAATTTCTTTCACAACGTTTCAAATTTCTTCGTTTCATTTCTTTCTTAGGTCACACTGTCGAAAAGAAAAACGGTGATTATTTTTTATTTATGGTTTACTGCGTGGGTATCTATCATGAAAACTTTTTTCCATTCTACATTACTAGAGAACAATTTGTTCAGGATGTGATAAATTGTGATTTAAATGTTCCTTGTTATTTCATAATGTGATGTCATATTCATTAATTTATTTATATATTTTGTATAATATTTCATGTCATTTCTTTTAATTTTTTGTAGATCGTGAAGAATATGTAAAAGACATGTTGATGAATCAACTGATGAAATGGGTTGGTTCATGATCTAATTGAAAGTTAAAACAGCGTTTAAATGGAAATTCGCTAAAGGTCTATTGTTGAACATTTTATTTTTCTTTCACTAGAAGATGACTTGAAATTGGAAGACCTTTTAAACGACAACGGTAGCGACGATGAAGGTAAGAACATATGATTCAATATGATTTTACATATGATTTTCTTTCAAAACGATATACTCTGTTCACGATGCCTGGCCTCTTAAGTAAGTAATTGCATGAGACCATTTAACCATTTCCTCTCTTATTTTCTATATTTTCGTTTAATATGTAAGAACTTATAATTGGCTCATATAAGGGATGGTACATATTCAAAATATTTCCAAATAATAGCTGGGTAATAGGGTATAAGTGTTGTATTTTATAGATCTCGATGAAATGGCAGACGATGCTGATGGCCAGGGGGAAAAAGGTAAAACTAATAATCCTCACTTTCTTCTTTTCGTCTTACGGATTTAAATAACCATAATTCAATCTCGACCTTGTGGCTTCTTGAGTCTTCGATGAAGCCTTGGGGATAAGGTTTTGCTAAATAATCGTATACGCGTATTATGAAAGCTAATTTACAAACGTTTTCACTTTTAAAGATCCGAAACCGTTGTGGAGAAGATGGGGATGGCGATTTCGTGGACGAAAAATACTAAGGACTGTGGGAACAGCTTGCAAAATTTTTCCCCAACACTGTGGAAAGAAATGAAACGTAAGAAATTGCTTCGAAGAAAATGATGTAATCAAAAATTTAATTTTGTAAGCACGAAGATGAATGCAATCAGAGAGATCAGTTTTTTGAACACAAAATAGAAAGTAGTTCACAAACCATCAATTGTTCCTTACATTTGTGTTATTGAGAAATACGTCGAGATACTATTTGCAACTGATGAATTAGCAGGGTACTGACTGAAACATAATTATACACAATTATACACAAGACCTTTAAACCGGGTATCCCGCGTTTCGACTTAAATAACTCGGGGCAAGTTACAGTGCGATGCTCTTCAATTATGCAAACCAGTAATATTTTTCTTTCGCACTTATATTATCTTTACTAGTCGCTCCTACATTAATTTGCTGACTGCGGCAAGTTCACTGGTCATCAAGAACCAGACCAAACCCATCGTTAATCACTTCACCACAACCTCATCCTCCGCCATTGTGCTACGGCACCCAAGTTGCCGCACGAAACGAGTCACCAATGCAATTTTGAACCGCCATATCTATGAACACAAATAACGAAAAAAGTAATAATTATAAGTAGCCATGAGTTTATATACTCTAACTTACTAGATAAAGGTACTGTGTGAGCTGCACATCCCTTCACAACTTTTCAACCAATCTGAATAGTCACTTAATACTGTATGAATAGCATGAATTTTTGCCTCCTCTGTCATCGGATTTCGGGTTTTAATTCAAGGAATTGAATATGGTTACCAGTACAGAATGATGATCTGACATAAACGTTTATGATGGCGATCTCTACTCAAAACGACTGGACTCTGAATACAACAGTTAACAGGTTGAAAGCACTCACGTCTACCGAATTGAACGGGGGTAAGACGATTACTTAAAGACGAAAAAATAAATATCACATCAGTCAAAGTGAAAAAGTGAAAGTGAAAACAAATGAACTTTACCTTATTATCGAGTCTAAAGAAAAACTTTGAGATGAGACCTCCTTTACATTCAACTCTGGGGTCTTTTTTCGTTTAAAAGAATGGAAATGACACTAAGTTCTTATAAAAGGCACGTTAAGGGTCAATTGCTGCAATAGCAAACAAAATACAATTAGTTTCACAAGTTTTAATTTGGTTTATAAGATTATTTGTTATAGCAAATGTCAATTTTTTTAAATAAACTGTTTTTAAATCTCAACAAGAAACCATATAGTGTAAAACGGTAACGTAATTTCGAAACTAAGTTGTACTTCGAACAAAATAGATACAAACTCATTCACAGAGTTTTAAAGTTTGTAAAGTGTAAACAAGGTTAAATAAAGAAACATCATTGCTTAAAACCAAAGAAATATACATTTGTGAAATGTAACCATGGATACTTATCTTAATATAAAATATATTTTAATACAAAATAAGAGCCAAAACAAATACAAAACAAAAACAAAAAAAACCGTCTTCATCAAAAACAATATTATTAAAAATAAAAACGAAAAATCCATCCGAAATGCTGGGTTTTAGACTTTTAAAAACAAAGCAAACCAAAACGTTCAAATAACCAACAAGAATAATTATAAGAAGGTCGCTTAATAGTTAAAGTAAGAATTGATTTTTATGAAGCTTCTGATCATTAACTGTAGGTGAGTCGAACAAAATAATACTTAATTTCAAATAATATACTTCGCATTGGAAGTGACTGAGACCCTCCTTTTTGTAATTCATGGGAATAAGATCCATTCTTTCGTGAATAACTGGTAAAATACTAACAAGAAAATACTTATTGAAGGTTTGGATAAGTGATTGAAAATTACTAGTCTGTGTTCGTTCATACAATTTATATAGTTTTGTAAACGGAATTGTAAACGGAGTCTAAAGCGTGGGCTAAATCCCATTTCGGCCGGAGGAGTAGGAGTCCAAGGGTGTTTGAAGAGGAATGTCATCCCGTATGAGACCACGATATATTAGTCGTTCTTAAATACTGTTATCATATACAATCCTCATAGAGAATGCAGCAAAGTATTATTATAGTATTACTGTTATATTAATTCTATATTACCTCTATAATATATTGTACTACATTACCTCCCTAATATATCGTGGTCTCATACGTAATGAAAGAGTATTCCCTTTCGTAACAAGTTCATGCACAATGTATAACGACAGCTGCTGCACATAATATACTTTCTGAAAAGCACACAATGTTAACAGCTCATTCAGATATTATGATATGAGAGAGTTTAACCACTAAGATAGACAAATAAGTAGCTACTTAGACATGATTACAATCACCCTCAATACTATCAAGTTTCCAATCAAATCAATCATAACCAAAATAACACATTATGACAATAACTACAAAATTGAATCAAAGATTTTCCAAAAATAGTATTTGTATATGTTTTCTGAGGAACGTTAATAATTCAATCTCCCCTTAAACCATTAACTACCTTCAACAACATTGATATGGTGGTAACGTGAAAAATCATCGGGCGTCAGACAATTGTATAGATAGATAATGTATTAGATAATATACTAGTATCCCGGGTAAAAACATTTTACCGGTTCACTTTCCCGATGAGTTACCACCATCCCGTGATTTTTATATCAATATAGGGGTGACCGAAAATAAAATCACATAATCCAAAAGTATAAGTAGTACCACGCTATAGAGCTCGAAATGCTGATCAAAAACATTTTACAGGTTCATTTTTCCCATTATTTGCCGCCCACACCTCCCGTGCTCTTCCTCTTTCAAAATATAGGGATGTATATATAGTATAGCGTGTAAAATGTTTTTACAGGTTTACTTTCCCCATGATTTACCGCTATCCCGTGTTCTTCTTCTTAATATGGTGGAGGCGAATAAGGGATAAGTAGTACCACGCTATAGAGCTCAAAATGCTGATCAAAGCTATTACATAAAAAAAAATGAACAATATGAAAGGTTGTTTTTTGTCCTTATTTGGTACAGTTATATCTATCTATTGAATATTTTTTTTAATATATATATAGATAAAATCATAAAACGTATATTTCATTTGAAACAGACGCATTTTAATGATGATAGCTCAAAATGTAGAGTTGACAAATGAGATTAATAAATCAGACAAAAAAAAATAGGTATGCAAATGAAATTAATACATTCCAATCTATTGTCTCGTTTTTTCAGACAATAACTTAATGGATTTTCAAGATTTAATCCAGGTTTCAGACTTTCAGCATCTCATTTTAATTACAATCGCAGTTGCGTCAAGTTTAATATTTAATTCCATTGTCTGATTTTTTTAATCTCATAAATTTTTACGTGTAAACAATGGAAAATTGAAACATTAAATTTCTATTTATTTCTGTTTTTGCACGAAAAGCGCGGCACTACATTTTGAGCGGCCCCCGCTATCATCATCAGGCATATTAAAAAAAGATGCCGAAAATAAAATCACATAATTGCTAAGAATAAGTACCACTAAGTATTAGAGCTCGAAAAGATGATCAAAAAAATGTATGGGATCATCTGTGTACGACGTGCCGTTACCGAGATATCGTCGATCAAAGATTTTGATGACGTCACACCTATCCCCAAAAAGTTTTAGACCCAATTTTTTTTTCGTCACCCATCGCCAATATTGCAGAGCCCCAAAAACGTCAGTTATCCCCATCGGTTCTCAAGATATTTGACCCTTGAAATCGCATTCTATTTAGGGTGCAATGCAATGTCCCCCGTGCCAAAAAATTCACGTCGCATCATTTGGTAATATACTAATACTGAAAAAAACGCTTCTCGCAGCAGCGTGGTTTTTCGCGCTCCTCGTGAGAAAATGACCGTGAAATTCTCCTATTCTCCTAATGGGAGATTCTCCCTATACTAATACGGAAAAACATACATCCATTGACGAACTTCCCGGGAAATTTTACCTAACGTTCTTTCTTTAAAAGTTAGGTAAGAAAAAAGCAAGATTGTGTATTAGTATAAGAAGATTAGATTGTTTAATCGATTCACAATGAAAATACTTTCATGCTAGCTGGTATAATGGGAACATACTCTAAGTTGTCTACGAACTATGGCTAAACACAACCTCGTACCCAGGCTGACCACTCGAATAACAGTGTAAGGTATACCAAGATTTACCATTAAAAAAAATTCCTCCTGAAAAATCGATCAGTTTAAAAAGGATTTTATCATTTAGTTTTAGTCAAGTATTACCTTGATAAAAGATCTGTAAACAGTACGACCACATTTACCACACCTTTAGCAATAACTACATAGGGAGTAGTAGACGGGCAGGTGTGAACACAGAAGATAACAAAATTGCAACAACAGAAAAGAATATATCATAATATTTGCATACATGTACATTTATCATTCATATTTTGTTCAGCTCCATATCGTAAAAACAAGAGAATCTGGAGATTACGCAACTGTGATGGCAACGAGGTCGGCGATGGGAAAGTGATCCAAGAACATTCAAAAATTAATGGATCATTAAGCGATTGAAGTTTGAAGAACTTGTCTGTAATAACAAAATCATTGATCGATGAACTAAAAAAGACAGAAATGCTTTCGCAAAAAAGAATAAAACAAATTCGAGTTAAACATAATCTACAGCTATCCTTGTTTCTTCACTTTTAGTTCCACTTCAAAATATAACTTATCACGTTATGTGTAGAACGTGCAAATCTGTTAATGATGTAATTATCTGATAAATGGAATGAGAAGAAATAGACTTTCTTTCTAAACAAAATCCGCAAGGAAAACGAATCTTTTGTGGCCGTCCTCGTTGTCGTCGTATTTGCGTAAACTCCCTAATATCTTGCACATCAATTGTCAACAGACACTTCCTATAGGTTTGTATAACAAGACTTGATTATCACTTAGTTTACAGTCAAATACTTGTAATTTTCGTCTGTTTTAACGAGAACATTCTTGCATTTTTGCATAATTTCAAACGAAAATCAGAGACTTCCAACCAATAAGTTTCATGATGTCAACTTGTTAGACACACTTACTGGTAGAAGATATAAAGATGCCAGAATAAATCACACACACATTTTCTTTTGTTGATGGCATAGACATACAGTTCTTATTTATTAGTACCAAGATTGGAAAAGGCCTTTGCGATAACATTGATGTCTTCCACTTGATGAGGTTGTGTTACAATCAGATTCCCATCGGCCTTCATCGCACGCTGTATCGCTTCTTGTGCGTGCATATTTCTTGACCAAGCACGTCGAGCAACTTGAAAAAAATAGTTATCGTCATGGCAATATGTTACGTATGAAGTTAATTCGTTGCCAAAATTATAACCTCATCTAAAGACGACATTAAATAATAGGAATTATAATAGTAATTGCACGTCTGAAACCACTCGACGACTTCTGAAACCACTCAACGATTTGGGAAACCATTCGACGATTTAAGAAACCACTCGACAACTTGCCTTCTGAAACCACGACTTGTAAAACAGAATGTTGGCAACAAATTAACTTCGCAATTATGCAAAAACAGTGAAATTTCTCTGTAGACTGTAGACATCCCACATAGTGGACACCTCCTTATAGCGAAAACATTTTTCAGAAACGGATGTCCAAATCTTTACTTAACGAAAACATTAAAGAGGACATTTTTTGGTGCGGAGAGGTTTCACTTATATTGTATGCAGTTTTTCTGTCAGTTAGTTATCATACACGATCCTCGATTTCTTTATTAAATAAACAATAAAATTCTAAATCTCATCAGATCGATTTTGTATTAATTTTAGGCTTAATTAACTTGACTGACCCCTACCCTCACTTACCCAAATTATTTCTAAGGCATACACTACGAATGTTAGTGTCTGGAACCAATACATTAACTGTATGGCAAAAAAAAATAATCATCACACAGCATGCAACTTGTAAAACATCGACACCCTTATTCATATACCCCGTTGGAAACATCCCAAGCTAACATTTTTCGTGCTCGTTCTTCAGTCTCCTAAAACGACAGAATATTAAGATGACTTCAACACTAGCAGCAAGAGTTAACCGTTCAGGTTTTTTTCAAAGGCCTGGTTCACAATGTAAGAAGTTATTATGTTTCCTTCAAATACACGATGTTTTTATAAGAAGCAGTTAAAATCCATCGGGTTCATTTGTGCTAATTGTTTTGCCTCTTAGAGCTTATTTGTTTTTTTAATTTGCGATGCTTATACAAAGAAATTTCATTTTAAAAAGGACTTGAACAGCAAATGTTTCGGAGTTACAACACGGGTAGCACATTTCAAAATTGTGGACTGAGAAAGGTTACATTCTAGCACATCATTTTACCAATAATTCCACACTCATGAAATTGAAAGTGCGCTGCCATTCTCTCACAAAATTAACAGAGAAATGTGAATGAAAAACAAAATTTGGTTTTTCATCTTTATGGAAAACCAGTTTGATTTCAATAAATCCTTTCAAAATCCAAGAAATTTTAGTTTACTAAAATTCCCTCCTAACGGGCTTCTACCACATAGGATTTGGTTTTGTGAAGCGATGGTGTAGTGGATAGTACCTTCGAGTGCGATCGCTGAGGTCCTTGTTCGAGTCTCAGCCATGTTGCATTTCGATACTTTACTCCGACGCGCATTAAAAGCAGTGTATCAGCCCATTTGGAGCCATTCGACTGACTGCAGACTGGCCTTTGCACAACTTAGAGCAATGCTATGCATATCAATGGCGGTAAGTCAACTTCCTAGTTGCAATTCTGTAGAACCAACCGATATTTATAGAAGAGAGCTTAAGACCTGAGTTTTTCAAGATTTTTCATATATTTCAAACATTTAATTAGAATGGGTCAAACTAATCTTCCTTCTTTATGTTTTTAAAGCTTTTACAACCAGTTTAATTTATCATGTGAAAACAATTGAAAATTTTCAAAATTTGCGACATTGTAAATATCAAAAATTAATTATTAATGTCATTAAGATAGTTTCGAAAAATCGGAAGGAAAGTCTGGTTTTAGTTTCGCCAAATCGGAAAGAATGTCTGAATTTCGTAGTCATATTTCTCGGATAATCCGCATTAACCTGGCATATTGAATTTTGATCTTTATGAAAGACGAAAATCAATTCAATTCTTCCTGATTGACAGATTGTTTTGCGATGACATTAAAACACATTAAAATATTTGAGAATTAAACATTGCTGGAAGTAATCAGTCAACAATCAACATGAATGTCTGTTTTAACTGGATATTTAAATAAATTTAAGCGTTTACCAAACGGATACATTGTTTCTTTATGTCTGATTTCTTCATCATAATGTCAAAGTAGTTTCGTCAAATCGGAAGGAATAAGCATAGGTTTCGCATCACACGTTCTCGGAAATATGATATCGATTTACATAAAGAGCGCTGAGCCAAATCAGAATCAATGGTTCCCATTGGCAACATTTCTGTAAAATTGATCAATGTAACGTCTGATGATTCTATATAAAAGATGTTGTATAACAGAAATTAGAACAGTTGGAATTGGTTTAGCGAAGGAACGGTAAGTTTTTGTAGAGAATTGCAAAATAGAAATTAAATTGTACTACGACTGTGAAACGAAAGTAAGTTAATTTTTGTGTAACTCATTCATTACAGATAAACCATCATGAAGACTTTGTTGTTGATTTTTGCTGTTGCTGTTATTGGAACCTCTCTAGGTATATACCATATGATTGACACTTGTTTTTTCCTTTCATTTTTATATTTTGATGTCAGTTTAAATATTATTGGCGATAGATAAGTGATAATGATTTATTTATTTCCGACATTCCTGAGAAACGAAGCAGCTCATTCGGCGTTGAAAAATCGAATAAAGTTATTTTAGATTGTTAGGTCAGAAAGATATTTTTTCTTCACAAAACTTACACATTTTCATACCAATCTTGATAAAAAATTTATCATATCCCACTATTTTGATTCTTTCAAATAAGAAATGTATTCAATATTTGCGTTTATTTGACGTAAATATATTGTCACCTCCATCATAAAGAAATTTAGAAATGTAAAGACGTCCACATAACGTTGTAAAGACGTGTGCCTGCTGTAGAAGAACATTGGTAAAAATTGTGGATTTCTTTCACAACGTTTCAAGTTTCTTCCTTTCATTTCTTTTTTAGGTCACACTGTCGAAAAGAAAAATGGTGTGTATTTGTTTATTTATGGTTTACTGCGTGGGTATCTATCGTGAAATTTTTTTGACATTCTACATAGAGAACAATTTGTTCAGGATGGGATAAATTGCGATTCAAATGTTCCCTGTTATATGTCATAATGTTATGTCATATTCATTAATTTATTTATATATTATATATTATATTATTTATTTAAACATTTTATGTTATATTTCTTGTTATTTAATTTAATTTTTTGTAGATCGTGAAGAATATGTAAAAGACATGTTGATGAATCAACTTAAAGATGAAATGGGTTAGTTGATGATCTAATCAAAATTTAAAACAGCGTTTAAAAGGAAATTCGCTAAAGGTCTATTGTTGAACATTTTATTTTCCTTTCACTAGAAGATGACTTGAAATTGGAAGACCTTTTGAACGAAAACGATAGCGACGATGAAGGTGAGAACATATATGATTCAATATGATTTTACAAATGATTTTCTTTCAAAACGATATACTCTGTTCACGATGCCTGGTCTCTTAAGTAAGTAATTGCATGAGACCATTTAACCATTTCCTCTCTTATTTTCTATATTTTCGTTTAATATGTAAGAACTTATAATTGGCTCATATAGGAGATGGTACATATTCAAAATATTCGCAAATAATCGCTTTCCTTCCCAGTTTACCATTGCTAAGTTTGAGTCAAATATGTAAGAGCTTATAATTGGCTGACATAAGGGAGCAACGTATTCAAAATATTCGCTTATAATGGCTGGGTAATCGGGCATGTGTTGTATTTTATAGCTCTCGATGAAATGGCAGACGAAGCTGATGGCGAGGAAAAGAACGGTAAACTTCCTCAATTTCTTCTTTTCATCTTTCGGATTTAAATAACCCTAATTCAATCTCGCTTCCAGGGATTTTCTACTCTTCGATGAAGCCTTGGGGACAAGGTTACGCTTAATTATCGTATTAGCGTATTATTTACAATTGTTTTCATTTTTAAAGACCCGAAACCGTTGTGGAGAAGATGGCGATTCCGACTCCGACGAATTCGAATTCGTGGACGAAAAGTACTGAGGTATGTAGGAACAACTTGCAAGTTGTTTCCCCACTTGTGTACAGGGAAGAAATGAAACGTAAAAAAGTGCTTCGAAGAAAATGATGTACTCACAGATGTAATTTTTTTGAACACAAAATAGAAAGTAGTTCACAAACTTTTCTTTTCTTTTTCTTTTCTTCTTTGTGTGATTGAGAAATACGTAGAAATACTCTTTGCAGTTGATAAATTAACGGGATATTGACAGTTTGTACATCTGTACTGAAAAATAATTACGAGCCAAGTCACAGTGCGTTTCTCTTGAATTATGCGGACCAGAAATATATATTTTTTTATTTTGAACTTATATTATCTTTACTAATCGCGCCTACATTAATTTATTAACCGTGGCAAGTTAGCTGGTCAGTAGTATTCCAAGCAAAAGAACAATTTTTGGTGGCAATATTCGATGCACAGACACAGGTTAGTGCAACGAAGGTTAACTAGAAAGACTTCCGTCTTGAAATCTGCGCGCATTAAGTTGGAAAATCCTCAGTTTTCACATTAACGAACTTGAGAAAATATTTTTAACCGAAAAAAAGTGTAAGTAAGAAAAGGTGTAAGTAAGAAAAGCTTCTTGTGATCCGTAACTCCGGCACATATTGTTTCCAGAAAGATTCCGGTACTATCAAAAGTTGGTCCAAAATTTGCCCGAATTGCCCTTTTTGATTGATGATATCAACAATAACATTAAACCACACGAAATAAAATGCCCGAGTTCTTCTTGACCGGGTTGCAAGATGACAACGTGTGAAATGTCACGATTTTCATTGTGACGTCATTTTTGTAAGGTTTTTGGGATCCCAGGGCGATCGACAAAAAAACAATAACTGCGTTCGATTCGCGCGCACAGTTTTCTTTACGATCTCTCTGCAATTCTGCAAAACCTTTCTTGGTTCTAACTCTTCTTGAGCAACCCCACAGTTGCTTCATTTTTTGACAGCCTCATGTTGCTTATAAAGTGTTGTTTATGAATAAAGCGTTTATTCAGAAATTTACATAAAGTACACTATCATCGGATTTCAGATTTTAATTCAGTGAACTGAAAGTGGTTACCAGCACAGAATGATGATCCGTCATAAATGTTTGAAGTCTCACGGAATAGACTATCGGTACCACTCACATCATGGTGATCTCTACTCAAAACAACTGCACCCTGAAAACAATAGTAAGCAGGTTAAAAGCACTCACGTTTATCGAATTCAACGGCGGTAAGACATGGAAAATAAAAGGAAATGAATTTTACTTATTATCGAGTCTAAAGAAAAAATTTGAGATGAGATCTCCATTACATTCAACTCTCGTGTCCTTCTTCATTTATTACAACATTAAGGAGATAATAAATTATTCTATACATCCTTCTATTAAATGTATTATATTATCTCCTTAATGACTGGGTATAGTAATAAATAAAAAGAGAGCCTAACTCTCTCCAACAGAGTAAAATGTTCGAGGTAGCGAGAGTTAGCTGCATTAACATCAGACAATACCTTTAATCTGCCAGTAGCAATGGCTTTATTAAAAGCGACAGCTACTTCCATCCTTCCTTTTTGATCACAGTATAGAATGCGAGCTTGTGATCCAACCACCTGTAAAATGGAATATCATATCCATAAAATCCATTTTATTACATATATATGGATAATGAGGGAAACTTGAAATTCTTTCATTATTACAGTGTTATCTATAATGCATTATCTATAATGCGGGCGTCTCCGTATAACAGACACATACTTCATGTACGGATGGATGAATTTGAAGCCAAAGTCTCATAGGTAAAATCTCTATAAAGCTGTTATCCACATTATAGAGATTTCAATGTATTATCATTTATCCAGGATGAACGCTTCAGTTTCAAGAGGTACTTTTATCAATCAGTGCCCTGAGAAGGAGTATTTAAAGAGCATTTAAAGCCTGGATATGTCCTACAGGATATTTTTTGTCAACAATCGTTCAACCAGACAACCACCCTACTCTCTTGCCAAATACTGAGTAGAGGGGAATGGTCCACACTGTCAGAGACACTAACATGACTCGATCGGGGCTTGAAATTGTACCTTCTCGCACAAGAAACAAGCACTCCTACTACAAGGCTAACACTTGGTAAAAAGCAAAATTATATGGTGAGTACCAGTTGGTGTTTTCCAGCTTCTACAACCCATTTCAAGTTATCTCTGAACTGTCCAACCACACTTTCTGGAACTTAGAAAATATTCAAAAACATCATGTGAACCAAGAAAAAGAAGAACTAAAATGAAGATATTGTCATAAAAAGGAGAGAAAGATAGAACACACTTTTCTCATCAGAAGCTAATTCTTTGAGAACCTCAGCGGCTATTTTATCTGTTTCTTGGAGGTCACTTTCCAAACCACTTGTACACACCCAGCTAAAAGAATGGAAATGACACTAAGTTCTTATGAAAGGCACCTTAATGGTCAATAACAGCAATAACAAACAAAATACAATTAGTTGCACAAGTTTTCATTTTGTTTCTAAGATTATCGGTTATGGCAAATGTCAAATTTTAAAAAAAAGTGTTTGTTTGGTTGATTGTTTTTACTCTCTAAACCTTGGGTTAAACGCGATATTGTTAATTATTGCAATTGTATCAATTATGACACTTTGTCGAAACAGTCTGTGCCGGAAAGGAAAATGGCGGACTTTTGAAAGCATATATTTTGTTTTTGACCAGTTTTCTATCTTTAAATATCTTTTGAATGCTCTTAAAACAAAAAATTTAAGTTTCAAACCTATTACTTATTTTTAAACCTTTTTAAAGTTTATTTTCACAGATATTTTATCACATAGTATGATTTTAAGTTTCTGTCACATATTCTGAAACTTTGAAAAAACACTTTGGGATTGAAATCAAATCAAATCAAATGGCATAATGGTAATTATAACGGATTGGTGATTTATTTCATCAGTTTTAGTTTAAATGTTCCAATTGAACGGGGAATATATCTCCTGTATTTCCACCAATATCTATTTCAGAGATAATGGTTTCTTACATATGCCTCTACAAAGTCTGTAATCTTTTTAAAAGGAAGTTTTTCTTTATTATATGAAAATCTTGGAAAAGATCAGTTAATGGTGCAGAAATCCGTTTGCCTGAAGGGCATCTAGTTCATATTTTACAGTTCCTTCTTTGCTATTATAATTTTCTTGGCAATCTAAAGAACCTTCTTCTTCGCTATTTTCTGTCATTCTTCTTTACTGTATTTCCCAGTCTATTTCAGTGAACGAGGTTGCAGCATCAGTGGTCAATATGCATAGAGGAGAAGTGCTTAATGAATTTTTGGTATGTGTGTGAAAATAAGGTGTGAAATAAAAAGATTTAGTAGGCGTTCAAACTGGAATTGTATCGTGTGTGTGGGTGTGTGCTGCATTTTCCTTTTCCTGTTTCGTTTTTATAATGTTTTTTTGTTAAGTTTTGTGAGTGGATAATCGTGGCTTGGTAGTGCCAATAATGTAGTTTGGTCAAACTGTACCATAATGAACGTACATGGTGCTGTGAAGTGCTGCGTGCACGTGATTTGGTTTTTGAAACCACGCTCTATCAGCTCTACAAACTAACCATACTTTTAGCAACTGCCTGTGACTTGGGAGAGGAACGATAAACACACAAACAAAACTTAAATTTATTAGACCCACTATTCTACTTTAATGCAAAAAGTATTTTTCTTTTGTTATCGTTTTTGTTTACGTTGTAGTTTCTATGGTATGTTGTTCTATGGGCATTCGATACTATTGACGTAATGATGGTGTTCGCGGTATTATTTATGACTGAATTGAAATGTGATGTTTGGGAATGTGTTTGGGTGTCACGAGCAACACTATATACCACAGTTAACATTACATGTCGGAAACTCATCACAATATGTCAAAATCCACACGAAATGTCACAACGATGAAAAAAAGTCATTTTCACTTATATCAACACTATATTTCACAAATTTTTCAGAAATCAATAAAATATGTCGCAAAATTACAAATATACCAAACTTGTAATTGCAGGCTCATTTGTCACTAATGACGTCATGTGCTATAAGACGTTCGTCTTGTATTGTATTCACGTGTATAAGAAAAAATATGCTCAACATTGTTAAGGTAGTTTCCTGAACGCAAACAGTAGGGTAAACGTGGTGAAATGCCTCGATGGAAGCTGTGTTTTCAGTAAAAAATAACAAATTTAAACGCGGCAGCCATTTTTAGAACGTCGTTTTTATTTTTTGCACGATACTTTTAATTGTGTTTTTCTAAAATAACAATAACAATAACAATAACGATTTCTACATTTTAACAAATTGGAAATATTTTATCATAATGACGTCATGATATCGTAAAACCTTCAATTTAAGTGTCAATCAGGTCCTGGATTTTCTTTATTTAGAAGATTTCATTTTGTGAAATAAAGTGTAAATCTTTCACATTTTGCGAGACATGTATAGATTTATATTTGCGACAGAAATAGTATTGAGTTTGTATATAGTATCGAACCTAAATATTGCCATTGTTTAGTGTTTAATAACAACGGGGGTAATCACGAAAAAATTTCAGCCCACACAGCTGAGATCTTGCTTTGTCTAACAGAGATCTCTGCAAAGTACGCTGAAATTGTATCATGAGATTGCTCAACATGACCTCCCTTCTTAACGGATGATTGTCTTTTTTATTTGGATGGAAAATAACAATGGAGTGTTAAATTTCCATCATGTGACATTTACGAGACTGAAATATTCTCATGCGATAGGTTGAAAATTATGCAGCCCACCTAACCCAGTTAACCCCGTTAACCGGGTTGGCACCCCTCATGCGGCCACGCATGAAAAAGTTCAGTTAGGTTAAGCAGGTCAGCTTCTTAATATGAACGAGAGATGAAATTTGTCTTGCATTACCAGGTCAGTTTACATCCATATGAGCGACCCCCTGAATTCAAAAAAATAAGATAAATAAATAAATAGGTTTTTTCTTCTATCTCATCAAGGTACCATCCCACTCCGCCACTCCACCACACCAGAGAATATTCTAATGATTATGGTCTGGAAGTACCAAACCATCTGAAAGTTTCTCTTTACCTAAGTTTGTATAGTAAAAACATCGATTGTATCGAGATAAGCGAAGTTACAGTTAATTCATGTCTCGTTTATCAATCCAAAAGGGCTTTTCTACAGAGCGTTGTATAGTGAGGAGAAACCTTCAGATACTCATATTGTTATCAATGGAGCGATAAATCGACCGAAAACTTGAAAATCAATTTCAACATGTCGGCTAGTTCAATGTTGACGTCAGGAAAACTTGATTTGAGGAACAGGGAGGAAGATGACAACAAACTCACTATTTTAAAGTTGTAAAAATGTATTTCAAAATATGTTCTTATATTCTCTAATACTTGGCAAACTCGTCACCCTCTGGATTAAAAACTCGCAGTTACTACTTCCAAGCCAAAACAGCAGCGCTATCTTCAAGCCTTTTTTACTGTCGAGAAAACCGTGAGGGCATCGCGAGAGACAAGTATTTCCGCCCCTCCCTCTTTAAATGCATTTTCTTGAAGTCATTCTTCGTCGTTTCAAAAGAATCTAAAGACTGAAAGGAAGAACAATAAGCATTAATGTAAACATGTTGGAGATAAATGTTAATGTCGGATGACTAGAAATCAGAAATTGAGAAGTTTAAACGAACGAACATCATCCTGAGAGTACTAAAAGCAATATATGTCAACTGAAATAGAAACATTTTCTCCTATGATGAAGAAAATAAATAATCTGAAAGAGAAGGAGATTACTCTACACATGATTAAGCTGAAAACAAGAGAAGTTAATTCTGTTCACGATTTAACATAAACAGTGTATAAAAAATATTAAACATGCATCCTCCCTGCATGTGTGACAAATCCTACATTAAAAAGGATTAAAATGTCAAAGACCTTACACCTGTAAAAGAAAGATTTGATTATACCTAAAACACAAGACTATAAACCTGAAAAATATATAGTTGGCCTAAAATTAGAAGATGTTAGATGTTACGTGATACCACCTCTGAAAAGTAATGCATAAAGACAGCAATGACATGTAATCATACATATATTATATATATATTTACTATATAATATATATATTTGAGGAAACAAAAAAAATTGAAACAACAAAAGTAAACCGTTGAAAAGCAAAAATCTTAAACTAAAAATTTGAACCTATAAAGAAAAGTATTGAAAGTGAGAAAGATCTCCATCACAGAAAGGTGCTGATCCCACTTTATGATTAAAAGGGTTTTCCCTTCTCCCTATTGTCATGCTCAATTAATATATCACTAAATGAATATCACCCCCCAAAAAAAACTATTACAGGAGGAAACGAAGCAGCCTTCTAGTTCAGAAAATTATGATAACGTTGTGTTATCAGATCTAAACTGAAAACATTAGTTGCACATCAAACAATTATGAAATTTAAATAACAATCCTAAAAGATACAATGAACATGATTTAACTTATATAAGTAAACAAATATCCCTAAACAAAAAAAATAGAATTGTAAATCATTAGAAATGATTCCACAAGAGTTGTGATATGTGGTGAAAACTAATCCTGAAAAGTTAGACATCTGTTACAAAATGGCAAAAAATTGATAAAAATTCTTATATTTATATATTAAAATATATAAAACAATATAACATTCCAGCAGATACTCGGGATTAAAATAACTGTCCTAAATGTGGAAACATTGGAAATGGGAATAATTTGAGCAATACATCCTAACATAGACCAACATATGGCAATAATAAAATAAAATATCTCATTTGTATTTCTATGTATTACTTGCACAAGACTGGTGGCCTTGTGGTAGAGTGCTTGCCTTCAGTGCGGGAGGTCAGGGTTCAAATCCTGGCCGAGTCATGCCAGCTACTAAATCGAAGGCAATCCTGGGTAAACATTAACAATAATAAAAATAAGGCATACGCCATACATACGTAATCTCACAAATTTAAAATAAATACGAAAACGAAAACAAATAAGGAATATATAATAATAGTAAATAATATATCAAATATTTCTGTAAACAATTAAAACGACTGACTTCCCAAAATAAACAAATCAAAATGAAGCAGGTATGAATTTAACTATAGATTCTCAAACCAACCCTTTATCTTCAGATAAGTAATGTCACATTGATTCGTAACAAACAGAAAATGAAATGATATAGACAAGATGGATTTGATGCAAGACACAATGGTCAACAATCTCAAACAACCAACTCCTGACCTTACAGATTGGCAGATAGATGGCTACAAGAAAAGCATTTCAGAAATACCAGAAAAACAGAAATCGAAGATACCATAAGATTGGACATTGGAATTTGTTCTATCGATCACTTCTAATCTTCAGAACAAGTTGCAAAATAATACTGCTTGCAAAATTGTTTGAAATAAAGTGAATATATTCGCAGATAGCAAAAATGATAGAAAAGCTTTATTGCCAATGAGCTGGAAATTAAAAATATTGAGAAATTGAAAATCTCTTCGAAAAAATACAGAATCGTGCTCCCTATTTTTAGAATGTTCTTGCAGTGATGG
The DNA here is from genome assembly GCA_039566895.2 of Turritopsis rubra. Taxonomy (NCBI): domain Eukaryota; kingdom Metazoa; phylum Cnidaria; class Hydrozoa; order Anthoathecata; family Oceaniidae; genus Turritopsis; species Turritopsis rubra. Next base: position 10,381,880 of record CM077630.1, read on the forward strand.
AGCCCAGAGTTTTGCGTCCTAAACGCCAACTTGTCCTAAGGCAGGAAAGCAGTGCCTTTAAGAACAGCAGGTCACATGGACATCCACATGGGGGCTAATCCGTCCTACCTACTTCAAGAAAGCAATCCAAGTCAACAAAAGCATCTGAAACAACCAACAACTAGCAAAAAACATAATTTAAATTTTGCATGCATTTTGTAAAAAGGACTATTTTTGTCCATTTTGTTAAGAATATCTTTCGCAATTTTAAAAGTTTATAGTGTGCAATGCTTCGAACAATCTTAAGGGCTTTGGTACAATGAAAAATCCTTATATAGATTATAAAACAGCTATTACAAAAAATCAGGAGAATTTGAATTTTCCATTAGTTCTCAGGTCATACCCTATTTCTGAACTTTTACTATTGACGACTAATGACGACTAATGCAAAGACCGAGATATTTAACGAGCCAACCATATACGAGTAGAAATGATGGCATCAGCAAAACGTAGAAAGAGATAAAACGTGCTCCGGTAACAATGCGAACAAATCTTTGTATTGACTGTCTGTCTGAACTCTTGTATGAACCTGAATTTTTAATACAATGTTTTTAAAAATCGTATTAGAATATTAGCGTTCATAACCAAAGGTCCTCCAGTGTACCAAAACTGATCTTAAAGGGCACCGTATGTACGCCGGTCTCTGTACGACTAACCCTTCTTCGTCGCACACAGTCGGGCATGCACCACCTCTTTACATACGGAGGAGATCCCTCTCAGCTACCATAAACTTGCGCAAAAAGCAGACGCATATGCATGCAGTTTTGGAAGGGAGTTTGAGAAAATTGTCCATCTACCTTGTTATTAGCTCATTGCGCAGTCCTTATCATGCAACTTGTACTATGATGCTATGCGAACTTTTGACTTAACTAAAACTTTTGCGCTTTTCAAATTTCGGTGGCTAGAAAGTAAAAGTAAAGACGAATCAAGAGTCAGGACTATGCGTTCAAAAGACGACTTCAAGGAATTCAGAGCGTACATTGGTCAGTGTTTTACAACGTACTATTACAGAATCTCCCCTCTCTTTTCACAAAAATAAAAATAGATACTTGTAATATATTAAAAAAAAGGAAAAAAATATACCACATTTTGATAAAACCATTTGTTGTCTTGTCCATCGGAATGCATTCTGTAAGTGTGTCTTCTCTATACATCAAACATGTACAAAATTTTTAATGTTATTCCCTGCGGAATCGTGAATTGAGAATTCCATTATTTTAGAAATAGTGTCAGTAGTCACCAAGACATCATTAATAAAAGGCTGGTCTACACTACCCCGTTATATATAAATAAACAAAATGTCTTTTTAACCCCGTTGATTTCAATCTCACAATATTTCTTTAGGCTGGTTAAAGTGAAGAAATTGTTGTAAGTATTTCGTGATTGTTTTTAACATAATAACATAATAACATTTTAACGGAATAGTTCTTACATTCATTTGCATGACGTTAGCCAGTGGGCAAGATACGCTATTATTGTTGTCATTGAGCATGCGCAACGATATAATTTTTAAACAAACTAGCTGCTCTAGCGTTTCGCTTTAACCGTTTGATAGTTCGAAGTATTCGACTTACTAACCGACAAAAAAACAAAGATTGTCAGGCGCAGATTTAGCGGGCGGCTTAGACTGCTCGAACCGCCTCCAAATTTTTGCCAAAAATAACCCTATAACACTTTCTAAAGAGTTCTCCTCCCTTCTTTCTTTAAAAAACCCGAATAGCGCTCCATCATAGAGCTTTTCGGACAAAGCCGCTAAGGACTCATAAGTCATATTTTGAAACAACTCTTTGAGCCGCCTTCCTAATTTTTTTTATCACCGAACAAGTTCGGACCAGGTTTTCGAGAAAATAAGAATCCTTGAATATTTCTTGAATAAGTGGTGTACCATATTCCCTTGAATTAAATAATCGAATAATAACGGTATACCGTAACAAATCTGCTTATAGAAACAGCTCAAATGACCTAACTTTGGCAAATATGATATGTTTTCATGCTGATGAGATTTTACGCATTAATTTTTTACATTTACTGAGTTTTGAGTTACATTTATAGCTAATAACAATTCTTTTTTAAGATGTGCATCCATGGTTCTAACGCTCATTTCTTTTGTTTGAAGCAATATCCCAGTGGGCAAAATCTTGCCCAAGTGTTTTTTATTAAAACAGCAGGCGGTATAGCTTGCAATTCCTATAGAATACACGAGGAGACTTTTTGAAGATGGTGCACACTGGGATAGTTTCTGTTGTTTCTTAATTTAACCTTTTTTAAACATAAAATGGCGTCAGTGTCACTTAAGCCAACAAACTCGGATGGATGAGTTTGTATCTGTTTTGTTCGTATTGCCACTTTGAAGTATTGCTATTGTTTATTCTTTCTAGTTTGGTTTAGATGAATGTAAAATGTTAAAATAGATAACAAATATCCTACATACGCCTTCGTCGATGGATTTATGAACAAAAATACATGCTCTCCTGAGAAGTGGCGCACTATAAGGTGGTATTTTGGCATATATATGTTTCCAGTGTGATCAATAATTCTGCAAGCTGTGAGCTACGTGTGATGATTCGTATTTCGTAAGAGACAGGAAACTGAAACTTCATTTTTTTAATTATATATTATGTGTTGTTTTTCTATGTAAACGACCCAAGCGTCATTAATATTCAGGGCGAAAACGAGGCGATGGATGCATTGATGTAATTTACGAGATTTGTGAATAAATGTGTGTGCCTGCAAAGTGCAATATTTGGCCGTTATTATACGATTCATAAATGTCGGATGTAAACGATACGACCAAAAGTGGATGTGAAGATGGTAACAGACGAGTACATTACTGTATCTCCAAGATGGAGCTACCTGTGACGGCAGAAAAAATATGTATTGGTGGTATTCCTCGCGAGGAGTTGGTTAACCGAACATGTGTAATTAGACAAAACATTTTTCACGGAAAAGTGATATATACAATGGCGACAAAACATTTGAAGGATACTTATTGAGACCAAGTATATGAAACGTCGTTTAGCTAATAAAATTGAAAAATTCATATGCATATCTGTCTTCCATACCTTACAGTTATCAGAGCAGGACGATCAGTCTCCTTTCGTTCCCTTAAAAATTAAATATTATTACGTATCATTTTGTGAGTGTCGTAATCGTCATTAATACTCCGAAGCAAAAACGAGGTGACTCCTACTATGAAATATGATTTATTAGTAGTAGTAGGGGATGAATATATACTCAATTTAGGTGTAAATGCGAAATTGAGTATATATTCATCCCCTTCTACCAGCAACTCATAAAACATCTGTGACGTCATCAATATTGTGCGCATGCGTCAAAACTCAAATGTACAATATCGGTCACGGTTGTGTCCACTAGAAAAAAAATGTTCAAAAGTTGTCAATATATACAGAAAATAGAATTTAACTAGATTTTCTGTCTATATTGCTCAAAATTTACCAGCAACCCATAAAACACCAGTGACGTTTCTCTTTCCAACAATTCGGTTTCTCTCTGTTTATCTCTTTCCAACATTTCTGATTGCCTTTTTACCAACTGGTTTAGTTGAACCTCTGTCCTTTGTTGTCGTTCCTCGACTCTTTGTTGTCGTTCCTCGACTCTCTTCAACCTTTTTGCCAAATAGTAGTAATGCGGGGTCAATATAGACAGAAAATCTATATTGACAGAAAAGCATTTACACCTAAATTGAGTATATATTCATCTCCTACTACTACTTTATTTAACTTGTTTATATACAGAATCAACGAAAAATATGCATTATATTCATTAAAATACACCCACCTGCAAATTGACCCCTATGTGCTCGCGTGTCATAAGTGCCTTGCGCGTCTGGTAGAGCGTACCTACTTGCCTCGGGCCTTCCGCGTCAGCGTACACTACCTACTTGCCCTTGCATATTTTTTTCAGACCAGGATTACACCATGCCCTTTTTTCTGGCTAAAATTTTACATATAAGTAAATTCGACGACTCACATATTTTGTAAACATTAAAGTATATCATATTTCAACAAGAAAAACACATTTTATCTTAAACAATGTATTTTGGCGTCAAGCCTTTTTCAGGTTAAATGTTAAAATAAATTACAAGATTTAATAGCATTTAGTAAAATGTTTTTACACGCTACACTAGTTTTTTATGAAGGCGGTCACTACAGAGAAATAGCGACCGGCCACGTGACGTCAATTATCCATTCATAATGATCTATTGCGAGAAGATTCTACACTGCCAGGTACTTAATGCCAGGGTTTAATTAAGGAACAACAGAAACTATATTGCTTAAAACAAAAGAAACATGAGTTGTAACCATGGATACATTTCTTATTTAAAAATATTTTTTAAAATGAATAAAGAGCAACAGAAAAAACGAAACAAAAAACAAAAAAAAAACCCGAAAAACGTCTTCTTCGAAAAAGTATAATTAACATAAAAACAAAAAATCCATCCGAAATACTGCGTTTTGACAAACAAAGTTTACCAAAAAATCGTTCAAATAACAAACAAGAATAGTTTTAAGAAGGTTTAACATAGTTAAAGTAAAGAACCGCATGATAAAGCTTCTTCTTCTTAACTGGAGCTGTGAGCTTCGCAGCACGAGGCATTACTCACAACAAAATAATACTTAATTTCAAGTGATTCTTCGAAATGGAAGTAACTAAAATCCTCTATATTACATTCATAAGATCCGCTTTTTCTAAAGCGTAACTAAACCGCCTATATTGTCTAAATAGACTAATATTTGTAATAACATCTAAAGTATAAATTTGAAGTTGATCAAGGTTTGGGGAATAATATTTCTGAAAAATGCTGGTTTTAAGACACAAACTTGAAACAAAGAACATCATTTGGTAACTACAAAGATTCACAAAGAGATTCTCCAGGTTTCAATATCTACATTTCTATAGTTTAATTAAAAATAACTGAAAAATAAATAACTGACAAATAATAATTGTCTAATAGACTAAACTGCCATTTCGGCCGGAGTGTTGATATCAACAATAACATTAAACCACACGAAATAAAATGCCCGAGTTCTTCTTGACCGGGTTGCAAGATGACAACGTGTGAAATGTCACGATTTTCACTGTGACGTCATTTTTGTAAGGTTTTTGGGATCCCAGGGCGATCGACAAAAAAAAACAATAACTGCGTTCGATTCGCGCGCACAGTTTTCTTTACGATCTCTCTGCAATTCTGCAAAACCTTTCTTGGTTCTAACTCTTCTTGAGCAACCCCACAGTTGCTTCATTTTTTGACAGCCTCATGTTGCTTATAAAGTGTTGTTTATAAATAAAGCGTTTATTCAGAAATTTACATAAAGTACACTATCATCGGATTTCAGATTTTAATTCAGTGAACTGAAAGTGGTTACCAGCACAGAATGATGATCCGTCATAAATGTTTGAAGTCTCACGGAATGGACTATCGGTACCACTCACATCATGGTGATCTCTACTCAAAACAACTGCACCCTGAAAACAATAGTAAGCAGGTTAAAAGCACTCACGTTTATCGAATTCAACGGCGGTAAGACATGGAAAATAAAAGGAAATGAATTTTACTTATTATCGAGTCTAAAGAAAAAATTTGAGATCTCCATTACATTCAACTCTCGTGTCCTTCTTCATTTATTACAACATTAAGGAGATAATAAATTATTCTATACATCCTTCTATTAAATGTATTATATTATCTCCTTAATGACTGAGTATAGTAATAAATAAAAAAAGAGCCTAACTCTCTCCAACAGAGTAAAATGTTCGAGGTAGCGAGAGTTAGCTGCATTAACATCAGACAATACCTTTAATCTGCCAGTAGCAATGGCTTTATTGAAAGCAACAGCTACTTCCATCCTTCCTTTTTGATCACAGTATAGAATGCGAGCTTGTGATCCAACCACCTGTAAAATGGAATATCATATCCATAAAATCCATTTTATTACATATATATGGATAATGAGGGAAACTTGAAATTCTTTCATTATTACAGTGTTATCTATAATGCATTATCTATAATGCGGGCGTCTCCGTATAACAGACACATACTTCATGTACGGATGGATGAATTTGAAGCCAAATTCTCATAGGTAAAATCTCTATAAAGCTGTTATCCACAATATAGAGATTTCAATGTATTATCATTTATCCAGGATGAACGCTTCAGTTTCAAGAGGTACTTTTATCAATCAGTGCCCTGAGAAGGAGTATTTAAAGAGCATTTAAAGCCTGGATATGTCCTACAGGATATTTTTTGTCAACAATCGTTCAACCAGACAACCACCCTACTCTCTTGCCAAATACTGAGTAGAGGGGAATGGTCCACACTGTCATAGACACTAACATGACTCGATCGGGGCTTGAAACTGTACCTTCTCGCACAAGAAACAAGCACTCCTACCACAAGGCTAACACTTGGTAAAAAGCAAAATTATATGGTGAGTACCAGTTGGTGTTTTCCAGCTTCTACAACCCATTTCAATTTATCTCTGAACTGTCCAACCACACTTTCTGTAACTTAGAAAATATTCAAAAACATCATGTGAACCAAGAAAAAGAAGAACTAAAATGAAGATATTGTCATAAAAAAGAGAGAAAGATAGAACACACTTTTCTCATCAGAAGCTAATTCTTTGAGAACCTCAGCGGCTATTTTATCTGTTTCTTGAAGATCACTTTCCAAATTACTTGTACACACCCAGCTAAAAGAATGGAAATGACACTAAGTTCTTATGAAAGGCACGTTAATGGTCAATAACAGCAATAACAAACAAAATACAATTAGTTGCATAAGTTTTCATTTTGTTTCTAAGATTTTCGGTTATAGCAAATGTCAATTTTGTTTTAAAAATGTTTGTTTGGTTTTGTATTTTTTACTCTCTAAACCTTGGGTTAAACGCGATATTGTTAATTATTGCAGTTGTATCAATTATGACACTTTGTCGAAACAGTCTGTGCCGGGAAGGAAAATGGCGGTTTTTTGAAAGCGTATATTTTGTTTTTGACCAGTTTTCTATCTTTTAATATCTTTTGAATCCTCTTAAAACAAAACATTTAAATTTCAAACCTATTACTTATTTTTAAACCTTTTTAAAGTTTACTTTCACAGATATTTTATCACATAGTATGATTTTATGTAAATCTGTCACATGTTCTGAAACTTTGAAAAAACACTTTGGGATTGAAATCAAATCAAATCAAATCAAATCAAATGGCATAATAGTAATTATAGCTGATTGGTGATTTATTTCATCAATTTTAGTTTAAATGCCCATACAGCTGAGATCTTCCTTTGTCTAACAGAGATCTCTGCAAAGTACGCTGAAATGGTATCATGAGATTGCTCAACATGACCTCCCTTCTTAACGGATGATTGTCTTTTTTATTTGGATGGAAAATAACAATGGAGTGTTAAATTTCCATCATGTGACATTTACGAGACTGAAATATTCTCATGCAATAGGTTGAAAATAATGCAGCCCACCTAACCCAGTTAGCCCCGTTAACCGGGTTGGCACTCCTCATGCGGCCACGTATGAAAAAGTTCAGCTAGGTTAAGCAGGTCAGCTTGTTAATATGAATGAGAGATGAAATTTGTCTTGCATTACCAGGTCAGTTTACATCCATATGAGCGACCCCCTGAATTAAAAAAAATAACATAAATAAATAAGTTTTTTCTTCTATCTCGTCAAGGTACCATCCCGCTCCACCACTCCACCACACCAGAGAATATTCTAATGATTATGGTCTGGAAGTACCAAACCATCTGAAAGTTTCTCTTCACCTAAGTTTGTATAGTAAAAACATCGATTGTATTGAGATAAGCGAAGTTACAGTTAATTCATGTCTCGTTAATCCATCCAAAAGGGCTTTTCTACAGAGCGTTGTATAGTGAGGATAAACCTTCAGATCCTCGTATTGTTATCAATGGAGCGACCGAAAACTTGAAAATCAATTCAACATGTCCGCTAATTCAACGTTGACATCAGGAAAACTTGATTTGAACAAGAGGGAGGAAGATGACAACAAACTCACTATTTTAAAGTTGTAAAAATGTATATCAAAATATGTTCTTATATTCTCTAATACTTGGCAAACTTGTCACCCTCTGGATTAAAAACTCGCAGTTACTGCTTCCAAGCCAAAACAGCAGCGCCATCTTCTGGCCTTTTTTACTGTCGAGAAAACCGTGAGAGTAGCGAGTAGAGACAAGGATTTGGTTGCTTTCCCGATCGACATCTTTCCATTTTTATGCTAATTCTTTTTCCTTCGTGGTTTCTCCACCTAAAATGTAAACCATAAAAGATTGAAGCCATTAAAATCCATGCACGACATTCCTTAGTAAATTCATTGAAATGTCATCTTGTTTTTTTTTCTAATTCTGGATAGTTAGACTTTACTTACCGTTTACATGATAACTTTCCGATAACATCATGGAAGACAGAATACCAACAAGGAAAATGAAGTCATAGGAAATCTTTTTTTGCAATAGAATAAAAAGGAAAAGTTATTTTAATTCAGCAATTCAATATCAACTGAAAACTTACATTGCAATAGGGCAACCCTAAATGAAGATAAAAACAAGAAAAAGCAAATAAAATGAAACTTTACCTTATGGTGTAGAAAGCTAAAATGAATCAGCTACAGCTTCCTATGAGAAAAAAATTATCAATCCCCCTGAAATCTATTACATAATACCTATATGACAATATATGTAAGTGCTTTCACCAAACACCTAAATGAAAGTCATGACAATAGAATTAAGTCCTTTCACTCAACACCTAAATGAAAGTCATCACAATACAATTAAGTGCTTTCACCTAGTACTTTAATGAAATTCATGACAATAGAGTTAAGTGCTTTCACCTAGTACCTTAATGAAATTCATGACAATATAATTAAGTGCTTTCACCTAACACCTAAATGAAATTCGTGACAAAAGAGTTAAGTGTCTTCACCCAACACCTAAATGAAATTTGTGACAGTAGAATTAAGAACTTTCAGTCAACACCTGAATGAAATTCATAACAATAGAATTAAGTCTTTTCACTCAACACCTAAAAGAAAGTCATGACAATAGAATTAAAACCATTCATTCCAACATCTAAATCAAAGTCATGACAATAGAGTTAAGTGCTTTCACCCAACACCTAAATGAAAGTTATGACAATAGAATTAAAACCATTCACCCAACAGCTAAATGAAAGTCATGACAATAGAATTAAAACCATTAACACAACACCTAAATGAAAGTCATGACAATAGAATTAAAACCATTAACACAACATCTAAATGAAAGTCATGACGATAGAATTAAAACCATTCACCCAACATCTAAATGAAAGTCATGACGATAGAATTAAAACCATTCACCCAACATCTAAATGAAAGTCATGACGATAGAATTAAAACCATTCACCCAACATCTAAATGAAAGTCATGACGATAGAATTAAAACCATTCACCCAACATCTAAATGAAAGTCATGACGATAGAATTAAAACCATTCACCCAACATCTAAATGAAAGTCATGACAATAGAGTTAAGTGCTTTCACTCAACACCTAAATGGAAGTTATGACAATAGAATTAAAACCATTCACCCAACATCTAAATGAAAGTCATGACAATAGAGTTAAGTGCTTTCACCCAACACCTGAATGAAAGTCATGACAATAGAGTTAAATCCTTTCACCCAACAGCTAAATGAATGTCATGACAATAGAGTTAAGTGCTTTCACTCAACATCTGAATGAAAGTCTTGAAAATAGAATTACAACCATTCACCCAACACCTAAATGAAAGTCATGACAATAGAATTAAGAACTTTCACTCTACACCCGAATGAAAGTCATGATAATAGAGTTAAGTGCTTTCACCCAACACCTGAATGAAAGTCATGACAATAGAGTTAAATCCTTTCACCCAACATTGAATGAAAGTCTTGAAAATAGAATTACAACCATTCACACAACACCTAACAGAAACCGGTATTAGATTCCTATTAAGAAAATCAAATCTGAAGCGAACAAACTCCATGGACTACAATTCAAAAATTCAAAATGTATCAAGGTATAGATTAAACTGTAAATTGTATTAAGAAATAATATTAAATAATATTAAATAAAATATCCTGATAAAAATATATATAATACATACTATAAAACGAACACACGTTTCATTCAACGTCGTAAAAAAATAATGGAAAAAAATAATGGAGAAAAATAGATCCAAATAAACACAAATCAAAGAGTGCCACCCGTTTTCTAAGGCAATCATTATTAATGACCATTTAAGGGATTGGAAAGTATGATTTTGTTGAAATTCATTGAAAAATTGAAATCAACGAATGCAACAACAAATGTATACATAAAACAAAATCCAAAAAACAATAATAAAGTATACCAGAGATGAAATAAAATTCATTTAATGTCTACAAATATTAGGGATTAATTGATTATAACAAAAACCCAAATCAACAGACGAAACTAATTACATTCATGCTGTGGCAAAAGAACTAATCCAACATGGATTTCTTAAACAATCCATAAATATTGTAAATGTTCATTAAAGACATCAGGAAATCTGAAAGAACACAATAAAGAAGAGTAGGAATCTAAAATAAACTGAATGTTTTAATAATCGATCACTTCTAAACTTGAGAACAAGTTGCAAGATAATACTGCTTGCAAAATTGTGTGAAAAATAGTGAATATATTCAAAGGTTTGTTGCCAATGAGCTGAAAATCAAAATATGAAATTGAAAGGCTGTTAGAAATCATCTGAATTCTTCTCCCTGTTTTTGGATGTTCTTGCAGTGATGGAGCCCAGAGCTTTGCGCCCTAAACGCCAACTTGTCCTAAGGCAGGAAAGCAGTACCTTAAAGAACAGCAGGTCACATGGACATCCACATGGGGGCTAATCCGTCCTACCTACTTCAAGAAAGCAATCCAAGACAACAAAGACATCTGAAACAACCAACGACTAACAAAAACATAATAAAATTTAGCATGCATTTCGTAAGAGGACTGTTTTTCGTCCATTTTGTTAAGAATGTTTCGCGTTTTTAGAAGTTTATGATGTGCAATGCCTCGAACAATCTTAAGGGTTTTGGTACAATGAAAAATCCTTATATAGATTATAAACAACTATTACAGAAAATAAGGAAAAATGAATTCGTCATTAGTTCACAGATCATACTTCACATTTCTAATGTTTGACTTCATATCTGCTGATGACTAATAGCCGAGACACATCGAATAACTGTCTAAAAGCATATTCTGGTATGAACCTGAGTTTTTATTGAACGTGTTTGAAATAATCATTAGAATATTAGCGTTCATAATCAAAGGTCCTCCAGCGTACCAAAACTGATCTCAAAGGGCTCCGTATGTACGCCGGTCTCTGTACGACTAACCCTTCTTCGTCGCACACAGTCGGGAATGCACCACCTCTTTACATACGGAGGAGATCCCTCTCAGCTATCATAAACTTGCGCAAAATGCAAGCACATGTGCATGCAGTTTTGAAAGGGAGTTTAAAAATTGTTCATTTACGTTTTAATTCGCTCATTGTGCAGTCCTTATCAAGCAATTTGTAATTTGCAGCTTTGTTTTCACTGAACTCTGAAACCAACGTCTCTTCTCTAGGCTAGAACAGTATTCAAAACATTTGAGAACTATCGCAATAAGGAATAAAAAAGAAAAGGAAAGAAAGTACGCCAAGTTCCAAATCTTCCAAAGAAACAACAAAAACAAACAATATAAAGAAACAAACAAACAAACAATATATCGGAACATTTAAATCAACACTCTTCACACTCCTCACACAAGTTAAGGTACACACATCTTAAAAAAATAAAAACAGAATTGACTAAAATACAAAACTTTGATAAAATCTCTCTTGTTCATCCATTTTGCTTCAAGTTTCTACTCTCTTCACAGTGAAATAAGCAGCAGTTATTATTTCCGTGCAATCATCAGATGTCAAAGGCTGTTTGAACAATTCTTTCTCTCTTGGGTATTGTACATATAATACTTAAGGATGGATCTACATTAAAAAGTTATTGAGAATCGATGATGCATCTATCGGTTCAACCTATTAAAGTTCGTGGTGTAAACCATTGTTTAGATAATTAGCACATCCAACCAAATACATAAGGCTATGTCTACATCACACAAGGAATGGACGGTAACTCCAGTAGCCAGACCTGAAGGCCGTTTTCCATTTGGCTGAATCGTCGCGAGGACTTGCCTTTGGCGGACTTTACGGCCATGTCGGTAGTTGAATAAAAAGCGAACTTTGGTGGCCTGGAAAAAAGACATTGACTGTATGTTAGGGTAACTTAAGCTTATTTTATGAACGAGGGAAAGAAAATAGATTTTAAATTTTAAGTTTCGAAAATATTATTTATTTATATATTATGTTTCTACAAGCTCTGTTATCCAAACACCATAATCATCTCATCTGCTATGTATAAATTAAAAAAAGCGAATATACAACTATCGAATAATCGAGATATGCATAAAAAAAAGGAAGATATGTATCAAATACTGTGATAAAAAAAATCGTGTGGACGAACAAAATGGCGGATGAATAGAGGGCGGTGTATCCATACGCCACGAAGTTGTCCATCAGTTTTTTTTCTTTTGTTTCTTTGGATTCTTATTTTTTTGTATGTACATGTTTTCAGAAGAACTTATCATCTCGAATAACCTTTACTCGTTCAAGTCCTCCCGTTGATATAGGAGATAGATTCGTCTTACAATTTGACGAAATCAAATACTTCCGCTCAGTGACTAACCACTGCTAATGAAATGTTATGCAAGGAAACTGGCGTATAAATACAAAAGAATTATATAAGGGAATTAGAAAATGATCATTAAAATCATGTTTTCGTGTATAGTGTTCTTAAATTATTGTTCTCCACCATAGGAGCAGAAATTGTCCTTCTACTGTGTGGTCCAGCACTTATACGTATTCTACGTGCTTTCGGCGACGAAGGAGTGTGAATATTAGGGAACATCGAGTTATTGTTTTTCTGGCGCGGCGTTAAAATCTCTTGGATGAGTTCCTCTTCGTATGGATTATCAAACGCAGGTGTTGCCGATTTCGTTTTTCGATGAGGATTCTGGGAAGGTTGCCGAACTGAAGACTTTAAACGCGGTATAATTCTCGGCGAGTGAGCGGAAAGGACACCCGAATTGAAGGGAGTTGCCTTAAGTCTCTTTTTGATGTCACGTCGCGACTTTTCTGACGGATTGAAACCAGAGAAGAAGTTTTGTTTGAAAACTGTCGGAGGTACAGACGAAGAGTAGGCTGTCGTAGGAATATCCCCTTCGTTGTATGCGACATGGTTGAAATCTTGGTGCGATTCTGCCGTGCATAACGAACATTCGTGTACATCGCATGGTTGACGAGTTATCTGATTGTGAACATGCCGAGTAAACAGAGAGAAGGAATGATAACTCAGTGCGGGATATCTACCTTGCCAAGATACAAAACCTACAAAGAAAGAAAATAGTGAAGATGGATTTATCCATCAAGGAGAAAAGAAAGGAGACAGGGTGTCGAGCAGTTCAATAGTAAAATTCCCACGTTCTTTTCTATTGAGGCTTATTTATTCTAACCCTACAGGTCCTTGATACTCTTATCTAGCCTTTTACCTTGAAATACAATAAAATTCCAGGTTTCAATTCAAACTATTCAAACTCGTGTTCACTTTAATTAATTTCTTGTAGCGTCTATTCGAGCGAATTATCGCGATTTTACTGTAATTCGAATTGGAGAGAAGGTTGAAGCTACGAAGCTTCGATTGCATGTGTTTTATCATGCAACGTCATCATAATAAGTGAATGGTACTCACCGTCCGTGTTTACTACGACGATCGACGGTACACCGACAACACCATACAGTTCCGCCGTCGTACTGAGAGCAAATTTATTAACCGACAAGCGACGTCGAATCATGTGACTGTCGATGTTTTGTTCACACGTACATAGATGTCGGACAGAAGACATGGATGACCAGCCTTGCTCTTTGAACATTTCGTTCAGTTTGTGAAGATGAGTTTTGGAGGACTCTCCGCTGTGTGTACAACAGGTCACAAACGCAAACTAAACACATGAAACAGTTGGAATAACGTATGCAGATGTTAAGTGTGATTCGCACAAACCACAAAAGTAAGTCTCTTGTTTTCGTTTGAAAGAACGAGAAGATGTATACGTTACCTCGTGTGGATTGTCCTCAGCATATTGTGTGAGATATTTCATCAAACGCGTGGATGCACGGCACCTGATTTCAAAAAGGAGTTTCAGTAGAACTAACAACTGGGAAGTGACTAGCTCTTTTGAAAATCTCTTAATTTTGTTTGGTTAAAGAAGGAAAATTGTAACAGATGTTTCCGTCTTTCAAACTTTCCTTATAGAGTTTTGACCGTGAAGATTATCCACCTACCATTTTGTCCAAAACAGTATGAAAGTCGGTTTGCCGGTTTTCTCGACAACATCCTTCCACTCGCCACTTCGTATTTCGACGCCTTCAGCGAACGGCGACGGTATTTTTTTATCCAGTAAGCCACGATACGGAATGATCTTGCCTGGCTTGTCGTATTTTCGTGTTCCTTCAACTTGTAACGTTTCCTCGTAATTACAACAACCTGAAGATGGATACCTATGGCAACAAACCTCTGTTCACACTTGCTCACAAATTCACCAGCTAAATAAACATGCGACGGGGGTAGTTTGATAAGTGAGATAACAAACCTCTGTTAACACTTGGTCACAAATTCATCAGGTAAATAAACATGCGACGGGGGGTAGTTTGATAAGTGAGATAAAATCACAACAATCGGGCAAAAAAATTTAGGAAGTAGGTTTGATTTGACGTGATCACCATCAATGTAAGGTTCAATCACAGTTTTTCTTTTGTGATTACGTGAATTCTACACTCCTTCACAAAGTCAATTATGAAAAGGAAGATCATCGATTTACCTTGCTCCTTTCACGTGTGTATCATAGTAACAAAAGAAAGTAAAGGGAAAGAACTCTTCGGTGGAGATCTTCACAACGTTTGAATCGCAGCTACTGCCAACTGGATGGTTTGTTGTCGTGACAACTGTGATCACGTGAGGTCGCATGTCGCATGGCAACTAAAAAGTTATAAAAGACAGACTAGGTTTTATAAAAAGCAACGAATGGAGGAAATCAAGGTAAAGACTTTATATTTAAGAGATTACCTCTATGAGCGCATTGTTTGTATGCACAGTTAAGTCACCGCCATATTGCTTTTGGCTGACGTATATTCTGTAACCAGTAGCAACAGCGTCACCATCATGACCAGGAAAATTCCAACGGAGAATGACTTTAACCGCACCTAAATGACATATAACATAAAAGTTATCAATGACGTCGACATACAACGACGACAAAGCTGAAGGCAAAAATCACGCCGAAAACGACGAAAGGATTACCTGTATACTTCCTAATTTCTTTGAGCGCTTGGTTGATTTTGACGTCGATTTTTGAAACAGTCTTCGATAAACGATTAATCTCTTCGTCTCGATCAGAGAGATGTTTAATGACAACCATTCCACGTAATATGTTCATCTCGCGGCACAACCTGCAAAAAAAGCAAAGGAGATAATAAGTTAATTGACAATACTCAAATCCTGAACACTGTCATTAGAAACACCCCTGGTCTGGAGGATGCTTAACAATTGAAGGTAGACAACAGATCTTTCTTTAATTATGCCAACAACACCCTCGCCTCGTTTTTTAAGATGAATAATAAATGATGCCTGTGTCGTAATTATTAATTATTATGATTATTATGATTAGAAATGAGGATGCTGTGGCGTAATTTACGAATAAGTTTGTTGACGTTGCGCCAGTAGCAGGTTTTGAATCAAAGGCTAACCTGTCTCGTCTTGATACCAGTTGGTGAAGCATTTCTTCTAAATGCACTCGTTCTTCCATGCCAACTACTTCCGCTGTGATTCGCGGTGGATTAGGGGGCATCGCAGCTTTTGTGCGAAGCGGTTGTGAGTAAACGCTAGCGATATCTTCTGGAAAATGAAAAACACATAATTTCAATCACACTCAGTTCGATAAATCTTCCAATAATTTGCAATTAAAAAGAAAACGAACGTAAAATAAACACACCAGGATGAAGGTCAACTTGGAGTAGAACGTTATACATTGCACATGGGTTTACACCGTCAAGACTGTCTTCTTGGACGTGTGCTGCGAACGGACCGTGTGCAATGACGTCAGGGTCCGTAATAATGTCGTTTGGCGTGAGATTAAATACACCTGGTCTTGCCGCTAAGTAATAAACCTGAACAAATATGATGCAATCAGAAACAACAGGCCTAAGCCAACCAAACAGTTGGGGCGTTAGCAAATGGCGTTGAAAAATAGGCCATATGCATACAGTATTCGCCTCGTTCGTTTGTGTCGTAATTCCTCAGGGAAAATTATTTCAAATTCTTTTATCGAGGTTTTCTACATATTAATTAAGATTTGAAACGAGGCAAATATATTGGCCTATTTTTCGAAAAATCTATTTATCTACAAAATAATCGTCTTTGAAACAAAACAAAACAAACAAACAAACATTAACAAAATACACAACATAAATATATACCCAGTAATTCTTAACGTTAGCGACTCCCTTGATTCCTGGTTTTTTCCAACAGACTTTAATGCAGT
Organism: Turritopsis rubra; assembly: GCA_039566895.2. Lineage (NCBI taxonomy): Eukaryota > Metazoa > Cnidaria > Hydrozoa > Anthoathecata > Oceaniidae > Turritopsis > Turritopsis rubra. Next base: position 10,398,640 of record CM077630.1, read on the forward strand.
TTGCAGCCGCTGTTTTTACTCGATAGATTTCTGGAGTAGACGCACCAGGACACACAATAACGAGGTCTTTAGAGAAAGCGCTATCATAACCGGTTTTTGTACTAATAGCCTATATAACAAAAGAGAAAGTATGTAACAGGCTGTTTTTCGTATAATTTCCAGACCAGCTAGCTTCTTTAGCTTGTTACAACCAATGCAGAGTTCATCTTAACTATCCGGTGATCAAACGGATTGTAAAACAACGTGTTACTGACTCAAAATAATGTTCTCTTTGATGTACCTTGAAAAAGTTAACGGATCTAACGAATGAATGTGGAGAAGTAAGAATTTGTACCTGTAGCTGGAAGTTATACGAATTCCCCGACTCACACGATGTGAACACATACGATTTTTTATCTTTACCGATGTCGACATAATCGCAACCGTCAAGTCGGAGCAAATATTTCTCAATTTCCGCGTCACCGTATGTTTTGGGCTTTGACCATTCGATTTCAATTTTTGTTCCAGAACAAGATCTAAAAGTAAGAACACGAATACGTCAAAATCACGTGTGCGGTTTTAACCAATCGTGATCAAATGATTTGTTATTTGCATAATGAATAGAAGTTTACGCATACAGTTCATCTACTGATTTCTAACCCGCTAACGTTCATGGTGTAAACCTTGTTAAATTTGTCTGGATAAGTGAGCATAAGGGTCGGGCTATGCCTCATTCTTTCAGACAATTTTAAGAAGCTTTTAACCAAGAAGTTAGCTGATTAGAAATCTGTAGATGCATACACTGTAATTGAGTGATATGGGGTATCAACTTTATGAAACTGATTAACAGCAAATGAAAATATATGAGTATAACGGCAAATTAACACCGATACAGCAATAGTGACGATATTATGACGGTAGTATTAAACGACTCAAAAGCTGACTTATAAAATAATAGTGACTTCTCTCCATAGCGGACATCCAATACATACGACACGTCGTTATAGTGGAAACATTTTGCAGGAATACATGTTTTGCCTTCGAAATCCAAACCTCTAATTTATGGACACTTCCTTACACATTTTCCCGATGATGGCCATTACAAAAAGGTATAATTTTATATATACGCAAACGGCCAGACAAACGGTGCGATGATGATAAAATTGTTGACGAGGTGGAGCACAAAAGAAATTTAGTTTTATCAATACGGAATAAAACCGGAATGGCTTCAAGTCCACCGTATAAACAGACACATACTCCGTTTACGGATGGACGGATTTACAGTCACATTCTCATTGGTCAAATCTCTAGAAAGCGGACATGATGGTAAAGCAGGAACTTTTTATGCACAATGGTGTGCACTTTACAGAGATTCAAATGTACACGAGTTTTATAGCTAAGCAACACAAACTTTTTGCTGAAGCTCCAAGTTGCTTAAGTTGAAGTCCAAACCTCTACTTAATGAACACATCGGACCTCCCTACATCGGACACATTTTTCGATCCCGATAGTATCCGTTGCAAAGAGGCATACACACACACGCGCACGCACACACACACACACACACACACACACACACACACACACACACACAAACTTATTATGACTAGAATGAAACAGATTATTACGAAGAAAGGTTACCCAGTTCTCAGCACAGGGCTTTCGATGTTAGCTGACGTTTGGGCTTCGAGTTGATCTGACTTTGCCAGAACTTGACCTTCAACGTCAAATGCTGTAATGGCGATAAAATATGTCGTCCCACGGCATAAATTACTGATGACGTAATCTTGCTGAGAGCCATGCAATTCGGATGAATGAGGCTAAAATTAAAGAAATAAGTTGTGCGAAACCTGGGTGATCAAGTTATTCAACAATGATTGGTTAAGAATGACACCATCCTATTGCAACCAATATGCTTTCCGTTATATTTTTTACGGTACCGAACTAACTTTGCTTACCTTGGGTTGTATGGTAGTTGTCCATTGAATATGATAAAAATCGACGATGGATCCATCACCTGGAATAACAGTAGAATTAACAATAGCTTCTTTCAGATCGAGGCTACTTGATAATGTGTACACAGTTAGAATACAGGTTGACCGGATTCTGAATGATTATTACATAGTTATACTGGAGTGGAGTAAAAGAACTTTCGTGAAATATTCTCCATCAGGAATTCCGTTTATTTGTGAACGACAGAAACGCCATTTACATTAAGTTTCAAAACGAGGCGAATGGTGTATGTAATCATATTTTCTGAATAGACCGTCTATTACTATATACCATCTATTACTGCCGAGAGAAAAAATTCCTGAGTGATGCGGGAGAGATAAAAAGAAGTCACGGATGAACACCAGTTAAGTCTATTGTCTAAAGCACCCCTCCTCCGAGTTCTCAAGGAACTGGGTTGATAATCATGACCACGCATACAAATCATGAGCTCTACGGAGGAAAAAACACTTACTAAACAAAGGGTGATGCCATTCAACTTCCAACGCATCGTCATATGTTGACATGACGTTGATTTCCAATTGGACGACTTTTTCTTTCTTGTCGGTTTTTTTTACCGACTTTTGACAGCTTTCCGACATCGTGTTGATCATCAACTCGTTCGAATGATCAGATTCAGCAAAGCCTGGGTCCGAACTCGCGGCAGTCATGTGGACTTTGTATGTTCTGAAATTTAAAAAAAAAGGAATGAGAAAAACATGAAAAACATGAAAAACACAAAACGATATCAGATGAAAACCTATTTTCTCCTTACCTGCCAGGTCGACATGGGACTGTACAACTTCTACATATAGTTGGGAGAACTTTTCCCATCTTTAAACCATTTACAAATACCTGAACAAAAACAAAAGTGTGATCATCAAAATGACGCGACTTTACTTTCAAAAAGCATAAATGACGGGACAAAATACAACACAACGATACGACAAAAAGGTACTGACGTGATAGCCGCCGACTTCGTTGCCGCCGTACGTTTGTGGTTCATTCCATTCGAGGTTGAAACCGTTCTTATGAATCTGCCTACAAGTTATCATGGGCGGGTCAGGAGCACCAGGAATCTAAATCAACAACGCCCCTTTTCTCAATAGACTGTTTCCAAAAATAGGCCACATAAAGCCTCGTTTTCATACATAATAATAATGACGTTTGTAACGTTCATCAGGGAAAAATATTCCATTTGTCGTCGTTAATAAGGTAATAACTATTCAGATTAGAAACGAGGCGAATATTGGATGTGATTTATTTTTTTGAAACGGTGTCTGCCGAACATCTTGAATTCCAAACGAAGGGTAAACGACAGTACAAATAGAATATCTTTATGTTAATGTGATGAGATGCGAGCACCACTAGTTTGTGGTGAAAACCTTATTATTTATGTCCGGGTTAAACGAGGTAATAGTTATGTAATGCCTCGTTCTTGAAAACAAAAAAAAAAGAGAGACTTTCAACCAAAATGTTTAATGATCTCATCTTGTTAGATTAACACATATAATGAAATCATGGGAAAAATTTATTTACCTGGCAGTACACCGTAGGAGAGCTAATGGTTACAGGTGACCCATACTCCTCCAGAGTGGCTTCAACACGAATCGCATATACACACCTAAGAAAAAATAAAAGTGTTTGATACAATATGTAGTTTAAACTGAAGGAGAGCGTCGCTGAAATACGTACGCACAAAATTAATGAAAACATACATTGGGAATGAAATGAAGATTAGGGAGATGATCATAATTAGAGGGTGCAAAACAACAACAACAACAACAACAACAACAACAACAACAACAACAACAACAACAACAACAACAACAACAACAACAACAACAACGTACGTATTCAACCAATCAAAAATTTTACCATATAATGTTTCAGCCAATAAAAATCGATTTCATAATTTATATTCTATCGTAATAAACCAATCAGATCTCTTACTTTGGTTTCGGTCTGCTGACCTCATAACCTCGTGAATCGTAATCGAGTCTATCTTCGAAATATTCGTCGTCATTATTTCCATCGTTGTTGTCGCTTCGACAGGTCCAAATAATCTTCAACGAATCAACTTCGATTTCCTTCCCTGAAATCTTGTACCTGAATAGCACAAAGCAAATACCAGATTATACGCTATTTGTATATAAACAGATCTAAACAGAACACCAAAAATTTGCCTGAGGCTCAAAGTTGCTTAAGTAGCTCACTTAAGTAGCTTACTTTTACAGGCTGATTTGTTGCTTACTTGTTCCTTGTTGACTACCTACGTGAGAAGACCAAATTTTGTCTTTGTCCTGTTTACCTAAGAAGATAGGCTAGTGCGGGTTCCTTTAAACAAATGGAACTTATACAACGTTTCATCAGCAAGCATAAAAATATGTTTCTTTATGCTCTTTCTATTGGATTTTTTATTTTATTCTACCCATTTTTTCGTTGTTGGGTAAATCCACTTTAGCCTGGTTGTTTGCTTAGTTGATTCTTTTTTTGACTGATTTGACCCTCGTGCGTTACTTATAAAATATGGCTTATTAAAAAGTGTGTATCGTGAAGAAAGTCTAGAGCTGGCTTTACATTATGCGATTAATTGAATTTTGATTTCTACGATAATTAATTCGAATTGTAAGTTGATAAGTATATAAACACCGGTTTACACAGTAATCTTTACATGCGTGTGACGTTTTGGTTCTCGTGTGTCTCAGCCTCAGTCGACGTAATTAACAAGTAGCCATAATCTACATTATTATACAACCATTATCTACATTTGGTCAAAACATTGCTGACAATCATATCCTTAACTGGCAACTATGGTACCAGGCCCCTCTTCTTCACTGACGATATCATATCCTTACCTGACAACTATGGTACCAGGCCCCTCTTCTTCACTGACGTCTTTACTCGAATGCAAATTCGAACCTCGTTTCGAATATTTACATGACAACCAATTAAATTGAATCACTTCGTGACGTAACGGCATGTTGATGGTGACGAGTTCTGACGGTGTTTCGTCAATATCTTCTGCTGGATAATCGACAGCGATATAATCTTGTAAGAAGTGTTTGGAGTGTGAGGCAGCTAGAAATTCTTGCCACTATAGAATAGAAGTAATGGAATTTACCTACAGCTAACAATCGCTTTATATTTGGCTTTCGCTTAACGGTTAAGACTTATTAAGACATTCTAATTCAATGATGATATCAATCAGTGGAGGAGTGCATTCATTTGGTTTTTGCCACCAACTAATAGACTTCATTTTATATGTTGCATTGGTTACCAGTTTCTATTGAAAATTACTTTAAATAGGCCCACAACACAAAAAATGTTCGTTGGCAGAGTTTCAGTGTGACGAGATCATGAAAATGTTACCTTGGCTCTTCTGTCTTTCAGGTTTTCATTTGAACACGTGACTGCTGTTAAAAGAAAAGCATACGATTGTCCAGCCTTCGGTTTTCTGAAAACATACGAGTTGACGGACGGCGAGAGAATAGCACATTCGTCGAAATTGATCTCCATCCGATAACCGAGCAAATTGCGACGGATTGTACTGGATGCTTCTTGGTTTATTGTTGTACTCGGATCTGAATGGAATGATGAAGGTATATAGTAGATTCTACCCCCTTCTACCAACTTAAAATTTACTATACCAGTTGTAAAAATTAGACATACCGAGATCCAGCAAAACAGGTCGGTCCCAACATAACTCCAATTCATCTTGGTTGATACTTCTCAGAAGTAACCGTGGCTTACCAGGAGGTGCTTTAGTCCACGACGATACTTTATTGGTCAGAGCAATTTCAGACACGGTTGTATCATTCTCAGAACTAACGTTGCAGGAACCGAAACAACATTCAACTTGAAATTCAAAGCATGTGCCCGGATATAAATTCGTTACTTCGAACTCGGTCACGTTGGCATCGACACGGGAAGCACCTGATGTAGTGGCACGCATATTTGGCAGTTTGTCTCTAGTACTCAGACATTCCATTTCTTCGTGCTGCACCTCATTCCAGCGTATGACATTGTACAACACAGAATACATCCCGTATGCTTTACCCGCTTTCCATTCCAACTTGATACTGTTTACATCGCGTTTTGTGACGTGCAAATCCTCCGGTGGATCCAGCCCTGCCGTTATTCCTGTCGTGTTGACGTACGGCGTCCAAATATCGTTTTCAACCGTGTTCACACTGGCGGGCGATTCGTACAACTGTTTTACTTTCTCAGTATCAGAATGCGGTGTGATCATGTGTAACGTGATCACGTATTCAGTGCGCTCAACTAAATTCTTCACTTCATAAATGACAGTATCGGCAGGTACTTCGTAGAGCCGCGGTATAACTTCCACCATGCTGGAATTATTGCTCACTATGTGCTTTCGCGATTTGGATTTTCGTGGTGTGTTACTTGGTGTACTTACGAACGAGTCGCTGGTAAGCATGTACGAGCCAGAATTGGCTGAAGGACCGGCAACAGAGATGAGAAATTTGTTGATTTTGACATTACGTTGTATAGGTTCGTTCCAGGCTAATTTCAGCGATTTGGTCGTTCCGCCAATGATACTGAATTCGGTTGGCGGCATCGGTGGATGGCCTGTCCTAAATGTTATAATGGAACCTTTTTCCCTACATAAGTAGGGGTTGTGAGGATCCCATGAATCACGTTGGTTTTGATGGCGCGCTCTAGCTTCCACAGCTACATCATAGTCTGTACCAGGCTTTAAATCTGACAAAAACATTCTTGTACCTTAAGAACAAAGAGAAAAAAATATCGAAACATACAAAAAGGACTATACCAAAACACACACACAAGCACAAACAAAAAAACGCATAGAAGGTTTTTAGATAAGCTACTTCGTGGGTGAGGCCAGGGTTCGATTTCTTTCTTGGTTTCACTTTTTGGGATTGATTGATCAGAAGTAAATGTGTACTGTTAAACGCACCACTATTTACGAAGAGTTATGACGAAATAAATGAAGTGATAGTTATCGAACTAAAAAAAATAAGTTGTATGTAATATCAGTATACCTTTTGTCTCTTTACATTTTGCAGTCCCTATACTTTCACCGTGTTTCCAATATAAAACTGTGAAGACATCAGGTCGAATCAAAACCATCCCATTGGAGTTCCTGATATTCTTTGGGACAGAGAAGTTCCACGCAAGTTGAGCGGAGGTACCGAGAACCTCTAACACGTTCGTGTGATCCGGCGGAACAACCAAATTATTGTAGTTAACCATCAGAGTTGGGCCTGATTTGCACGATGGATATTTTTGTAGGTGGTTGGCTGACGTTCGCATTGTTTTGACTGTCGACATGAAATTCATAAACTCTTCTCCGTTCGACAGACTAGATATGGTTCGTTGACCACTGTCCGTCGATTTTTGTGTAGGCTTCTTCGTCTTCATCAACGCGCCGTCGTCGTACGATTCAACTGATAAGTCGTCGTCAGAATTGTAGATGCTGTCGTACACACTGGCAGTTTCTTGATAGCTCTCTTCAGAAGGTCTTTGTTTACCAACAGGATGATCAGTCAAGGCAACTAGATTTACTTTATAATCGAGTCCAGGTGTAAGATCTGTTAAACATGTGGAGATGCAGTCAGCAGCCAATCGTTCGCCGTACATTTGTTTGTTGATAGTTATGATGTAACCCTGGAGATAAATATCACGTGTTAACAAATAAAATTAATGTAGCCAATCAGAGGTATATCTAACAACGTTTCAACCAATCAGATCCATCCTGTGTCATATTGAGAAATCTCTGAAAAGTCAAGTAAAAAACTGTTCAGCCTATATTCACGGTATCTGCAAACTGGAGATATTTTACTGACAAAAATAGTTGAAATAACGAGACATAACTTGACTCTTGCCTTACCAGCCCAGACAGAAGGAAAAATTCTCAGCTGGACTATATGGAAATAACAACCAACGAAGAAATAATGTACCGATAAAAGGGCGGCGCCATATTCCTTTGCTCTCTCCCAAATAATCTCAATACCGTCGGCGCTGATACACCTGATAAGCGGTTTCGGTGACTTTGGCGGACTCACTGGTGCACATCTGATTGGGTTGGACGGTTCACTGGAGCAACCGCACGTGACTTTTCGGTCGCTTATCTCGAAGGCTTGCGGCTCACAATAGGAGCGAATGGCAATAGTGTATTCTTGGCCAACTTTACAATTTTCAATTTCATATCCAATGTAGGCTTTTTCATTGGCTGTTAACGAAAAGAGGAAGGTTTCAATTGGTTAAAACTTATTTCCTATGGCAGATGTAATCCGAATTTTGATAACAAATCGAAACTAACTTACCGTCAGGGGGACATCGTCCGTACAATTGACTATCGACGCTCGTCAGAAAACAAGTGATAGGCGAGGGTTTTTGGTGGCGAGGCGATCGTGGCGAGTCAACTTCCTCAGCAAAACCATCATCATCTGAAGCCACGGCATCTGTTTCAGAAGCTATAAAAAGATTTTAAATAAAACATTAAAATGAGTAACAAAAACCCTTGGATAGACCGTCTACTGATTATAGTTTAAATTCCCCCAACTACTTGAACCCATTGAAAGCAAGTAAAAACCGCACGTGACTTTTTGCACTGTGTGGAAATCTATCTTAAGAGAAAACGTTCGAGTAAGCGAGATAAAAAAAGCCAACCGGATGAAGGAAAATAGTGCGAAAGAGACTTGATAAACACACCTTCAATTGATTTGTACTGTCGGACTACCGTCTTTTCACCCTCGTCGCCATCGTCGTGTTGAGATACTACGATTTTCTCGACCGGAACCTGCCACGTGACCAGGATCACTCCAAGTTGGTCAGTATCTACTTGGAAAACTTCTTCCACCGCACACGGTTGTTGTGGACAGTGCACTTTGATTGGGCGAGACGGGCGACTGTTTCCGATACTGTGTTTTGATACAGCCACCACAGTGAAAGTATTGTTACTCCCTGTTTACACGAAGAAAATTTGTTTCAAGAATATTAACAAAGCCATCGAGCATATAGTTTATCTAACAACTTGAGTTCATTTAAACTTCATGGTGTAAAACTTGTTAAATTTGTTTGGGTCAGTGAGTATTAGGTCACGTGATGCCTCATTCTTTTAAACTCTTTTACGAGAGTTTTTACCGAGAAGTTGGAAGATCTAAAACTGTTAGATAAAACACACTCTTAGACAACTTTCTAAATGGTAAACTGGTAAATTCAAATGGTAAATTCGACTTCTCCGATAAAGGTTGATCGATTTACGGTAAGGTAAACAACAACAATAACAACATAAACGACACATGATATTTACCTGGTTCAAGATCTGATATAGTGGCTTGCAATACGTCAGGGGTAAACATATCACTGCTCGGGATACCATCATGATATAGCTGATAACCACTCAAATAGGCATCGCCATAACTGGTTACAGGCTCCCACGATAAAGAAACCTAGACAAATTCATCAGTGAATTTACTTGAACAGTCAATTCAAAACATACACATTATTCGTCGAGGAAATTTTTCTAGTCTCACGTAAATTAGATTAGTTTTGGAGAGGGGCGTATATTTTCAGATTTTGGAGGGAAGAACATGGCCGTTTATTAGAGAAAATACAGTAATATAATCCAATATATATACTTCTCTATCTCCAAGCCTGTCTACTTTCAAAACAGGTCTTGAGGGTGGACCAGGCATAGTAAATTGAATATGTCCAAATGTCAAACGTTGGCCATTTCTGTCTCTTCGACCAAGTACGCATATCCTGCGAATAGAAAAACCAACAAAAATAGTGATTCTCCATAGGTTTTTAAAAAAAACATAATGTGCAAAGGGTCTTAGCAATTCGCTGTTTTCATTCACATCGCGTACGTGTTCCTACCTGTACGTATATCTTGGCTTCAATCCTTTTATGTCCATTACTTTCCCGTAAGTATCCCAACAATGTTGTACACAGACCTCTTTCATCTTCTCACGGTTGGTCATTGGCCAGGACTCTGGTAAAGGACTGTTGTGATACTTGTAACTGAAAAAAGAAAATTCATCTCAATCAGAAGGAATAACAATAGATCACGGCCATCAAGGCTGCGTTTCAAATTGAAAAAAATTGTAAACAGCGATAACGAGGCTAAATCAAAATGGTCGCTGAAGTTCTTCGTTTCACACCAAATTGCGATTATCACTAGTTTGCAGTCAAAACTTTGTTATTTCTGTCTTGGTTAACGAGAACATTATTACTTATGGCCTCGTTCTTTCAAACCAAAATATTTTAGGATGGCATCATCCTGTTAGACAAATACTCTCTCGTCATTATTTCAAAATCTCTCACAGATTAGAATCAAGCATACCTCTTGTGGCTGTTAATATTCGGACCAAACTTCGTACCCAGAATGAGTACACTGTACCAGACCTTAAAACCAGCGTTCATGATACTTGGTGTCCAGTCCCACTGCAAACGCAGCTTATTGTTATCGGTGGATCGAACACTTATATCGAGTCCTTGATGAAGCTTTTTCCCTTTTCGCATATGTTGCGCTAACAAAGTAAACATGTAAAACTTAATTTATAGTCGATAGAAAATTGACGTAGAAAGCGGACACCCTGTAAAGCGGACATCTCCGTATAAACAGACACATGCTCCATGTACGGATCGATGGATTTACAGTCAAAGTCTCATGGTTAAATTCTCTATAAAGCGGACACCATTTTTAGGCACCAATGATGTCCATTTTAAAGAGACTGTAATTCAAATTCCAAAAAATGAAAAAAAGTTTTTTAAAAACTGATATAATAAATAATACACCATCTCCTACCCACAATGCATTGGAATGAATGCACCACGAGTTGGAGAGTGGTTAGCCTATCTAGGAGATAGAAGACGTGTCGAAGAGAAAGAATTGGAATTTCCGATGGTGATAACGACACGCTTACCTGATATGTTGCGACCAGTGGTCAGATCAAGTACGTCGTCAACAGTGTCGTTAACATCGGATGGTTCAATGTCAAACTTGCTTCCCTTGTATGTTTTGATATTCTGGAACATTAGGTCCTGTTCAGGCGAAGCGTGATGTATCTTCCCAATGTGTACAGCACTGCGTGCCGGTATCTCGAAATCGGAATCATTTGTATCGAAATATTGTTTAGGTGGATTTTCAACGGTTGGTGGAGCTGACGTTGGTTTTTCTATCGGCACGGACACTGACGGCAGCTGTGTCGACGGCAGCTCCTCTGACGGTAAATCTTCCGACGGTTGTTGCTGTTGTTCCGATCGTAGATGTTCTGACGATACCTGTTCCCCTTCCCGCAACTCTTTTAGCGCACTTAGGACAGCCTCTCTAGACAGACTTAACGACGCCTCATCAATCAACTCAGAGACAATCTGGTCGATGATATTTTCAACGATTTCTTTAGAGATACCACTTGTCATAAGTTCAGAGACGATCTTAGCGGCAATTTCGGACTTGGCTTTTTCAATTTTATCTTTCTGCGCAGCCATATCTGCCTTTCGTTTCATTTGCTCTTCGTGGAGTTTTTCCGAACGTTGTTGGATCTGCTCCAACTCCTTTTGATGGCGTTCAGCTTCTTCCTGTTGCTTTTCTTGCAAGCGTTTCAAACGTGCCTTCTCGGTTTCAATTTCGATTTTCAATCTTTGGTTATGTAACGCTTTCTGCTCCAGCAACAAATCCTCATACTCCTGTTTCAAGCGAGCCTCTTCCAACCTACGTGTAGCCTGTTGCTGCATTTCCATTCTGTGTATCCCTTCCTCAATCTCTTCAAATGGCTTCGCCTCATTATTCATCATATCGTTTACTTCGACATCACTCGTATCTTGCTCCACTGGCTGTTCTTCTCCTTGAGTAAATGAAATATTTTCATCGTTTGTCCTGGTAAGGGCGACGTGTATATTAATATTCTCCATTGTGTTGTTAAGAACGAGCTCGTCAGTTTCTTCAGGACGCTCCTCCTCCTGATCATTGGTGACTATATCTCCATCGCAGAGATTTGCAGAGGAGTCATCAAAATCTTCACCATCATGTTCGCTTGAAAGTTCTTTCACCAGCACGATTTCCTCAATATCCTCCTCCTCTGGTCCAAATGTCTGTGTAACATCTTCGTCAAGATTCGTTTCGTTTTTCTTCTTTAGCAACTGCACATATTCGTCGAAAATCTCTTTCTCAGCCTGATCAACAGCAACATAAACCACATTAACACTCACACTATCTAAACCCCCATTATCGGATGAAAACGTTAAATTCTCAACTACTGCCATCGTTTCGTTATCTCCATCATCGCTTGGATACCCACTTTCTTCCAGGTCAATAGGTAAGCTTTCAACGTTGTCGTCAAGGTAATTAGCGCATCCTGAATCAATACTTGTGTCATCATTCTGTGTGTCACCTAACCACTCTTTGTTAAATTCATCCTCAGCTTCCTTCACAACGTCAGTAACAAAAACTTTTGCAGCAATATTTACATCGAAATAAATGCCATCCTTCATGTCAACAGTATTCTTTTGAATAAGTATTTTTTCAGCCTCTTCTTGAGCTAGGCATTCCTTTTCAGCCTCTTCTTGAGCAAGACATTCTTTTTCAGCCTCTTCTTGAGCCAGGCGTTCCTTTTCAGCCTCTTCTTGAGCCAACCTCTCTTTTTCAGCCGCTTCTTGAGCAAGACGCTCTCTGTCAGCCTCTTCTTGAGCAAGACGTTCCTTTTCAGCTTCTTCTTGAGCCAGGCGTTCTTTCTCAGCCTCTTCTTGAGCAAGACGTTCCTTTTCAGCCTCTTCTTGAGCAAGACGTTCCTTTTCAGCCTCTTCTTGAGCAAGACGTTCCTTTTCAGCCTCTTCTTGAGCCAGGCGTTGTTTCGTAGCCTCTTCTTGAGCAAGTAGTTCTTTCTCAGCCTCTTCTTGAGCCAGGTGTTCTTTCTCAGCCTCTTCTTGAGCAAGACGTTCCTTTTCAGCTTCTTCTTGAGCCAGGCGTTCTTTCTCAGCCTCTTTTTGAGCAAGTCTTTCTTTTTCAGCCTCTTCTTGAGCAAGTCTTTCTTTTTCAGCCTCTTCTTGAGCAAGTCTTTCTTTTTCAGCCTCTTCTTGAGCAACACGTTCCTTTTCAACCTCTTCTTGGGCAAGACGCTCCTGTTCAGCCTCTTCTTGGGCAAGACGTTCTTTCTTAGCCTCTTCTTGAGCCAAACGTTCTTTTTCAGCCTCTTCTTGAGCCAGACGTTCTTTTTCAGCCTCTTCTTGAGCAAGTCTTTCTTTTTCAGCCTCTTCTTGAGCAAGTCTTTCTTTTTCAGCCTCTTCTTGAGCCAGACGTTCTTTTTCAGCCTCTTCTTGAGCAAGTCTTTCTTTTTCAGCCTCTTCTTGAGCAAGTCTTTCCTCTTCAAGTTTTTGTCCATTCAGTTTATCATCTTCGTACTCTGAAAATATTTCTCTCTCTGATTGTGAGCTAACACCTCTCACTAATTCTTCAGTAGTTGCATCTAATTTTTCCTCATAAACTTCTTTTTCAGACACACTTTTCGCATGATCTACCACACTTTGAGCTATTTTCTTCAATTCTTCAGCCTCTTCTTGAGCAAGAAGTTCTTTTTCAGCCTCTTCTTGAGCAACACGTTCCTTTTCAGCCTCTTCTTGAGCCAGGCGTTCCTTTTCAGCCTCTTCTTGAGCCAACCTCTCTTTTTCAGCCGCTTCTTGAGCAAGACGTTCTCTGTCAGCCTCTTCTTGAGCCAGACGTTCTTTTTCAGCCTCTTCTTGAGCAAGTCTTTCTTTTTCAGCCTCTTCTTGAGCAAGTCTTTCTTTTTCAGCCTCTTCTTGAGCAAGTCTTTCTTTTTCAGCCTCTTCTTGAGCAAGTCTTTCTTTTTCAGCCTCTTCTTGAGCAAGTCTTTCCTCTTCAAGTTTTTGTCCATTCAGTTTATCATCTTCGTACTCTGAAAATATTTCTCTCTCTGATTGTGAGCTAACACCTCTCACTAATTCTTCAGTAGTTGCATCTAATTTTTCCTCATAAACTTCTTTTTCAGACACACTTTTCGCATGATCTACCACACTTTGAGCTATTTTCTTCAATTCTTCAGCCTCTTCTTGAGCAAGAAGTTCTTTTTCAGCCTCTTCTTGAGCAACACGTTCCTTTTCAGCCTCTTCTTGAGCCAGGCGTTCCTTTTCAGCCTCTTCTTGAGCCAACCTCTCTTTTTCAGCCGCTTCTTGAGCAAGACGTTCTCTGTCAGCCTCTTCTTGAGCAAGACGTTCCTTTTCAGCCTCTTCTTGAACAAGACGTTCCTTTTCAGCATCTTCTTGAGCAAGACGTTCCTTTTCAGCCTCTTCTTGAACAAGACGTTCCTTTTCAGCCTCTTCTTGAGCCAGCCGTTCTTTTTCAGTCTCTTCTTGAGCAAGGCGTTCTCTGTCAGCCTCTTCTTGAGCAAGACCTTCCTTTTCAGCCTCTTCTTGAACAAGACGTTCCTTTTCAGCATCTTCTTGAACAATTAGTTCTTTTTCAGCCTCTTCTTGAGCCAACCTCTCTTTTTCAGCCGCTTCTTGAGCAAGACGTTCTCTGTCAGCCTCTTCTTGAGCAAGAAGTTCTTTTTCAGCCTCTTCTTGAACAAGACGTTCCTTTTCAGCATCTTCTTGAGCAATTAGTTCTTTTTCAGCCTCTTCTTGAGCCAACCTCTCTTTTTCAGCCGCTTCTTGAGCAAGACGTTCTCTGTCAGCCTCTTCTTGAGCAAGACGCTCTCTGTCAGCCTCTTCTTGAGCAAGTAGTTCTTTTTCAGCCTCTTCTTGAGCAAGAAGTTCTTTTTCAACCTCTTCTTGGGCAAGACGTTCCTTTTCAGCTTCCTCTGAAACAAGTCGTTCCTTTTCAATCTCTTCTAGAGATTTTGGTCTTTCCTGTCTATTAAGTTCAGCTAATTCTCTTTCTTTTTCTGCATTTTCACGATTCCTCTCAGCAATCTGTCGTTGTTCTTCTGCACTTTTTCTTTCTAATTCCGCTGAATATCTTTCCAGTTCTGCTTCCTGTAGAACTTTTAATTCTCGTTCAATAACTGGTAACGATTCATTAAGCGGGATTACTTGACTTTCGACAGTATCGTCAAACATCGGCTGCTTTTCGACAATATCGTCAAGCATCGGTTGATTTTCGACAGCATCGTCAAGCATCGGCTGATCTTCCATACTCTTACTCTGTTTCTCACGTTCTTCTTCCGTCAACGTTCGCTTGATTGCTTCTTCTGCTTCAGCCAGACGTTTCTCCTGTTCTTCATGCTCCTTTTCCTTCCATTCTTCATATTGTACTTTTTGTTGTAACATTCTCTCCTCCTCTTTCCCGATGCGGTCGAGCAACTGCTGTTCTCGTGCATCTAAATCAATTTCTCTCTTCTTCAGTTCCAACTCCTTCAATTTCAATTGTTCTTCCATCTTCATCCGTTTCCCTTCCTCCTCTAGTGCAGTTAACTGCAATTCAGCTTCTTGCATCCGTATAGATAGTTCCGATTCGCTTCGTTGGATTTCGTCTTCTTTGACTTTGAGTTCGTCTTCTTTTCGCCGCAATTCCAACATTTTACGTTCGGCTTCCCTTTCGTTGGCTTTCTGTATTACCTTTAGATTATCTTTCTTAATTTCAAAATCTCGACGAGCGACTTCCTCTTGCTTCTCGAGTAGTTCCTTCTGTTTTTCACGAATCGCGTTCTGTGCTTGCCTTCTCTCAGCTTCGGCTAACTTCTCTTGCTCCTTCTCCAGCCTTTCAGCTTCCTTCTCAAGTAGATTCAGTTCTTTAACTTTCAAGTGTTCTTCAAGTTTTTGAAGGTAATTTTCCCGCCTCTCGATTTCATCCAATAACTGCTGTTCCTCTCGATCCTCGATCTCTTTCTCGCGTTCATTCAGCTTCTCTTCCTTTTCCAGAATTCTGTCTCTCCTCGTTTGTTCTTCGGCATTTTGTAATTGAAACTCTTTCTCCTGTAAAGCTTTTTCCCTTTCGCCCATTTCGTTGATCTTTCGTCTCATCAAATCGAATTTTTCGGCTTTCACTTCCATAAGCACCTCCTTAACAGCCTCGAGCAAAATTCTGTCAATAATTTCCTTCGCAGTAAAATCAAATGTTTCAGGGTTGATAAATCTCTCTAAATCGACAGGGCTGTCTGTTGAAATCTCATCATCCGCATAGACAACAACACGACTGAATCGTTTACTCCAAATTGGTGTTTCCTTTTCAGATTCGACTTCAGTGTTTGCATCAGAACCAGCCTCACTAACATTAGTTTCATCATCTAAACATTCATTAAAATATTCCCCCTCTGAACACGGTACGTTAGCAGATGCGTTTTCACTTTTTTCTACGGCTGGGTTTTCCTTTTCACTTGGTTCGCGGTCTTCCGGATCTTCCGTTAAATTAATTTGTGTTACCAAGTCGTCGTTAGTGTTTCCATCTAACGTGTTTAGTTCGTTTAAAGATACCTTTAGCAATTCATTCACTAAATCTTTCGAAACAGACTCTAGTTCCTTCCGATACAACTTATCATCAAACGTTTGATTGTCGTCATCCAATACGACGTTAACGTCAGAAAATTTCGACGATATATCGTCTGCTTCTTGTATAGTATCAAGTGTGGAACACTTGCGACTAACTTGTGACGTACGACCGTTAGTGCCAAGTAAACGTGTGACGTTACCCTGAGCTATCAGTATGATGTCGTCAGAATCGTTAAGTACGTCCAACGTGCTATCGGATATTAGGTCAGTAGTAACACCCAGAGAATCTATGATAAAAAATACGGATTTAATTAACAAGGTTGAAAATACAGTGCCAATTGGAAGAACATTTGGAGATACAAGGGGATGTCTTGTGATTCATTATCGAGGCTTCTGAAATGGTTTTATCCTCCAATCCATTTAGTGTAAAAACCATCAGTTTTTTTCCCAAGCCACAAAAGGTAGCCATCAGTACAACATTGTTGATGCGACGTTGTTACACTGTCGAACGAACGTCACCATCTGACTACGACGCAAGCACAAAACACTCCAACAACATATTTACCTGTCTTGGTTTGATTAGCCTGTACAGCGGTAAACGTTGGTTCGTCGGCTAATCTCAACGTGTCCAGACACACACTATCTGAACCTTCAGTTGAATATGACGTCACGGCTGATGGGAAAGGTAGGTTGCAAATCACGTGGTTTGATGACACACTGTTGAGGTCTTCTGTAGAAACAAAAAGACATTATATAGTTGAAGTTGTGTAGATGAAAAATCGATATCTTATTGGCCCTTTTTACGCCAAACCTTAATGGCGTTAATTTTTATGACTTGGCGTTAAATGGTCCGGCGTTTACATGTTTGCCTATGAAGGTTTGAATGTAAACTTTTCAAAAATAACGCCAATAAAGACCGGCGTTAAATTTGGGTCAACGTTATAAGGTGTTCAATAAGGTGCATAAAAACTTCTACGAACTATCAATCAGGGTGGGGGCATTTGTTGTTGTAGGTGTATCGAGGTTGCGAAAACAACAACAACAAAAAAAACACAATAACAACAACAACAAACACGGTTGTTGTCCGCAAGTGCTTGTGACAGTGATGAAATTTTTCGAATAGATAACTACCTTGGATATCGGCGTACACAAAAATCTCATACGGATGATTTTCTGAGAGATTGTCCAACTTTACAACACAATATTCATCAACGCAGTCTGTAGGAAGTATCTGACGTGAAATAAAAATAAAATATTATAAAGATGTGAAAATCACTCAATGTAAAACGGCCCATAAATATGAAATTGATACAGATCATAAGGTCAATCCATGGTCAGCCGACAACAAAAAACAAAAGCAAAAAACAAATAAAAGTGTTTTGCTTTCGGCACGTTTCAGACGACTATATTTCTCACAGTTTAGTTTACCTGGCATCAGTTAGTATACGGTCGCAAGAAAAGAACAATTATACTTTTATATAGTATTATTTGCAAGAAAGTAATTTCAACAAGAATGAAATGAAGTAGTCAAAATGAAGTGGGCTTAATAGTGAAAAACAAAATAAAAACAAAACAAAACAAAATCGTTGAAACACCAGACCATTTTGGTTGCAGTAAAAACGAAACAAAAGATCGTAAAGATGATAAATAAATAAATAAAGACAATGTCACACTCGAATAAACAATAAACTATTATAGATAAATCTATAATCTCCTCGAAGTTTTGTGAAATATGTCAGAAAATTAAACATGTCAGAGATCTTTTATTATCGAATTATCAAAGAGGGTGAAAAACAAGAAGTCCCCACTCGTCTCAAAAAATATCTCATTTTCCTTCCTCGTTTCAAATCCATTTAAATCAAGCATCTTTTTTCGTTGTTGCTTTATATAACTACGATAAAATCTGCCGAGGGAAACCTTCTACTGATAATATACAATATAAAAAGAATTAGTAATACATTTACAAAACGTACAATGAAATATATCTTAATGAAATAGATCCAACCCACCAACAAAATCAGCAAAAATAAAAAAAATGCATTAAGTATAGCGAAATGTTTTTGTTACAAAAAAAACCATAAAAAAAATATTAATGCACAGAAGAAATCAGCGAACTCCTGAATAAAAAAGACTCTTGTTACACAGTAACCATGGCAATTTAATATAAATATTGTGTCTTTCGTTAATGTGTAAATTATTCATAAAACAAATGTTTGATGAGAACCAATCAATGTCTAATAAATATATACAGGCAACTAATTCCCAAGAGGTTCGCCATGTTGTATTTTAAAAGACGAAGAAACAATTCATAACACTTATACTGACTTTTCTTAATTATTTCTTAATTATTTCTTAATTATTACATAATTATTACTGTGAAAAAGAAAAAAGACATGCGCAGTATGTCAGGTGACAAACTTAGATCTTTTTCACCAACTACCCGGCAAGCATTGCCTCATTTCTTATCGTAAGAATTTTTACGGTCTCTCTTGATGGTTTTGCAGCATGTTTTTTAAAACACCCTAATATCATTGAAATCAGCTTGAAACCAAATATAAATCGAAAGATAAACGATTTTACTACAGTCATTCGAAATTAGTATAAACTACTTTCCAAAAAAAGTTATGATTTTTCAAAAGAAATAAAATCCGATCTTTCCCGTTTTTAGTTCCAGTCTCAAAATTTCTTATATTTTCAAAACATCTTCCCTTTTTTAGACAATGATCTAGCTTTCGATTGGTGAAAACCGCAAAGTGATTACGTAAAACTTCTGAGACAGTACCTAAAAACGTGCAGTTTCTGAATTGCTAACTACCTTATTGGCCTTTTTACGCCCGTCCTTAATGGCGTTAATTTACACGACTTGGCGTTCAAAGAGCCGGCGTTAAATGTTTGTCCGTGAACTTTTCAAATAAACGCCAAAAAAACCCGGCTAAAATATGGCCGGCGTGAAAAGGGCCAATAGAGTAGGTTCGATGTTTTTCAACCGGTACAAGATAGAAAGTGTTTTTTTTTCTGCCTTTATTAATTTATTCATTGATATGGGAATGATGCGCTGTATTGTGGAAGTGTTAACTGCGCAATAAAATGTAATTGTTATCATTTTCCATAATTTTAAAATTTTTTACTACGTCAGGTAACCATCACATTCTTATGAATCCTCTAACGTGATCAAGAATCGTCACAATAAAGTACTAAAAACGCATGACCTGAAGTATATGTCATAATTATGCAAAAACGTCACGATTATGCAACGAAAACAAAGTAATTTCAGATTCTTATATGTCAGGATACCCTAAAGATATTGGAAGTAACCTGTGGTTTTTGAATAGAGAATCATTGTAGCTTTTGTCTGATTGCACGGCACTAAGGAGGCGCATCTAATTTGAATGATATAGGAACTGAAAGTTTTAGATAAATCAAATGATATCTTCAAAACTACTTAAAAATATAGGTTCTATTTTGTCTTCCTGTAAAGATCTTAATTTTTGTAATCCGTATGACCTTGCATCAGAAAAATATCTATGATAAAATGGCTGTCATTTGACTTTTAAGTTGTCGTTATTTTTTTTAAAAGTTTTCGTTTCATCGAAAAGTGGTAAAAAGCGCATCACGGATAACATCAAAGAGATGCCGAAATGAATAGAAAAGTCAATATCTGAATAATAGAAAAATTAAGAGTTCTGTCTCCTTCTGTTTTATACCTCCATGGTGTAACATATGACCGGTTAGTTTGGAAAGAACAAAAATATAAAACCTAACCTGTTCTCTCACTGTTGTTTGGTCAACAACTAACTTGAATGAAGTGGCCGTCTTCTCTGGGTGGAAGCCTGCCATCCATGACAAAAGTACGTGACCGGGTTTCTTTGCAGCAGAAAGGGACAAGACGGGGCCACCGGTGCTACTGACACTTGGGCAAGTTATAAACTACCAAAAATAAAAGACAAAACAGAATATTTAAAGTATGAATTTTCTAGTTACATTTTAAAAGAGCATTCTGTAAATTACGTCAGAAGACCCTCGCTTTCAACCTGCATAATTATACCGCCGAGAAGAATTGTTTTACGAAGCGAGTATAACTTCAATGAAGAAACCTTTAGTATTATGCAATAACATAATGGCACAGAACGAAACAAAAATCCATGGAACATATACATAGTGGTCTTACCAAAACATTAGACATGGCTGGTTCATAGCTGTCTTTATCTTTCGGGAAGACAACAACCGCTACCTCGTATGATTTGCCGCCTTTTAAGCCTGAAGCTGAAATAGCTTGGCAGTCTGGGTTGAATAAACTTCCTCTCGGCACACCGTCAACATATAGCTATCGAAAAATCGGAAACTATGTTATAATGCTTGGGCATTTATTGAACTATCCAAAATTATAAAAAACAACACGAAAAACAAGGAGATAGTGTGACCATGTAATGGAGACTATCGATAAATATTTGAGCATAGTTAATTAGCAAATTCTCTGGTCTGGAAACCTTTTTTAACAACTTATGGTTCATTTTTTCTTTGATCTTTTCAATAGGCTAATATTTCATTATCGTGCGCTCACTTTGATCACATGACAAAATTACAACCAATGCACAGTAATTCTATCACGTGATCAAAGTGAATACAAAACAATTTACAGTTTGCTCAATAAGTTGAAAATACCAACAATATAAAACTTGACAATCAGCTTCTAAACCAGGGAATTTTCTAACGACTATGGTTTGCCACCTCAGTTTTAGCCAGGGTAGGATTGTCGAGAAAGACACTTACAAAATATCCTTCAATAAGTTCAATCTTACTACCATCTTGATTGGCAATCCATTCAATGTTAATCGTGTTTGGATTAGGGAAACCTGCTGTCACATTTGGGATACACTTGCTCCATTCGTAAAGTTGAAGCTGAAAAAAGGAGAGAGAGAGATAGGCTTATTGTTGAGCGTTCGTTTTGAACGGCTATAAAATCAACGTCAAAACCACCTTTCCCAAATTTGTGCGTTTATATGTCGTATTTTGGCTTGATTTTCGTTTTTTCCAATTAAGTAATGTTTCTCACGAAGCAAATTTTTGGCATAATTGGGGAAAGAAGCGAGTTGTGATTGGTTCTAATTTTATGACAAAATTTTCTTCAACCAACCAGATCACGATTTTTAGGCGAAAAATTCGCTTCGCGCAAAATACTCATGTAGTGGAAACAAGCCTTTCACATTGTGTTTCTAGCCGGGAAACTATAAACGATAAAGTCTAAAATGTTTACCTTCTTTTCAAAATTCTCCATTTCACCACGGTTATCACTGAAGTTACTCCCCTGTTCATCGTGTTGTATTTCTGGAACGTTTTCCTCACCACAACCATCCGATGTCTGGTAGAATCCTTCCACTATTTCAGCGTCTTCTTCTTTCTGTGTTTGTACACTTTCGTCAAAATCTTTCTCAGCTTCGACAGCTTGCTCGGTTGCCGTCTCTTTAGCGTTTTCATCTTCAGCGTGATGAGAAATTACATCAGTTGCTTCTACAACGACCACGCCTTCGTTTCCTTCAGAAACTACCGCCTCTGTATCAGAGCTGGAGTGTTCAACTCTTTCGGTAGGGGTGTGCTCAATATTTTCATCCGTGGCCTCACTTTCTTCCGCCACCTTTTCTTGTTCTATGGCAAGAGGGATGTCGCTTGTATCTTCTGTGTCAACATCTTTCGGATAACTTCTACTCTGCTCCGTGTCTTCTACCACTGAATCAACGACAGTGTCCTCGTTACAAGGAGTGGCGTTTTCCATGTACGCTTCGCCCCATTCGATTTCGAAGAACTCGTGAGTTGCCGAAGTATCGGCCTGATAGACGACAGGTTGGTAGGAATCTGGTGTTGCTAATGTATACGCAATATCTGTATCAATCTCAAACACGCCGTGTTCTTCCACGAGCACATCAGAAACAGGTTTAAAATCGCTCAAATCTTTATTTGGAATTTCTTCTTCTTTAATTACCAAATCAATGGTGTTTTTCATAACTTCGACTTTGTTCATATCAGCAGGATCGGTTGCCGTAATTTTGACGTATTCGTCCTTGTCTTTTTGGACCACTTCATCGATAAGATGCTTTAGAATGATTGGTTCGACGCTCTGTTCAATAACCTTCTCTTGAGCTTCGTCATTTGTTTCTCCTTTAAGATCTGATTCGTCGCCAACTGTTGTGTCCTCTCCTCTGCCATCATCAACGTCACCCAAAAACTCTATCACCTTCTCTGCATTCTCTTCAGGGATTGGTTCCTGGTCTTGTTTTGTTTTCCCATCAATTTCCATTGAGATGACAGTAACTTCACTGGCATTCGATACATCATCACGTATCGATTCACTCTTCAGTCTTTCTTCTTCACTGTATATACTAACCTGATCAATGTCTGTCTTGTCGAGGCAACTCACCAATTCCTCTTCCTTATTGTCTTCTACGACAACCGTGTTATGGATTTCGGAGTAACTTATGGTGGAAGCGTCATCCCGAACGGATTCACTTTTCAATCTTTCCTCCTCGCTGTAGACGCTGATTTGATCAATATCCGTTTTTTCTTCTTCAGGCGGGATAGGACTTTCTGGATTGTTCTCGTCGTCTGGATGATGAATTTCAGAAGTACTGCAGATCTGTTCATGTGCACTTGACGCCAGTGGATCACCAGGTGGTGTAACTCCAATATCCTGCCTGTCTTCATCATGCACGGATTGATCATCGTTCGTATGACTTTCCTCACAGCCATGTTGAATTGGCAAGGGATGATATCCTTCGGAATCTTCATTCAGTGCAGGCTGGTCATCATCTGGAATGACGTTAATAATAACCTTTGTTGCAAAGTAATTTTCAACAGTTTTATATTCAACATAATCAGGATCGCTTAGTTGACAAATCACACAATCTGCGTCTTTATCCACCGTCGTTGTTACGTCGGTTTCGGCCAACTGATCGTCAATGTCGTCGTTGTCTTGATCCACCTTCGTTGTTACGGCGGTTTCGGCCAGCTGATCGTCAATGTTGTCTATATTACCTTCACCATCTTCCATCCGCTTCATTTCATCTGGAGATCTTTGTGGCGTTGAAACAGGCGTAACTTCAGGCGTTTCAACGGGCGTTACCAGATATCTCCTGAAAGAAAAACCCCAGCAGTTAATTCATCATATGCGGAGATTTTATATATGCTCTCCTTCACGACTGTTGTCTGAATTTGGAACGTGTATCGTTTACCACTTTTTGGTCCAGTGGCATTTCATAAGACAGAGAAATATTATACTTATTATGAAGTCTAAAAAGAGAGGAATGAAGCATGTCAGTTTGATTGTAAGTTCTAATCAAATTACCGGAGATTAGAACCACCTGCGTGACCTGAAAATTTTCCTCCCACGCAAAATGTATCCATATTTTCAAGTATTTATTTATTTATTTATTTTATTGGTATTTTTTTTTTATTATTGGTGTCCTTCCCATGTTATCGTGTTTGCAATGATTTCCCGTGTAGAATTTAGGAAATATTATTAAAGGAAATTAGCGTTTTTGAAAAATTAACGCCCAATAGACCTTTTCATAAATAAATTGCGCAATAATAAAATTTGTGTTTCAATGCAAATATATAATGCATTAGAATTTATAACATAACGTTCAGGATGTCTTGAAAATTTCAAAAGTTCAAATATGTATTATTCGCAAAGTTATAACGCTTTAAAGTTTTCTGTTAGGAAAACGAGGCATGTAATGTTAGTTTCTTCGTGATACATTTTTGTAAAGGACTTGACAAGAACTTTTGTTAAACTATTAGAACTTTTGTTAAACTATGGGAAACGAAACAGGTGTTCCCGTTGTTTGTTTGATCTAAAAACATTTGAGCATAGTGGATTTATCATCAGCAATTCACTGATCGTTGTCATTTTCCACGAAATCAAATTTTAAAAACCATTAATTTTTGGTGAATTTATGAAAAGGTCTATCAAGTGGACACGATACAATGAGATTTTTATGCGAGCTAATTTGATTGACGTGCTGAAATTGAAAATGGCGTCAATTTTCTATAACAAGGTATCTGAAGCAAACATGCTAAGATATGCACAGATATGCTAAGATACGCACCCAGATGTCAGTATATCGCTTGGTATCTTCTCTTGAGCTTTTGCGATAGCTCGAACAAAATGGATGCCAGTGTGACCGAGTGTAATCCCTTCGGAGGCGTGATAGGACTAAAATGAAATAACAGTCCAAGACATATCCACATGCAAGAAGGTTATGAAATAAAAAATAAAAATACTGCTTAGAAGTCTGGGGAGAGTATAACCTGAGGTAACACTTTCCAGGGATAAAATTCTGATTCGGGCAATAAACCTAATCCTAGCTATCCAGTGGGCAAAATCTTCAAAAAGTCTCTGAGGAGGAGTGTTTTTTTTTATTAAAACAGCAGGGGATATTGCTTACCACTTCTACAGAAAACACTCATCCCCATAGCTTTTTGAAGATTTTGCTCACTGGGTAGAAAATCTGACTGTAACCCTTTCCCTTATTATCCTGATATAGTTTGAGGGAAAGAGAGAGTCAGGTTCAACGCAAAATGACAGTTGATAACAGTTAACTTTGAATTCAAATAAAAACATCCAATGAGATTTAGTCTATTGTTAAATATGCTAATTCATTTATCGTCTGCATCAGGCCTTATCCCAGATTTCTGCATAAACACTCTTTGACTTAAAAAGTGCAGCCATGTTTATATCAATGTATAGAAAAAACAAAAACTACGGTACTTTCTGTTGGTCAGAAACAAGAATTCGATTATGAAATGTCTTCATAAATAACATTCGTGTATGCTCGATATAGCATTCGTTTATTCGCGCGAATGGTAAACCGGCCTTAAAACCTTTTATCATCTCTGCATATTTACCTTTGTGGTCTGGGATCCTATTTGAGGCACTGAACCATCAATTGTGAAGTAAAGCTCTGCATTGTCATCCAGGTGATTCAAAAATACTTTCTGACCAACGGGAACCTAATGAAACAATAAATTCTAGTAATTTTTAACACGATCATTAGACAGAGAAGGTAGCCCAACGCAAATCATCAGGCCCATGATAAAAGGGGCCGTGGTAAACTCTTCAATAATTGTGACCTATACCGGCCCGACAAACAAAGTAATTCACACAACCTCTCTGTTGCTTAACACCAAAATGAAAATATATTTATTGTGAAATTGATCTTGCAGACAAAAGTTCAGCTTAAAGAAATGAATCAATCGATTGATTCATTTCCTTAGACATTTTCATTTCCTTAGACATTTCCTTAGACATTTCCTTTCCATTTCCTTAGACATTTTCATTTCCTTAGACATTTCCTTAGACATTTTCCTTAGACAGAATCAATCTATTGATTCATTTCCTTAAGCTGAACTTTTAATCCCGATGCGCTGATATTGTATTCACAAAACAATATGTATTTTGAAACGTCTGCATCTCCCATAGAAAAACAATGAACCTTATCATAAATATTAATGCTGGAGTAACAATAGCCTCGTTTTCATGAATGATGATAACGAAGTTTGCGTTGTTTACGAAAAGATTCCCATATCGTTCTTTTGCCATGCTTAATTACATTATAATCAATTACATGAAAACGAGGCTTTGGTTGGTCCAACGTTATTTATGGCAAGGTATATTAATTGTAATTCATAGTTACCCTTCCAGAACTTGGCACTTCAAGTGAAATTGTTGGAGGATCTGTTAGGTCGTCTAAAAAACAAATTTTCCAATACACCTTTCCTGAATTTCCGTTTACACACCGCATTATGGCCTTCTCAACAAGTCCAACCTCGTTTTAATGTGAATCCTTGTTTTACTGACTTAACGAGGTTAGGAATGTTGGCTAGGCAATAATGCGGTGTTTAAAACGAAAATTCTAGAAAATTGTATTGCACAAACGGTAAGAAATGCAAGCATCTATTGGAGAATTGAAGGCATGTGGTTTCTTAGTCAATAAATTGGGGAGTTTTAGCAACTACGACGACGACAACGAAGTGAGTGGACCAAAAGACTTGTTTTCCATGTGGATTTCGTTGAGAAAGATTGTCTACTTCAAATTCTGCCATTGGGAAAACCTTGTTAGTTGATTGCATCATTAGCAGATTTTCACGTTCTACACACAACGTGAAAAGTTGTGTTTTGAAGTTGTTCTGGCAATGTAGACGCGAGAATATTAATACATGGATGGAATACACCCTTCGCCGAAATACTGTTTACATGTCCTATTTTGGCGTGGTTTTCGCAGTGAAATTTATTGGCAATTGTCCTACAGGAGATTTGGAATTAAGCAAGATATAAAACACATTAAAACGAAAGTTGTTATGATTGTTCAACAAAAGATCGGCGGAAATTTGAGAAAGGGTATTAGAACACGCAGACAGAGACACACAGACACACGTTTGAACGTTGTATGCCTGCTGAGGTACAAAGCTAGGACATAGCTTACCATATTCTGCCACGTGTACAACACACTCGTATTTATTGGTGGCTGAATCAACTTCAACAATATAGGTGTCGGTGAAGTAGAAATAGAACACACGACCACAATTGGGAAGAAAGTGATTTTCAATGTCAATAACCTATCAACAAGGAAAAAACATAAAGTGTAGTTTATAAAAACACGAGAAATTAATGGCGCATTGCGAATGCTTGAAGAAGCAATCCCCATCAGGTTTGTGGTCTTCCAAAACTTTGTTTCAGAACATAATAGTTAAAATGATCTGTTAGAAAACAGGATTTCAGGATTTCCACCCAATTTTTTTAACAAAGTTCCCTGACTTTTTGGGATTCACGTTCCCTGACTTTCCCTGACTTTTTGGGACTGACGTTCCCTGACGTTCCCTGGCTTTTTGGGACTCACGTTCCCTGACGTTCCCTAACTTTAGCCAAAATAAATTAGATGAAGAAAGAGCATAAAGCAATACTAACGGTTCCCTGTGAAACCAACTTACCCTAATAAATATACCCTAATAAATATACCGTCAAAAAAATTGCACGAATAAAAGAATTCTTCCCTGACTTTCCCTGACCCTCTCACAATTTTCCTGAATTTCCCTGACTTCCCTGACTTGGTGGAAACCCTATGTATTGAATGTTTCGTACCTGACTGTCAGATAAACGGGTAACCTGCCACGCCCATGTATCTTCTTTAGCACCACCATAGCTGAACAATACCTCTTTGCCCTACAAAAATGTTGAATGCAAAGTAAGAGAAAGTGATGTCTTGAAAGGATGATCACGACTTCTTCACGGTATTCTCTCTGACAACACGATGGCTTGAACCTTACCCTTGATATGTGTATAATCCCTTGTTGATATTCTTTTGGTGATTTGGTTAGAGATAATTTATAGTCATCAACAGTTGTGTCTACTAGAACGGTACTCCAAATACCTTCAGTAACATGCATATGCTCATCCTGTAAAAACAAACAAACAAACAAACAATTTATTTATTTATTTATTTCATTTCATTACACATTTCATATTATAATTAACGTTATTAAGGCTTATTGAGTTCCTTGCGGTAATGTTATCAACGGATGGCCTCTCTAAAGTCCTCACTTGTGTTACGAACCCACGCCTTCCCACACAGGATGTGACCACTCTACCATAAGGCTCCCAGTGTAAGCTTAGTTTTCATGTTTCAGCACACTAGTAGACATTTTCCCCAAAACTCAACAATACAATTCAAATTTCAAGAATACCTTTACATATATTTCAGAAAATTCTTCAACATAATGTAAATACACTTTCGAAGCCCTAACCTGTTTAACGTTTGGAACAGAACCACACGTGAAATGAGTTGCACCTTGGTCGGGAAATCTCCTACTATGTGCTCGCCTGTAAACAAAATAATACGCTAAAATATCACAGTCACACGAATAAGGGAATGAACACAATTGCTGTTTCCTCTTTTTAACGCCCATACACCTATTAAATTGCAAGAGGGCGCTTATAAAACTAGTTCTCACTAATGAATAAAAGTATATTTAATTTAGTTACTTGATAATGTGTTATTGGTAAAGTATTTAAAAGCAATTTTGATATCGAAACGAGGTAAAACATGATAACAAGACCAAATTCGGGAATCCTTACATCAAGAAATGTTAACATACAACAAATGAAAAAACCTAGGTGCTTATTTGAAAAGGTGATTAAAAGGAGAACAAAACGCTAAAAAGAGAACAGGGCGTTAAAACGAAGAAGTTAAAAGAGAGGAGAGGGCGCTAAAAAGAGAAACTAAGGTAGTGAACATATATTTTTACCTCAAAGAAAACTGTAATTGTCCGTTCTCCTCCAGCTCTCTGTTTTCATCGAATTGTGTAATGGCACTAGCAGAACCTTTTGGCCACATCCAACACACAACATCGTTAACAGAAACAATGACAGGATCCGGAAGAACTCTTTTCGATGTGACCTGGAGTTTCTTAACCTATGATTAATGAAAAGTCGCTAAACATGAATTCTCTTGCATGATTATGACACGCACTCTCTAATGTTTAAAGAAAAGAGAACGTTTGACTTCTTGAAGTAAGAGGGATTTCCCTAAACTCCTTAAAGGAAGGTTCAACGAAATTTAGCTACATTTAAATAATAAGGGCAAACTGTCTTTGTAAAGGACTCTTAGGTGGAATTGTTCATTACAATAAGTTTACACTCATTCTGTTCTTCTAAAAGGTAGGTTCAACGAAACCTAGCTATCGTAACTAATCAAGGAATAAGGAAAACACTCTATAGGAAGGACTATTAGTGGGAAACTGTTGAACCATTTGTTGTTTTGTAATCTAATGTTTTAGCAATTTCTTCTGTCTTTCTACTATACAGTTAACTCTCGATAAGTGGATCCTCAACGGGACCGAAGAAAATGAATCCACTTAGCGAATGTTCCACTTATCCGAAGTTGGCCTTTGTTAAGGCATCTCCAAGGGACGGAAGAAAATGGTTCTACATATCGAAAGCTCCACTTATCCGGGGCTCCACTTATCGAGAGTTAACTGTGTTCATTTAATGAAATACCTGTACGCCGGGCTTTACAACGATTGATGCACGACCAACTGCTGCAGGACCAACACTAACAAAAGGAAACGCAAGATTAATACAGGAAGTAGTTCGTTAAAGGGAAAAGAAAAAGAGAAATATTAGTCCTTGAAAGTACTTCAAGAAAAAGAAGGACATCACCATAATCCCTCAACAGACAATTTCCCTTCACGTTTATGCTAAATAAAATAACTTAGTGAGACTTAAATCATGCCTCGTTCTTTCAAACAATTTTATAAGACTTTTGACCGTAAATTTAAAGTGAGGGGAAATCCTCAGTATAACATCCTCAATGATTACCTTTGAAACTCATAAGTACCAAGATCGTTGAATTGGTGCATAAACGCACCACTATACAGCTGTTCAGGACAACGTATCAGCGGACAAAAGGATTGAGTGTTCTGTGAGCAACTAGCCTGTGGAAGCAGTGATCATTGTGGTTAAAATATCCAAAAAAAAATAGCCGAACATAGTCGGATACAAAGTAAGGGAAAAATAGGGTACCTGCACGACTTTTCGGACTTGCTGGGTGTTATTCCATCTCCACCATACAATATCACCTTTTGAGATTTTAATGGCGTCGGTTATAAAGCCATTATCGGTTATTTTGATTTCGTGATGCTGTAGCCAGAAAAAACAAGAAAATGCTTCTTTAGATTTTCTGAAAGCTTTTTTTTAAATTTAATTTAATTTTATACATCATCATCGAAACCATGGATATAAAAAACATTATTGGAAAAAAATACGCTCTCGACCCGGACTTCCGCCATTTAAAAACTGGTAACCGATTCGGAATGGGCAGAAGAACGGTTGCAGCGCAACACAATTACGATTTTTTGTACTCGTACTTTTGTATTATTTTTCATCAGCCAATGAAAGAGTCAGTTCAAAACACAATCGAATGTTCTTTGTTCAAGTTCGTGAAATCGAATGTCGAACTTTTTTAAAAATGCATTAGTTCTTTTTTGTACAACTTTTGGTTATATACAATACGATTTCTCGTAAACAAAAAATCGTATGCAAATAATCTTTATAGTGTGTTCTGCCCTTTACGAAAAAAATAACAAAAAAATAAAATGTTACCTTGACAACAGGTTGTGTAATCAGGCAACACCATCTGCGAGAATTTTCGCTATCACCACTTAATGCAGTCGTGAATGTTTGCAAACCACTGCGATGGAGAACTGTTGAATACACTCCTACTGCTTGCAAAACTGATGTAAACATGTATTCTGACGGGATACAGCAATCTATGGCGACAATACCAAAAACACAATGAAAACTTTCCTGTTGCTTACATCAGAAAAGCTAGCAGCGCTGCATCTACAAGCAGCCATTTAATTCTGGCAGTAGAATAGCTGTTTTATTCAAAATTACATTGGAATAAGCTTAGTGTCAGACAGCCTCATATCCTACAACGTTGATTTAGGGACAGAGGGGGTGGAGAGAGTGACTCAAAAGTGCTTTTTCCATCTTTACTGCCAATAATACAAATGGCTGATTGTAAAATTTGTTGAAAATTTGTGGAGGAGAGTGTATAAAGTCCATTGGTGATACAGACTGAAAACAGAAGTTATATTAATGTGCTCCTCCACAATTTTTGACATGGATCCGTCCTGTTCTCTTTACAGTAATTTTTTACGTCTTTACGGACGATTCTACCAACATTGAGCATGTCAACTGTTGATATCCTTCAGGTCTTAAGTTGATTGTTGGTCATAGTGAGCTCCCATGTTTATTCTCAAAGCTCCTGTTAGACGGTAAACTATTAGATAAACTATGGAAAACTTACTTAAAATAGATTAGGGAATAGTTTATCAAGTATCTTATCTAAGTTATTCAAAACAATAATTAACAGACATCAATAAAGGAAAAAAAAATCTATTATGTTAAAAGTTTCTAACTTATATAATTATATAACTTATATAATTTATTTATCTAATAGTTTAAAGTCTAACAGGACCTCGAGACTTTTAGCTTTAGACTTTTTTGAGAGATGGCTATTGTCATTAAGGGATGTTTACAAAATATAATACCTTCCATTGGAGTCATGGACTGTGTTCCAGAAATATCATCTTCTTTCACCTATATCAAATGAAATTTCAGGTTTTCATTTTGTATTCTGAATACTGTCAGGTCCTATGGTAGACCTTCATGGGATGCGAGAATCACACATACTTACCTACCTTTAAAATGGTAGATATTTATTTTATCTCTTTTTAGTAAAAATGTGAAATGCAAAGATCTTTGTGACACAAATGAACCTATGGCAACATACCTTCGCCCTTTCAATCTAGAACAGGCCCTGACAGTTGTCATCCTTCTCATAGTCATTAAATTATCCCTGGTCTGGGAAGTCTATTATGAACTTGTATTGCGGGTAGTTTTAACTTGAACTACTTGAATTGACCATTGTTATTAGAACATTTCCTGGTCTATAAAATCTATTGTGAAGCTCCCCCTCCAGTGGCCACTAATCCGTTTTTTGGCCGAAAGGACATCCTTTGAACGTCCTCCTCAAGTCCTTGTTGGACATCCTGTTCGAGCGGACGGATTAGACTAGACAGTCCTAACTGTGGGACGTTCCTGTGTCCACTGGGTCCTGTCGTTAGTTTTAACTTGAACTACCTAACTGTAGTTTTTTTTTTTTCATACTTTTTGATCACATGATTGTAAATAACTACTGTGGATTGGTTGGAATTTTGTCATGTCATCAAAAAGTATGCAAAACAAAGTTTGTCTATTGAAAAGATCCAAAAATTGACAATGTTGGTATACTGCCAGACCAGGGAATTTCCTAATAACACCTGTAAGACTGGCAGTTCCTGAACAACCTGCAAAAAGTCTATGAAGAGGAGTTTTTTCTATAGAAATGGGAAGCAATATCGCCTGCTGTTTCAATAAAAAAACACTCCTCCACAAAGACTTTTTGAAGAAATACATAAATTGATACTATATAAAGATACTATACAAAAGCGTACTCGTAACAATTTGAAGTTTTCATCCATGTCTGTGTCTCTCCAAACCCACCAAATCCTATCACCTTCTGATACAGATCCAAGAGCTACAAAATAAGAAAAGGGTCAGTGAAAATTATAATGAGAAACATTACAGCTGTAGTAAGAAAAAGCAGAGTGTAGATATTCCACTTGTCAGAGGAAAATACCTGGAGAGAATTCGTCTTTTTTTATCCGAACAACATGCTGTTTTGGTGCAGGTTTACACAGAATCACACACTTGATGTCAGGTTTTTGCAAATCATATATTTCGTAAACACCAGTTCTTGTAAAGACATGCGAAAGAAGGCCAGCTTTCCTACAAGAAAAATATTGCTTCGCGTAAGGAAAGTCTTCAACTTCAATTTCTATATCCCCTTTTCCATTCTAATTAAGGATAATTAAAAATTGCATTTCTGATGGAAGATTCTACTATTCTGCATTTTATTTCACTGGTTTTTGGACCCAAATTTCTCTCTACTATCAGACCAATGGCGATAATTTCTGATACATAATAGTTCTCATTACACACAACTATTTGTTATGGATGCAAAACAATACCTTGGCTGATAGGAGTCTTCATAATGCCACCTGTTGTCCTAGAAAAAAGGCGAAAAAAGGGTGATCATAATTAAGAGAGATGATGAAGAACCAATCAGATTCTTGTGTCAAGACTATTAACGTAGGCCAAATGGAATAATATATGAAGACAACATACTTCGTCACACGTCTCCTCCTCCATCATACAAACAGTTCGCACGCCAATGGAATGAGGTAGAGTAGAAGATGTCTAAATACAACAAAAGAAATCCTTATATGCAACACAAATAAAATTGTGGTTATTGTAGGTTAACAGCAGAATGTTTCTATCCTTGTCAAGGAAAGTCAAATGTTGGAAGATCTTTCCTACTTTGCTTGGTCTCCAATGAATCCAAACACGATCTCCTGATGTCACTTCCAATATTTTTCTTGTGAAGCCAGCATTTTTTAGGTCAACTAAGTGCTCTCTAAAGAGACAATTTTTGGTACATTGATGATATCGATATTAAAGGCTGTGAAAGAAAATGCAATTCTATTTCTTAGCAGAATGTGATATTACCTCGATTTCTCAAGCACTTGAACAATACAAAATGCTCTGTTTTCATTATAAGAGGGTGTTGCGAAGAAGTAAATCCCAGGAGTACTGAAAAAGAATGAAAACAAAAAGTAAGAAAACACATTTAAAATCTGTGCTAGGTTAATTTGGAATTAGCAGTTGACAGAAGTTCCTCCAGCCATGGCTTGACAATACATTCATGTTATGAAGGGGATTTTGGATCAATTTCTTTTAATAACAATAAAGTCCTTTCTATCACGTCATTAAAACAATGACATTCATTACATCATTATATAATAACGAATAAACATACTCAAATGTCCTGAAATATGTCCCAGAATAGCGTGCATTTTCACGATTTTCCAGAGTAATGTAGCCACCATGCTCCAAGCAATATCTATAAGTAATTTAGAATCAATGCAGACAATACTTAATAATGCAAAAAGAAAACAAAAACCATTTGAACCACAGATCAAATAGCTTATCACCCACTACTTTAAGGAAATATGACACTTTCCCTTGGGCTTCCATCTGTAGTGGTTGGCTATTCTGCCCAACTAGGAAGTAACAAGAACAATAAAGGGAAAAGAAAAATATCAGCTCACCTTCTTTCCACAATATTGTGAGCTTCTTCACAATTCTTCCAGCTCCAACGTACTGTATCGCCTTTGTATAATTTAATGACTGCCACACTGAATCCTTCATCGGTCACCTATTATATATATTATATAATATATAAATGTTATAAAAGACATACAACTGGAGTCTTGTTCTCTTTTATTCTAACCCATTTCACTTACTGTCTATTCTAGACTTATGATTTTTTACCCACTGAGTGTACAGAAATTGTTACAGCAATGCACCAGGCATTTAATTACGATACAAAAACTAACGAGCATATGTGATGTGTATAAGAGACAAAGTGTAAGAGACTGTTATACTCTATTTCAATACAATAGTACCATCAGTTACCTTGACATCCATGACTGGTTTCGGTTTTACGGTGATCTTTACAGGACGATGGTTGCCACTATAAAACAAAACAACAACATTTTTTCCAACCACTAAAATAAACTCTAAAACATGTCACTGTTTGACACTTTATCACTTCATCTATTGTCCTGTTAA
Organism: Turritopsis rubra; assembly: GCA_039566895.2. Classification (NCBI taxonomy): domain Eukaryota; kingdom Metazoa; phylum Cnidaria; class Hydrozoa; order Anthoathecata; family Oceaniidae; genus Turritopsis; species Turritopsis rubra. The sequence goes on from CM077630.1 coordinate 10,433,330, forward strand.
ACCAATTAAAAATAATTTCCAAATGTTTTAATGATAAACTTAAACAACAGCAAAAGCGAAGATCGATTTTATTTTACTGCTGTACAATAACATACAATTTGAAGTGATATTCACGAGCCATGTTAAACTCTTGCGTCCATGCACCAAGTCTGGGAAGTACTTCATCACTTCTGTAACCTCCATCAACTGGTAGTGTTGACTCAGAGCTTCTGTAAACCTATGAATATAAGAAAAGTCACATTGTGAGCATACAGGTGCATAATACCAAGAATACAGAGGAATCTCTATAACGAGGATACCTGTCAGAAAAAAGGAACCCTTATAAACTTAACGAATTGGAAGCTACACAAAGTGAACACCATAATTTCAAAACCAAAGCTGCTTAATGGAGATTTGACCTAGGAACATGTACAGCCAAAAAGAACCTCTATGTGTTCTTGGAAGATAATTAGTTTTCACGAAAAGCCAGCGGCTTTAAGAGTTAAACGTCGTTTATTTCAATATATTTTTTCATGTTCAGTTTAATTGCATGTTGAAACAAACTGTATAGAATACAAAAGATTTTAATAACAACTTCTTGTATACATAAAACTATGCCCGAAAAGTGTTTTTGTGTAAACATTCATTCCTCCGCGAATGTGTAAAGTCTCTTTCAGGCTGTGCTGTATTGAAATTAAAATAAAACTGTCAAAAAATCACCTGATAAATATTTTTCTCAACTTCATTATCATCTGATAGCTCCAGTTGAAATGTAATGGCTTCACCTTCAAATATAACTAACCGGTCGGGGACAAATTTGGTGTCAGTGACTGTAACAAATCGTCCACTGATTTTCATCTTGAATCCTTCTTTCTGAAAGTGAAAAATAGAACTTGGTAAATTGAAACAGGTTTGGTTTCTTTTCTATTTTTTCATGAACTGAAACGAAGCTACTTACAAATTTTTTATCAATAGTATATTTTTGAGGGTGTCTGTCAGAAATAATGGGTGACGCTGGAACCTTGTCCGTGGATTCACTTTCTGACTTGAGTCGACCTATTCGCCCAATTTGGTTGTCTTGATAGCCCAAAGGTTTGTATTCTTCCTGTGTTGCCTCGGTTCTTCTTAAAGACACTTTAAAATCATCAGGAGGTAAACGCTGGTAATGGATGACACCCTCTGCTTCTGAATACGATGTATCTGTGCATGAAATTTCATCATCAAAAACCGTGCCCATGAAAGGAGTGCGCAAGAAACCAATTCTGCTATTATCTCTGATATCATCTGGTGGCAGGCGTCTGTAAGATATTACTCCTTCTTCTTCACTCACAGGGAGGGAGGTTTCGGTGTAAGACCCCACGGTAGAATCACCATTAATACTTCTGTCAGGTAACGAAGGTTCAACGTTTGGTTCTTTGAAATTGTCTGGAGGTAACTTGGGATAAAGATGCTCATCATCGCTCGTGTTGTTGACTGATTCAGAGTATGACGTGTCTTTTGGAAGAATGTCACTGTCAGAATCAAGAGCCACAGATTGTAGCGTATTCACTTGTAAACTTGGCATTACGTCTGATGATAATTCCTGCGAAGGATGTGAATCCGTTTGCTGGGAATCCTCTGTGTCAAACTTCATTGATTTTAATGAAGCTACCCTGAGCCCCGGTTGAGTTTCTTTGTTGATAGCATAAGCTGAAGTACCAGTGTTATCATGTGCATCTGTGACTGTTCTATGAGTTACAACGTCAGTTCCAGTTTCACTATCAGGTGTAATGCTCCTTAGTTCAGAATGTCTACGTGTTGCCAAAGAGCTGTGATGGCTCAACTGGCTAATATTGTTTTCAGACACATCATCATCATTATTATCCCACACTTGTTCTGAAGAAACCTCCGGTACAACAGTGTCCTCCTCAATGTTTTCAACTTTCGTGATATCTGGAGTAGTCCCATTTAAAGTTGAATGCAGTGTTTCGTCAACAATGCCAGAGTCTGTCATAGCGTTTACTTCATGCACTTTATTGGGATGTTTCGGAATTTCGCCGCAGTCATCACTATAAACTTCACGATGTGTGTTATTCAGTTCGGAAGTTTTGACTATTGCACTTCGAAATTCAAGCAGTTCATCTTCTTCTGATACATCTTTTGCAATGCTTTGACAATTTAAAGGATTATCGTTTTGTAAAACTGACCTCGAACGGTCTTTCAAAAGAACTTTTGGTGTAGATTGAGCAATTGGCTCAGTATTTCTTCTTGAAAAGGTTCCCATTGCGATAACAGACACATTTTGTTGATTCTCCAAAGTGGTAGTTGATGTTTCTACTATCTTTTCTTCTTTACCTTCATCTGAAATTTTTTCCATCATTTCTGTAGATAAGGGAAGATCATCTTTGGCTTCATCTCGAATCTTCCCCATGGTTTCTGGAGATAACGGTCGATCTTCCTCAGATTCATCTCGAATTTTCTCCATGGTTTCAGGAGGTAACGGTCGATTTTCCTTAGATTCATCTCGAATTTTCTCCATGGTTTCTGGAGATAACGGTTGATCTTCCTTTTCTTCGTCTCGAAACCTCCCCATGGTTTCTGGAGACAATGGTCGATCTTCCTTAGATTCGTCTCGAATTTTCTCCATGGTTTCTGGAGATAACGGTCGATCTTCCTTTGCTTCATCTTGAATCTTCCCCATAGTTTCTGGAGATAATGGTAGATCTTCCTTTGCTTCATCTCCGATCTTCTCCTTAATTTCTGGAGATAATGGTTGGTCTTCCTTGGCTTCGTCTTGAATCTTCCCCATGGTTTCTGGAGATAATAGTCGATCTTCCTTTTCTTCATCTCGAATCCTCCCCATGGTTTCTGGAGACAATGGTCGATGTTCCTTAGATTCTTCTCGAATTTTCTCCATGGTTTCTGGAGATAACGGTCGATCTTCCTTTGCTTCGTCTTGAATCTTCCCCATGGTTTCTGGAGATGATGGTAGATCTTCCTTTGCTTCATCTCCGATCTTCTCCTTAATTTCTGGAGATAATGGTTGGTCTTCCTTGGCTTCATCTTGTATTTTCTCCATGGTTTTTGGAGATAACGGTTGGCCTTCCTTAGCTTCATCTCTAACTTTCTCTGTAGTTTCTGGAGGTAATAGTTCATCTTTTTTGACTTCAACAGCAATATTCTCCATATCTTCTTCTTTGTCTTCATTTATATTTTTCTCTGTGGACTCTGGGGATAATGGTCTTTCTTTTTTTGGTTCAGCCTGTAAGTTTTCAGAAGTTACATGCAGTGCATTGGGTGAGATTCCAACCTCTATGATCTGCTGCTTTGCCTCTTTCACTGCAACCTCCAACTTTTCAAAGGCACGGTTGATAACACTCTCCCTTGTGTGTGTAGGAATATAGCTCTCTGTTATATCATTTTCTGCATTATTTTCAACTTTTTTTCCATGGTCAATATTTTCTCCATCACCATTCAATTCATCAGTTCTAGCTTCAGACAACTTGGAAAACGATTCTCCTGAAGCACTTTCTTGAGGAGGATGTGGAACAATATCGAGTTGTTCAACACTATCTTCAGCAAGTTTCTTTCCAACACTATCTTCAACAATTTCTTTGTCACTAGCTAACATATCCTCTCCAGATTTTCCAGCATCATCAGGAAGACTAACACTATTCTCGTTCAAAATTCCATCTTTGTTGATTACAACAACTTCACTATCTTGTTTGCAAGGGTGCACAGGAGTTACATCAATTATTTGGCCAATAACTTGGTCTGCATCATACTCACCAACAGTACTGTGACGAGGTTTCTTTAGGTATACCGACACTTCTTTTTCTTCGACACATTGCTCCTCATCATTTTGTTCATCTTCGTAGAATTTCTCATTTTCCGCAGCTGGATCACCATCAGTGCCTTTCTCAAAGTGTTCTTCAACATTCTGTTGGTGAGATTTAGCACTTGATATTATATCATCATCAGCTTTATAGAGTGTCTCTTCGTGTTCTCTGACATCTATTTCAAGATCATCCGACTTTTTATGTAATTCTAAATCCTGGCATAGTTTCTCCTTCTCCATTTTTAAGAAGTTTTCCCTTTCCTCGGTAAGGGCATGGCGATTTACTTTCCACATCTTTTTAGTCAACTCATTTTCGTCTTCTCTCAGAAAAGATTCTCTTTTGATATTTAGTTTTTCCCGTTCACCTTTCCATGTAACCAGATTATTCTCTGCAATCGGTGAGGATGGTTCAAAAGGATATGTTTTGTGGACAAGTAGATTATCTAATTCAGGTAACTTCAAGTTCTCTTCATGAGTGTTGGCCTCAACAAGTGGCATCTCTTCCATTTTCAGGACAACAGCTTGTTCAAGTACTATCTCTTGTTCTTGTTGACTAACAAAAACTATTTCCTCGGGCTCTTTTTCAATTGCAGAGTATGATATTTTGGCAGATCTGGGTGCTAAAGATTCTTCGCGAGGAACCACTTCTGGTTGAATGACATCAATTTCGGTTTTGCTGGTGACTGGGATAAGATAGGCATCAGTTGTTTCGACAAAATCGGAATCAAACAAAAACTCTGTAGGCGTTGCTTGTGCTTGAGCATTTCCAACAACAATCTCGTGTGTTTTAGTATCACCAACATAATCACTCTCCACAACCTTGGCAGTGCCCGTAATTTCTGGTCTTGCAAATGCAACAACTTCGTGAGAATTTGCCATTTCTACATCAAAAATATTGTATTCGTGAGCCACCCCGGTAACTGAAGGCTTAGCAGCAACAGCTACGTGATATGTTTCTGTATCCATTCGTTCTATGGGTGGTGTGATTTCTTGCGAAACACCTGTCACCACGGCATTCTCAGGGCTAGCCCACAATATATACAGCGGGATTGTCAACTGAATTCATGACAAGTTCTTCAGCTTTCTTAACATTTTCTGCGTTAAGAGAGTCTTTCGGCAAACTTTCTGTTTCTTCTATATGATCAACTTCATCTTTTGCACTTGATATTATTTCCAACTCAGCACTGGATGTTTTAACAATTTCTTCCATAACTGCAGAATGTTCCTGAACTGCTTTCAGATTTTCTTTTGAAGCAACTTCTTTGGTTATTGGACATGTTGATTCCTTTTCATCATCTTTAATAATGTCACCCTCAATTGGTTCAGGTGTTTCAGTTGGAAGAACATAGTATCGACTAAAGACAACATAGAGCCATTATTACTAAAAGCTACAAGTGGTTGTAATTTCATACGACATTATCGTCATTTGAACAGAAAAGTTAGAAGATAGAATCCATTCTTGGGTTTGCATTAAAATGTAGGAGAATTGAATGGATTTGAGGAGCAATTTCCGAGTTTTTTTTAGAAGATCTGACAATACTTTTCAACAAAATTTGGAGATAACAATTGAATTGAGGAGATATTACAAAACAAGCATGTAGCAAAAAAGAACCAAAATCTGTTCTGTTTGTTAAAAAGAACAGCTACAGTTCAAATTTATTAATTTTTTACTTACAAATACTGAAATAATTAAAAAATACCTAGATGTATATACAGGACTTGGAAGCATTCCCTTTATAAAAGCCATAGCTCGAATGAACTGTATGCCAGAAGCCAGAAGAGAAACACCATCTTTTGGATTGTAATGCTAAAAATAATCAAACCATTCAGATAACATAAGGAAAACTATTGAATTTAGGCTTTAAATTGCTACAATTTTATGTAAGTTATTTCTGATGACAAAAAACCAACCAACAAACAAACAAACTTAAGAAGAAGTTTCAGTAGTTTAAAGAAACCCGTTCTTCGAAAAAGTTCTTTGAAAGCCCAAACAAGATCAGGTCATCTTGTAAAGGAATGTTGAAGTGATATTAATTGAATTCAATATACAACCTTTGCTTTGGACGAGGAGAGTGTTGGCAGCGAACCGTCAGTGGTGAAGTATATTTCAGCCCTCTTGTCGTCATGTTTCAAAAATACTGTATGTCCCAATTCAACCTTAATTGCAAGTATCCAGTTGTTATTGAATGAAAAGAACACAAAAGTTTAATTGAATGAATACATTTTTTAGTTTACATATGCCACTCGTGAAGGAATCCCCACTTTTGAATCGATAGCAATGGAAGGCAAGATAAGCAACGTTTCATTGAACCTATCTAACATAAAAGCAGCTAGGATTGCTCAATAATGTTACCTTTGCAATTCATTCAATTTCACACCTCATAATTCATACAGAATAATATCAGTTTAACAATCACAGACACAACGTACATCACCCTAATGGCACTCAGTGAATTGATCAAAAGTACCTCGACAGTTCAAATGTCCAATTCATTCTAAGATTCCGGAGGTCTTTCAAGTCATTATCATAATATTAACTCAAAACTCTTATTAATGTAAATTTTATGCTCATTTGACATGATGAAAATGACGATGAAAGTTCATAAATAATAAGTACACAGAAGAAAAGCATGTAGCGAAAGAGCTTACACTGCCACCGTCCATCTCTCCCATCACGATGGTTGGTGGTTTCACGACATCTCCTAAGAATAAAAGGGGAATAACACTTTGACGTTAAACATAATCTTTCTTTTTTCTTAAGCCCTTCCTTCACTCAAAGAATTCTGTGGCTGGCTCCTTCCAAAATTACCATTAACCATCTTATCCCTACATACCTATGATTGATGGTAATTTAACAAGGGGTCTACCACCTAAAAACAATTATAATGCAGGCACATTACCTGTATTGACCACATAAACAGTGCATTCAAATGAAGAATGCTTGGACTGTATGGTTATAACATATACTCCAGATTCAGGAAAGAAGAATACTCGACCGGTGTGTGGAAGAAATGCATTTTCCAACAATACATTCTGAAATGAAGATGGGAGCGATCACCATTACATCAGAATGTTACAAGTCAGTTAAAAATAGTAACCATAACAATGATCCAAAAAGTAAACAATGATGTAACAATGATCACAATGATTGGATAATGTTAAGCTTTGCTTTGAAGACAGTTGAGCTTCCCTATAGTGGATACAATCAAGACCAAAAAAATGTACTGGGGTGTTGGAAAGTGTCCATTAAGCAGAGGATTGGACATCAGAGACATGTTCCTTCAAAAATGTCCACTTTTACAAGATGTCCACTAATATGGAATGTCCACTATGGGATGTTTTTTTTTTACTGTAATTTGAACGTGCATCAAGCAAGCAACCATAAATGAATCCCATGTAACATTACAGGTTGAATTTTATACAATACATACTGCATCATTGAGAGTCGCTGTCCATTTCCACGAGTCTTCTTTTGATGAAGAGTAATTAAAAAGAATTTCTTTTCCCTAAAATAACAAAATGAAGATCTATGGTTTCCTTCCTTGGAATGGGCAGCAAAATGTTTCCATCTCATTTGCAAATTTATAAAGGAATTCACAATACAACAGTTTTTTACTTTTTCAATGTGCATTGATGTTTTTCTCGATGTCTGGTTCATCAAGTTTAACATGAATTCATCTTGAGTTGTGTCGACGAGAACTGTACTCCATATACCAGGTGGCGCATAGTCGGACTCCACCTGTAACATAGTTGCTTCATAATTACTTTTGTATTTGTAAGAAACAAATATGGTTAAAACATTAAATTAACAAAAGGAATCATGTCAATTGGCCATAAAAGAGCAGAAACCGATGTTAGTATTCAAGAGAAGTTTCAAAGCACAGCTGATTGTATCAGATGAAAAGTGTCTGATGTACATGGTCATGTTAGTTACTACAACAGCCTATTATAATAACTTATTTGATCTTTGATCTTTTCAATAGGCAAATTATATCATGCACTCCCAGTGGGCAAAATCTTCAAAAAGTGTCCGTGGAGGAGTTTTTTTATTTTTTTATTGAAACAGCAGACGATATTGCTTGCCATTCCTATAGAAAACACTTTTTGAATACTTTACCCACTGGGCTCACTTTGACCAGATGATATTATTACAACCAATGAACGGAAATTATTTTCTATCATGAAACTCATTTTGATCAAAGTGAATGCAAAACAAACTACAGTCAGGTAGTTCAAGTTAAAAATACCGACAATACAACTTGACTATGGACCTCCAGACCTTGGGAATTTTCTAATGATTTTGAGTTTACAAAATCGTTTACACGGAGGGAGTAGATCAAAAAACTAAAATTGTGCAGCTTCCTTACACTCATTTGTTTCGTCAATGAAGAACAGTTGAAATGGAATATTCCAGACTTCAGAAAGGAGTTACCAAAACAACGTCTAAAAGAATGAGAAACTCTTGAAATTCCTTAAAATTCTTTTAATAGAAATCAAAATTATTAAAATAATGGACAGCTATAGTACGAATGAACATCACCATAATCAACGAAACATGTGACATTGAATCTGTTAGGGAATCAGTTAGGATTTATCAAACAACAAAATATTAACCTAGCAGAGAATAAAAGTTCGTCTTCATCATCAGTTTCATTGTCTTCATTGAAAGGTGTAAGTGAACTAGCCACACCCTTTGGCCACATCCAGCAAACAATATCACTTAAGGTTGCAACAATAGGATCGGGTAAAACCCTTTTCGTGGTTACTTGCAACTTGTGAACCTAAAATGATGAAATGTATTATTAATTAGAGAGCACAATAAAACAATTTTCTCAGTCAATATAAAAAATTGCTTCTTTTGTTTTGAAACTAAATCAAACTTTATGTTTTTTGTTTTTTTAAAATAGATTGAAAAAAGTTGTCAGTCCATTTTAACACTGTTAAAAATTAATTTTCCTTGGTGGGCATAATACTGTTATTCCATAATTTTCAAAAATCTGACATTAATTCTACCTGTGTTCCTGCCTTGACGATAACTGAACAGATGGGTCTGTGCTCTGATCCAACACTACAATCAAGAAGTTAATATCAGTGAAAGAATTTTAACTGTAGATTAACATTTTTTTCATTTTTTTTTTAAACAACGTAGATGAACAAGGCAGTTTGACAGTGTATACAAGTGAAAAGCTTACCTTTGGAATGCAAATGTACCAGTCTCATTAATTTGCACAACACATGCACCATTTTGCAGTTGTACAGGACAGTCTAATGTTAGATGTTTACCTTTAGCTTCTGTGAATAAGTGCTAAGAAGGAAGAAAATAAAAGGTAGATTATATTCTGATACAAAATTCCAACAGTTAGCTTTTGGAGTTGAGAAACAGAAAAATTATATAGAAAGATTCGACTATGTTGCTTGGCCTAGTAAATTCAGGGAAATATATATTTAGGAAGGGGTCGGGAGAATTGGAGTGAAGAAGTGAGATAAGCTTGCATGGAAGATAGTCAGCAGAATGATGATGATGACGGTGATGAAGATAATGACGATGATGGTGAATCTCTCAGATAAAGTGCATTTGAATCATTTCGTAAACAGATTTCTTCTAAGAAAATAAAAACACTAAAAGGCATACCTGTTTGATACTGTTTGTAGATTTGACATTGCACCATTTCCACCAGATGTAATCACCTTTCTTGATCGTTATTGCATGTGGAAAAAACTCTGTGTCCTTAACTTTTATTTCATGGTGCTAATACAAGAAAAAAAAATATAAAGATGAATACAGATCTGCTGAAATTATTTGTTTAAGATTGACATTCCTTGATAAAGATCATTTCTGAATTGTTTCCTGAACAAAGACAAAATAAGGTTGAGAAGTAAACCTTGTAATCCCGTTACCTTGGCAATTGGCTGAGATATCAAACAACACCATTGAGCACTATTTTCGTTTTCATCTAACGAGGAGCGGAATGACTCTAACCCACACTTGGTCATTTCACAGGAATACACACCAGCTTTAATGACGCAATTCATAAATGTATCGTTACGTTGACAGCAATCTGCAGCTGGTAACTGCATGTCATTACTCAAAAGCATGTTATCACGCAACTTCGTTAACATGAAATTGTCTGGAACATCAGTGTCATTCCAAGTCCACCAAATCCTGTCTCCGACTGACACGGAACCAAGAGCTATCAATGGAATAGGTAATAAAAGCATCAAAAGAAAATGTCAGGAGTATACATATAATTTCATTGGAAGGAAATATCTTATTTTCAATTTTCTTACACGTACACTAATGGCAACTTTATTTTTCCACAATAGGCAAGATGTGGTTAGTATACAGAGTTTCTAAATAATCTCACCTGGCATAAACTCGTTCTTCGTTAACCTCACAACATGCTGCTGGGTTATCTGTTTTACAACTATTGTGCATCGCAGTGATGGAAATTCAACATCACAAATCTCATACACCCCAATCTCATTGAACACATGTGCCAACAGGCCCTGAACAGATGCCTGGTTTTTATTTTTGATAATTATATCGCTGACGTTAGCATCATTGGCCAGGCCAGGTTGGCAAATATGCTTGATCATTATGTTGTGTGTCGAAATTGGAATTTTGGAATTATTGCTTTTCTTCCATGAAATCCAAACTCTTTCGCCACGAGATACGTCGAATATCGATCGTGAAAAACCTTCTGCTTTAAGTTCGACGTGATACTCTCGTTTTTTATCTAAAACTTGCACCACGCATACTGCCTTATTTATTGTGTCTCCACTAATTTCTGTTAAGAAGTAAAAAATGCCTGGCTGTGACAATGTTTTGAAGAAAGTTCCGCTATGAAGAGAATTTCCACCATCTTGAACGGTGATGTAACCACCATGATGTAAACAGTACTGAACCTCAGTTACCGTATGTGACAAGGAACATCGAGTCCATACCCAACGAATAGTATCACCCTTATATAAACGTACTAATGACTTTGAAAATCCTTGATCATTGATTTTAATGTCTGTAACAGGCTTCTGCTTGACAACAACTTTTAGTGGTTTATGAGATGCAAATTGAAACATGTACTCATTGGCACAGTTAAACTCTTGCGTCCAAGTCTGTGTATTTTGCAAAATTGTACCACTTTGATAACCCCCAGTGACATTGAAATTGATACCATCCGACTTGTAAATTTGCTTGATAGGGAAGTTGATTAAATGTTCTGCATCTGGTTCAAGTTGAAATGTTATCGATTCGCCTTCAAAGATGACGACAGATTCTGGACGAAATTTCGTTTGAGATATCGTCACAATCTTCCCACTCTTGTCAATTGCCCCAACATGCTCTCTGTGTTTGATTGTGTATGTTTTCGACTGTTGGCGTTGTTCCTGTACGTCATTAAGTTTTTTAGGTGATCTTTTTTCTGCTAGTTGTTCGTTAAGCATCTCCTTACTGGTCTTGTGTTGACGTGTTTGCATAGTCTCATCACTAGATGAAGCTGTGTTTGATAAATACTCTTGTGGCATTACCCAGAACCTCCTGCAAAAAATGATAAAAACTTATAAGTCCTAATCACTCTTGATTACACAAAGCTCCAATGTCAGAAAGATTAGAAAATCAGGGTTTTACCTGGATGTCAGCACTTTGCTTGGTAGTGTTCCTTTAATCATAGCCACCGCTCTAACAAATGAAAGCCCTGGATGTTCTAGTTTGACACCTTCCTCTGGAATATATCGACATGTATTGCAATCACCGACTACAGGAACGCTGCCATCAGTAGTGTAATATACCTCAGCACCTTCCACCTCTGATGAGAGGAACACAGTGTGTCCTTCGCGCACATTGCCACCATTTCGTTTAGATACAATCTCAGGTGCTACAAGTTCATCATCTATAGATATAGATTATAGAACAGGTTACCTAACTGCCACAACTAATTATTTTTTATATAATTTTATTTTATTAATCACGAGTTCCAAGCGAAGAAAAAAAATTGCCAGTGAATTCGTATATCTTGAAATAAATCTTTCTCTTTTATAAATATTAAGACAACTTTGTGGGCAAAACATAAAAAATAGCATACAACTATACTTTGCCATTATTGATGCACTTGGTGCAGACCATAGCAGATTTATTTATTATTTACTATTTGCTTTGGAAAAAAATATTCCTTTTTTTACCTGACTCTGCAACATGTATAAAACATTCATATTTTCCATACGAGGATTTCACTTCAACCTTGTAGTCTCCAACTTCAGCAAAGGAGAACAATCGACCAGTGTGGGGAATAAATATGTTTTCGATGTCTAGAAGTTCACCATTATCCAGCCTCACGACAGCCCATTGCCATATATCTTCCTCTTTTTTACTGTAGGTAAACAATATATCTTTGTCCTAGAACGTACAAACATTGGATTATTTTTTGGTTTGTTTTGATCTTGGTCCCATCTTTGTATTTCATTATAATTTGTTTATTATTTATTACCCAGGAGGACAACACAAATAATCAACAAAAATAATAATCAGTGAAAAAAATACATACTTTAACTGTGTGTATTGTGTCTTGTCGGTAGAATGATGGATCAACATTTTTAACTATGGTATCTGTAGTATCGGTGTCAACAAGAACGGTACTCCATACATCATCTGGTGCATATTCCGAATATTTATCTTGTTTCGTCAAGGAAACACAAGTATAGTGATATACACCTGGTTTGGAGAGTCGTTGACTGTGACAGCGCCTTATTGAACATAAATTAGAAATCAATTGTGGGTGAGGTATCTTTTTTCAAACATTTTTTTCTTTGTCTGCCATCAACCATTAATAAGTTGCAAAAGATAATAATATTATCGAAAATCCTCTTTTGCATTTAAGTGTCTATAGTGTCAAATATTTATTCCAGAATCTTTTATTTATATTAGATTTCCCTTGCAGACAGGAGACTCATTTGCGCCAATTACTTACTATTAATACTTATATTTCATACCTTGACGTGAATAACACATCTTCATCTTCTTCCACATCATCCCTGTACTCCGCTATCGAACTGGCAATGCCTTTCGGCCACATCCAACAGATTACATCACCTACACGAGCAACAACAGGATCTGGTCGAACACCCTTCGGCGAAACTTGAACTTTGATGACCTCCTCTTTCAACTCGACAATGACAGACATGTGAAAAGTTTGAGAAGCACCAGTACTAAAAGGCGGATATTGATATCAATAAAATAACATTGTGTTTTATGAAGAGCATTATAAGACGTTGCTCTGATAATGACTGTTGTAGCCAAAAGCTTAACTTAAAAATATATACAAATTTGTCGCTGAATGTGTCGTTCTCTTTTTCTTAAGGAGCTTTTTAGGTATAACATGTCAAGAGTCTAGTCACCGCATTAGTGTATCATACTAACCTTCGGAAATTAAATGTTCCTGTCTCACCAAACTTCATCATGAAAGCACCACTCTTTTCTTGAACTGGACAATCCATAAGGGAATCTACCACTGTTTCGTTGCTAACTGTTACCTATAAACAACAGAAAACAGTGAAACCTGTGTTAACAACCACCTTTATAAAGTGACAACTAGGGACCATTTTCAACCACCTCGATTTTGATATTTTAGTAGAAAGCTCACTTTATAAAACAACCACTATAAAACGATCACTTATGATCCCCAGAGTGGATGTTATATAAAGGTTTGACTGTTTGACACTGAGTAAAACTGTTTCTGAAACACAATAAAACACTCTTCTCTCCTCTACAAACAGTGCTCATAATAAATATTTTCACCTGTTCAAGACCTTCCAATGTTTTCGTACCAGTCCATCTCCACCAAACAATGTCTCCTTTCTTTGCGTATACTGACGAAGGATAGAAACCGTTTTCTTTCAGTTTGACTTCATGGTGTTTCGCAGCCGGTTGCGAAACAAGACAACAATACCGTTGTTTCTCGTTATCACTGTACTCATCACATGTAAAGGTTTCTGTAAAAAAAATGAAGTTTTTCCACTTAATAAGCACAGTTAAACGTGAAATTTTATAAAAACACTGAGCCCTTAATAAAGGATTTATCATATTGATCACAAAGAATTGCTTCAACAATAAACTTGCTCTCTCTGCTGGGGCAAATATTTACCTAAACCACATTCTTCAAGTATGGTTGAATACACTCCGACTGTTTTTAGTATAGATTGAAACACGTCTTCAAGGATGTGACAGCACGAGGGTTTTGTGTTTGTTTTGTTTTGCCTTCCAAATTCATCTTGTCGAACTTGAAGCAGTTTGAAGTTATCTTTCATATCCGTTCCACTCCATGTCCACCAGATCCTGTCTCCTTGCATTACCGACCCAAGAGCTATAAGTAAAAATAAATGTAACTTCAGCCACAACTGTCATGTCTCAAAGTCAGGAAGGATCAGAGAATTGGAGTTATTAAAGGCCTTGTTTAACATTGTGTACTATAATGATTCAAACAAGAACTTCCACAGTTCTGAAGTTTCAAGTATGATTAAGTTGCAACATAAAAATAAAATCACTTTGCTCTCAATAGAACACCTTGTTCGATTTCTCAAAAACTAAACGAATGCTTGGTTACCACTGATATAAAACGTTCACTCAACTATAAATTATTTAAGTGTTTTTCTTCATTGATTCCTGTAAGTGTTACAGATCAATCCAAAATCAATCCACTAGGAAGAAAGACCACCAAATACAAACTAGGTTTGAACTCTACCTGGTATAAATTCATCTTTTGTGATTTTTATCACATGTTGCTTCGGAGTTGGCTTAACAATAAGTACACATTTTAAGTGTGGTCGTTCTCCATCTAATATTTCGAAAATCCCTGGATTGACAAACAATTGCGAAAACAAGCCGGCTGGGCGAGCAGGATAAGAGTCTTCTGCAATGACATTGTCCTACAATCAAACCCAATCAATCAATCAATCAATCAATCAATCAATCAATCAATCAATTATATCAGTTACAGTTTACACATTTCCCTAATTCATGTTTTTGCATTCTGACTCAGTTGTCCATACGGACCTCCTTTTTATGCGTTACATCACTTCACAGTAATTATATAGTTGAATGTTACGCTCAATTGTAAGTTACAGTGAGACAATTTTCTGTACTTTTCAACACAAAGGTCTGTGTGAACAACTGAGTCAGAATGCAACATAATATGAACATGTCTTAGATTAAGTTGTGATGATTTTTTCTGTAAAATTTCAAATCCATCGAGCAATAACAGCAACAACAGAATCAAATTTTCATGTAATTGAGATGTACCTGTGGGTAAAATGAAAACACAAAACAAGTTTTACTTTTACATAAAATGTTTTCGCTTTACTCACCATCTTCACTAATGTATGTTTTTTAAAATAAGATAAAATGAGTACTTACTTCCAACATGTTCAATAAAAACAAATTTATCAAATTCATTAATTTACTTAAAAAATTATACTTTTTACTTGTAAACAAACAACAACACCGATGTAAATAAGTTTCATTATTAGCCATGATCACAAAGTCTGTTGAGCATATAGATAAGTATGTACCTCTTCAGAGTCTGGCTCACCACCTAATTCACATATTCTCTTTATTAGTACGGAGTGCATTGTTGTTGAGGATGTTTTACTTTGACGCCAATGTATCCAAACCCTATCCCCAGCAAGAATTTCATATATCGCATGTGTGAAGCCAATGTCCTTGATATCGAGAATATGTTCCCTACATAGTAATGAACACATCATCGCAATTGTTAAACAAAAAGCAGTTAGTTAAACAAATCATTCTCACTTGTCTCTGAATATAGCATTGTACAGAGAAATTATATTATAAAATAATAACAAAATGTTTTTGGTCTAAAATGATCAGGTCATGTGTTGTTTCAGATCCTAACATTATTTTGAAAGATTAAGGAGGACATATGACACACGATACACGATGCATCACACACAGCACATGACACATGACACAAACTAAAAGGTCCGGTAAATTTCCTGCTACAATGTTTATAGTTGGTACGGATGAAAATGATAATATTTTGATCACATGTTCATAACATTTTTTTTATTGGAAATCATAACAAAATATGGTGCATGTGTTTAATTCGGCATTATACTCTTATCGAAAATATAAAGCTCTATAAAGCTCTATCAATCTAAAAATTGTTATAATCAAGTGTTAACTCCCACAAACTTACAAAAGAAAGATGTGAACAAACCAGGAAATAACTAAAGTGGTTCCAAATTGAACTTTAGATATATTTTTTTTACAAAAAAAGAGCTTGAAAGTGAAGGAAGGTGAAGTGAAAATGTTTTTACACTGACACAAAAACATCTACAAATATCAAAAAGATAAAACAGTAGTTCACTTTAATTTTTCCTTGGGTGAAAAGAATAAGGTATTTCCTCTTCTCTATATTTTGATATAAGTCATTTTAGATTTGTCCATAAAGTAAAAAAGGCCATTCTTATTCGCCAAATATTTACAGTCACTTTGATTGCCCACATTAACTGAACAGCAATCCGATTAAAAGTCTGATTAAAGGAAAAACAGAAACTGAACAATAGATTTCATAGATTTCACTCTTTAACTTTCACCATATTTGTTTGCTTTTTTTATTTATATTTTTTTTATTTATATTTTTTTTTTTTTTTTTTTTTTATTTTTTTTTATATTTTTATTTATACACTTTTTGCAAAAAAAACAGCTGTTTTAAGGAAATAAAAGTGTGACATCATTGGTGACAAAAGGTTTCGGGAAAAATGACAAAAGAAACTAATTTATGAGGAGTAGCTTATTTTAAAGCTGATTGACCATAAGTCTATGTGGAGGAGTGTCTTTTTTATGGAAACAGCAGCCGATATTGCTTGCCATTCCTATAGAAAATACTCCTCCTCATAGACTTTTTTAAGATTTTGCTTAAAGAGTAGCTTATATTAACCAGTGCAAGTAAATTTGCTGGGAAACCACTTGGGCAGTTACAAAATTAGGATGTATCTGATTATAAAAATATGTGGCACATCAATAACATCTTTCAATTTTGTGAACCTTTCGTTAAAGGCAAGGAATACAAGAATGGAAAACAGTAGACTAAAAGAAAATAAGTTTCACCTGAATTTTTCGACAACTTGCACAACACAGAAAGCACGCTCGACATTTGATGATTGTGTTTGAAAGTAATATATACCCGGGATATTGAATGTTTGAAAATATGTTCCGTTATACGATGGTTCCTGACGAGTATCAAAGATTTGGTATCCGCCATGTTCCATGCAATATCTAAAGGAGTGAAGACCGCAATATATTAATACCTTAATGATGAAAATTATGACATGGAATTTGGAGAATATTAGAGAAATACAGGTTCAAAGATGAATGACATACATTTTTATATCCTAAGCCATATAAATTATATAACATAAAGTCGGTTAACAAAGATGGTTAGAGTTTTAAGCATGTTTTGCAGAGAATAGACTGGTCCTTGTGGGTCATGGCATGGGTCATATCATTTGTTATATGGACATATAACAAATGTAGTTCTGGAAAGGTTATCAATTGCAGAAAAGCAAACATAAATTATAAGCCAAAAGCAACAACTTAACTCCAAGCAATTATTGTTACTAAGAAATGGTTGTTTAGTAATGTAATAAAACATTATTTTGTATCGAATGACTTGGATAAAATGAAACTTTATAATAAAGAAATGAAAAACACCAAAGTTGATTAAAAATGTAATATAAGTACTTTTCGGCTTACAACATCATCTGTTTATTATTCAAGTAAAAGTACCAGAAAAATTCCTCCATCGAGATAGATGGCAATTTTAATGGCTTATTAACCGTTAAGCTGGTCAATACGGGCAAATATTGACCGAGGTTGTGACATCATGGACCGAGCAGAGTGAGCGACTAAGGTGAATATTTTCCCAAGTATTGACAGGGTTAATAAGGTTAATAAACCATTTAGTACCTGGCAACATAATTAAGAGAAGAATTATAGCCCTGCTAAAACGTTTTTGTTCTAATAATTAAAAGAATAACATAATGTTTTCTTATAATTTTCTTTGCTTGCAATGTAGAGTCTTCCTCATCATTTAATTTCTTTGTTTACTTTTTTTATGAAGCCGGTCAATACGAGTAAATATTGACTGGCCACGTGACGTCAATTAACCAATCATAATGATCTATTGCGAGAAGACTCTGCTAGGTACTAATAATTCTTATAAATTCTTATAAATTTAAATGTATTTCCTAAAGTGGTAACTACTTAATTAAAATGCTTATTAGAAGTATTAATGAAATTTGATGTTTCATAGGGTAGAGTTTAATGTGGGTATTAGTCACAACAGAGAATATAATACCATCATAGTCTATGTAAAATATGGATACTGTCATTTCATGATCTAAATCCCACTTTAATGCAAACCCTCTTTTGTGCTAAAAAACGTGAAATACCCAATGTGCAATTCAAAATTTGATTTCCTACCCACCCAGCACTACTGTTTCATTTTATTTCGTGGTAGTCTCTTGTGGAACTCAATTCCAGACACTGTAAAAGCAACTTTAGAGTCAACTCTAAATTTCTTCAAGAGAGCACTAAAAATTCTTAAACTCACAGAACTATGCAACTGTAAAATATGTAGACAAAAAAGTTTAAAAAATTTTTGTTGGTGTTAATTAGTATAATATACATATAATATATAATATATATATATATATATTTATTATTTATTCATTTACTAGGTAAAACATTAAAGAATGAAGAAATTCAAATAAAATTGAAAAAAAGTGTTGCCTTCTTTTAAACAGTACCCCCCAATAAGGATCACAAATGGAACTTTAAAACTAATAAGCCCTCCTATAGGGCCAGAGGAGGGAATATGTTGTTGTGTATTTTGCAGTTTTATTCCATGAACTTACTTTCTCTCTGTTATATTGTGGCGTTCGTTACAATTCTTCCATGTCCATCTTACAGTATCTCCTTTGTATAGACGTACCACAGCACCTGCAAAACCATCGTCGGTAACCTTGACGACATGAACAGGCTTCGGATTGACAACTATTTTCAAGAGAGGCAGGTCGCCACTAAAATGAATAACAAGCAATACGTTTTGGAATAGTCTTATTGATCGACAAGGATGATAAAAATTAAAAATAAAATTATAAATAAGAAGTACGAAACAGTGCCTGGGGTGGAGGGAAAAAAGTCACTTTTCCCCTACTGAAATTTCATAATCACACAATAAAGTTTATTAAAAATAGGTCGGGGAAAATTAAGTCAGGGAAAATTTTAGTTGGTTGGAAAAACATTTGTCCATGAATCTTCTGACGATCTTGTATGGAGATTAGTAAAACCATTTCAATTCTGATATTGTACATGCTTTGAGGAGTTTCATAGATTTTCCATTTCCTTGAGGCTGAGACTCTCACTAGCTGAAAATTCAGAAATAGGGATTGTATGATGTTTACCTGAAGGTGGCACTTATTCAAAGGGGCAGCTTAATTGAAAGCTTGTTTGAGGGAGAGCTCGTTTGAGGGAAACACGTATTTCATTTAATAAGCACAAAAAGGGTGCAAATTTAAGCTTTGCTAATAATTCAGAGAAATACAGTATACAAAATTGCACCAAAAAATAACTGGTGATTTTAGAAATTAAGAACAAAAGAGAATAACTAAGAGTTGCACCATTTGAAATAATAATCCCGTGCTAGGTTCAGTTCTTGACTCCATGTACCATGTGAGACTAAGGCATGTTCACTCGTAAAACCGCCATCAACTCGTAAACACGACTCTTTATCTCGATACACCTATTATAAACAAATACAATACAGGCAAGTCAAACTTTCAAGGGAACATTGGAACAGAAGAGGAAAGAAAATATTAACTTTTCATGTTAACTTGAAAACATTTTCAGTTTGAAAGTTTGAAAATTCTAGAACTGATTGTTATGATAAAAACGAAAATACAATTGTTTTTGGTGACTTTCTTCTACCTGATAGACTTCATTTTTTCCAACTTCAGAAGTCAAATCTTCTAGCTGGAATGTGATTACCTAAAATGTCAAAAAAAGAAAATTCATGGGGTGACTGTATATAAAACTGCATATAAGAGAAGGCTGACAGTGACTCCGAGAAGAGTTCTTATAAATTCCAAAAATTGGTAGTTATAAAAAAAAGAAAAATGAAAAAGAAAATTATTATTATTAATTTTTTTAGGGGGGACGAGGACGGGGGACTTCACCTTCAATGTTGATAATCACCTCATCAAAGAAGGGGCTGATGGTGAGAGGATGCATAGAATGTACTTGTGTACCCTGAGACATGTACTTGCCTGCAGATTGACAATAAATTTGCAGACAAATGGATTATAATTATAATGTTTTATATTTTGATTAGATATTACAGATAAACAATAAACATAAACTAGTTAGGTTGTTACATCCCATTGGGCAAAATCTTCATAAAGTCTCTGCGGAGGAGTGTTTTTTTATTGAAACAGCGGGCAATATTGCTTGCCATTTCTATAGAAAACACTGCTCCTCATAGTCTTTTTGAAGATTTTGCCCATGAGGATGGGTTATGGTCATACAATTATAAAAATTTGGTTGCCTTCGGAAACTATCAGTGGGGGTCTGTTTTAGATAGTCAAAGTTAGGGAATAATATTATTCAAGCTTGTTGGTGATTATATAGACATGTCCCAGGTTCGTGTTTAAACACCTTACTCAAGCTCATGTCTTGCTTTCAAACATCATTAGTTCATTTAAATCTGCTGGGGTGGGGGTGGGTGGGGTTATGGAATTTAGAAATTGTTCTTCGCTTCGTAATCCAATAGGATTGTTAATTAGTGATTACCTTCTAGCACCAAAACACATTGAATAAGAAAAATCTATGTTTAAATACAATCACAGGAAACATCTATTGTTACAGACTGGTGGCCTTGTAGTAGAACCTTGAGGTAGAATGCTCGCCTCCTGTGTGGGAGGTCAGGGTTCATATCCTGGCCGAGTCATGCCAGCGACTATAACAGTGTGAACCGATCCACTCAGCTTAGAATCTCATTCAGTGATAAATATCATAGACTCCGAGTCAATCAGATATCTTATTTAATAGGCACACACATTTTTGATGAAATGAAACAATCGATTCCCAAAATAGCCAATCTCATACTACAAATGAAATAAATCCACAGATTTCCATGCACTGTGATGAGTGTGTCAATCAAACATGGTCTTAGAATCCAGAATCTCAGAAGTTTTAACATGAATACACTTTATTTTGGATTGAAACCTAACCTTCAGAGCAAATGAACTATTTCCATACAACCAAACTTTTTTCACTAAGTCAATTGGGAAAATCCTTCGCTTGCTTTAACTGGGAAGAGCTCGTTCAACAGACATTATATACACTATCCATCAGAGTAGATCATTCGAACTTGTCAGTTATGAGTCGGGTTTTCCTGGCTAATGTAACCTAGCCCTAGTGGTCACCAATCACCACTGCACAATGTGTTCTTAATAATACATCTTCTTATACTAATACTGAATCTTGCTTTTTTCTTACCTAACTTTGAAAGAAAGAACTTTAGGAAAATTTTCTCGGGAAGTTCGTCAATGGATGTTTGTTTTTTCCGTATTAGTATAGGGGGAATCTACCATTAGGGTAATCTCTAGCTCCTTCTTACGGGTTTTTATTACTTCGTGCAGCATTGTGCCTTAAGGAAGACTTCATAAAGCTGCCTGAAGGAGAACACAATGCAATGTTTTTCGCGTTCGAAAGTTCATCAAATTTTCTCAACGTTCATTTCTTTAAAGAAAAATGAAGACGCTGCGTGTTTAATTTTTTTTGTTGTCGTTTTAATTTTTTATTCAATGCTTTAAGTTCAGTAATAAAGAATAACCACATTGATAAGTATCAGTAACTATTCTATCCGACGAGATAGTCGATGTAGACCTGTTATGTGTTCGTGTTATCAGTTTATCATTTTCTACAGATTTCTATTTTTTTTTTTTAAATGTGTTTGAACGTAGCTTTTTCGTATCAGTCAGTTTTGACTACTATACCGAAATGTGTAGCTAGCAGTTTATTTGGTATTTCATTGTAGTATGTGGATTGTTATTATTAAGGTTCGCTATTAGGGAAATGAAGGTAGCAAGATCATTATTATATTGTTGTGATTTGATTAATATCTTTTTGTTTTAGATTATTATAAAATTGAATAGTATAGATGAATGTAATGCAAGAAGAGAGTGAAAATGATGGTTATATACATATTTACATGGTTTTTATATCATGATGCACAAATGGAGTTTTGAGTTCTGAACATTTCCACAATTCATAGCAGAATAAAAATCAGTTTGAAAGATAGAAATGTCAGAAGGTATGTTTGTTTTTGTTTGCTTTAGTTAAAGAAGGAAATTTGAAGATATTATTTTATACCTCAGAAGTTTAATTGTGTTTAGGTAGGGGAATATATTGTCCACGATCTCTTTTCTTAATCCCTTTTCTAAATCTTTTTTAGTAGCCAGGTGGTAAAAAATGTTCTACCTAGCTTTTTGTTTAACTGTTCAACTTCTCAAATCTCTAAATAGGTAAAATAGCACTAAAAAATAGGGGAAATTGTATTCTTTGTATGATCGATCAAACACAACATTTTTGTATATAAACAGTCTGTAGTCTGTCTGTCGGTCATTCTGTAATGCTGCAGTTCTCTCCACCTGTGTGGTACTGCCCTCAACACTTTTATGTTTCCAATTCAAATAATAACTAATCACGGTGGTATTATAGCATGTAAAATCATTTTATGGAGCAAAACTGTAAAATGTTTTTACATGCTACACTAGTTCTTATATATTACCACAGCAACATTTTTGGTTGCTTCACATATAGAAGCTTTCTTAAATAGTAATGAACGAACGTTTTTCACAGTGACACAGTCAGTTTTATACAAAGTGTACATTCTAAAGTTAGTGGTTTTTTTGACTTGAGGAAATTATATAACTTGCTGAATATGGAAAGAATATAAACAATAAACAATAAAAACTCTGAAAAAAATTATTTAAACACCATCCAAAAATCAAGAACTTTTTTTAGAAGCGGGTAAATGCCTGACATCTGGGGATTTAAATGGCAAAACAAGACTTTTTAACGGCATTTAAATGGGGTTTTATATGGCCGGTTCCTTCCCCTGCAACCAGTCAAATATTAAGCAGATATTTGACAAGACAACATTAGATAGCGAGATTTATTCCATTGAGACAAGAAATATCTGAGGCATCTTGAGGTTGGATATAAGCTTGGGGAGACTGAATAAATCCAATATCCGATGTTGGCATCGAATATCTGCTTTATTATACCCATTCTTTAAGGAAGTCACATCTTTTGTTTTGAAATAAAATGGAACACTTATTAATTATAATTAAAACGAAAGTTTCCGCCCCTGCTATTCTATTCCCAAGGAATCAAATAATACTATTATCAGAATGACTGACACTAGGTTTGAAAGGTCAGTTACGATCAGTTATCTGAATAGAAAAGTGCATGATAATAATATAACATACCTCTCCTTCGTAAATTGATATCCTATCAGGTTTGAACCTTTTTTCTCCGACAATGATGATATGACCCTTCATTTTGTTCCAATTCCAATGTTATTCTGAAATTATAATGAAAAGTATTCATCCTGGATATAGAAAGACTAGCTTGAATTTGGGAAACATCTAGTACACCAACAACAAAAAGGTTCTAAACCTTATTGCAGGAGTACCAATTAGGCTGCTGTTAACTAATAGTTCGTTCATCCTCAAACATGTCAGAAATACTTTATTTTTATTATTTATAAATAAACAACTTCCTCAAAACATAAATCAAGTATTGTTGTTGTTGTTGTTGTTGTAATTAACAGGTAAACTTAAAAGTTTTGATAATAAACTTTCATGCGTGACCAGGAAGAATGAATGAACTTATGAACTTGCATTTATAGAGATCTTGTACATAACGAAAGGTCTGTAATAATACGATGTAATTTACATTGGTTGTATGCATTCAGACAAGATAGATAACACCAGCAAAATGACAATAACAAACTGTAACCATGACAACCAAAAACAACTGGTAGATATGACTGAACGAGGCAGAGCTCTTGATTATCGGCTGGTTACGATAATTTAGATGTCGACATTGTAAATGTTCTTTGACAAAAATGTAAAAAATGTTCTTTATGTGAAAAACAATTCCTTCTGCAGTTACCTATGTTCACATTGAAAAATAGGGAACATTCAATTTATGATAATAAAAAAAATCTCAGAATTTTTTTTAAATTATTAATGATGTTTTCCTTAAACCTATTTCGTCATTATTTATTAACCTATTGTTCTATTTTGATAACTGAAAGTAAAAATAAATATTGATCATTTTGAAAAAGAAAAAACACAACAAAACAAATGGCCGAAAAAAAGATGTAAAATCGTTAGAAGAATACTTTTTACAATAACAATTTAACCTTGTTAGGTAGGTTGTTCCTTTATGAGGAAGATTCATTTCAATGACAGACAGTTTAGTCTTTTTTAGAAGATTTTTTGTAATACAGTCCTCCAAAACATTATCTTTTAAGTTTTAACCCGGGCCAAGAGTCCTAAGCAAAAAACTGAAAAAAACGTCAAATTTGCTTATGAGAGAAATGTTGCAACGTTTTTTTATCCATATGTGTATAAGTGTAAGGGGAAATCCTTGAATAGCACCAAATGTTTACATTTTCGTTTGTTGACGCTTTTTAATAAGAAGAAAGGGAAGATAGTAAAAAAGCGTATAATGGTAAAGTAAGGTTATCAGTATGTTAAAGACATAGACATAAGAAGGTGGTGATTACTTTCAAGGTTAGTCTCTATGATACAGACTACATAAGTAGTAGCAGAGTTCTTTTTCTGAATAATGTCCTGGTGGACTGCAACATGAAATGAATCACTAAAAAAGTTTAACCCTAGTATAATATAATATAATATAATATAATATAATATAATATAATATAATATAATATAATATAACTTGATAAACTTGATAAACAAAACATTAAGTTGCTGTTTACATTGGGGTATTACCAACTTTTTCTTATAAGCAACATCAGTTGAAGATTGAAGTTTAAGCAAAGAAAAAAATCCCCATGTCTTTTACATTTTCTCAGCCTCAAAGAGTCCTTCTCTATTGGTAGTATAGGTAGTAGGTGGTTTTGAAATTTTTGAGGCATGATACTTCTGGTTTATTCGTATATCAAACAAACACCACTTATGCACCAAAGCTGTCTTGATATGGTAAAAAAATAAGCACCTATACCTGGTAGAATTTTAATGATGCTAAATTTTAGAAACAAATCATATAGGCGATTTCCTGAGGCAAATTCAAATACCATACCCTTTTCA
This sequence comes from Turritopsis rubra, assembly GCA_039566895.2. Taxonomy (NCBI): domain Eukaryota; kingdom Metazoa; phylum Cnidaria; class Hydrozoa; order Anthoathecata; family Oceaniidae; genus Turritopsis; species Turritopsis rubra. The sequence goes on from CM077630.1 coordinate 10,458,543, forward strand.
ATGATGCTATTTCTCATCACGAATTTCCCTAACTTTATGAAAATAATAGCCTAGTATCCAGGTTTGCCTGAACCCTGTTTGACACACATTTTTGGTTGTAACAATCTTCTGTGGTCAACACAATCTACATAATCTGGTAAGTGAAGCCACTAATACCTATAGACCACCCTTCCACAATCTATAAACATGTATATGGATTTATATTCCACTTAAATCCCATTTGGTCCTACTTCTTTGACATAAATATGCACTCTATACGTACACTAGCTGGTGATGCATCATATGTATGCTCTATGATCTTTCTTGTGTTCACGTGTTCTTGTTCTGTTTTTACTCCCTAGTATAATACTTAAAGAAACCTGTTTTAATAATCACCTTGATTGACTGGTACAATACTTAACGGTTCTTTGTTCATAAACATATGTAGCTGAGAAGAAGAGGGGGAAGAGGGACTGAGGGTCATAAGATAGACTGTGCCAGTCATTAAAAGGGACACTGGTGTGCACCCATGACCAAACGAATGTTTGACAAGTAGATGAGAGATTACATCACAGATAGGTCGATACATTGCAGATATTATGTTCCAGTTCGACTGTCCTGGAAACACTGGTTCACAAAACAATACATTTTCCTCTAATCTGTTTCATATTCTTCACCAGATCGTTAGTATTTCTCAACTATATCTTAGAATAATTGGAAACAGGCGTCTAATAATAGTGTCACTATATCGTCATTATAAACAAGAATTTTGTTTTGTGCCAGCTCAAAATTTAAAACCCAAAATTAAACTATAGTTAATTGCTGCATTTTTCGGTAATCAAAATTCTGACATGAATAAAAATCTGTTTTGCACATGAGTCAAAAGCAGCTTGCTATCCTTCTGTGTGTTATCCATTAATAATTGTTCAATTGTTCTGTGTTAAGCAGACTTTTACCTTATTATGTGACAAACGAGTAGGTTGAAGGAGGAGATACAAGAAAGTAACTTACATACAAAAGTCATCCATGTTTTTCTTCTTGTTCCTTATTCAATGATTTTGATTTTTTGTGTGTTTCCATGTGTGTGTGTATACTGTCACATTCCATTTGCACCTAGCAATCGCATGCAGAAGCAAAGTGGACTTGAATGAAAGCAAAATCAATAAAATAACTTGTTGCTAACAATATTAGGTAAACATTAATAGGAAAAAGTAAATAAAGTGCAAACAATAGTGAACGACTAAACAAAGGTGTTTACATATTTATTGTGATTTCTATTTACAATAAAAAAAGCATGCAAACTTGTTATAAAAGATTAAAATTAAAAATTTCTTGTTATATGAAGCTTAAATGACAAAAAAAAAAAAACCTTAAATGATAACCTTTTGTGTATAAGATGCCAATACAAAAACAAAATCACAACAAAGGCCGGGTGCTGTTATGGTAACAAATACAACAAAAATGAAAGAGTAGACATGAATATATATAAGCAAATTTGAAGGATGAAATTTGTCATCTCGGAGAACTAGGAATAAAATTTATAAGCAATACCAGTATTCAGATTCCCCATTGGGAAACATACTTCCTGCTAAGTTGATTGGAACATCCGATTATGAAATAAAGAATGTTTGAGGAAGAATAAAAACAAACTTATGTTTACAAAAAGATTTTAAGATTTTAAATGTAAGAAATACAAAGTGTTTTTTTGGATAAAAAATATAAATAATATAAAAATATAAAATATAAAATATATTTAATATAAAAACCCAACTGGCATTGGAGTCAAAGACTGGATTCTAAATTTTAAATTTCAAATTAACGCTCTATTATTAGACCCCTTACACAAAACAAAATTCTTCGTTATATGAAGATACAGCATAGGCGTATTCAAGGTCAGTCAAAAAAAGTGGAGGAGTCCAACGTTATGATATTTCTTTTCAGTCTTACGTGTCAATTAGGTCACTTGCACGTTTTTCTTTTCTACTTTAGATGACTAAACTCTCCTCCACAAATTTTGACTGAGCAGACTGAAGCTAAATACGAATAGAGAACCATTTTGAACCAATCCAACATTCCTATGACCATCTTTCATTTGAAAGCAAAACAAATTAATTTATTAGGAGGAATTGTTCTTTCCCTGGTGAGCTTGTACTATCCATTTTTCCATTCAAAGTATGTTGATACAATCATTTTAAGAAATAGATCTTTCACATTTTCCTAAAGCAATTATCATAGAGATGAACAGAGATAATTATCATTAGGATAACAGGCCTCATCCAGGCCTCAAATTGGTATAAAATTAAGCATTACTGAGGTTGAACTAAATTTAAATTAAAAAAAACCTTTTCAATAGAGCAAACATAGGAGATGAAAGAACAGTGCATTCCTTTTTGTACGAGAAAATCGTACACGGGAGAAGAAAACAGAAAGCAATCAATATGTAAAATTCAATTCAACATAGATTTTTATAGAGACCAAAAATTTCATTAGTGAATTAATACAAAGCTCATAGAACAACTAACTGTTTTGCAACAACAACAATAGAAAAACAGGTAGATGTTAAAGTATATAAAGAAATAAATACCAATGCATCTCCGGGAGAAGATGAAGTACCACCAAAAACATTAACAGCTAATTAAAAATATTGGCAGGGTTGCCACAATCTTTGAACATAAAAATCCAGCAAGTTTTACTCTATAACTGTATTTTTCCCAGCAAAATTCTAAGCTAAAACAGCAATATTTTCCAAAATATCTATATAAATACAAATAAATATATAAATAATATAAACAAATAAATATATAAATAATATAAACAAATAAATATAAATATATAAATAAATATATATAAATCAACAAAAACAATCAAAATTTTGTATAATATACCAGCAGATTTAAACGTTCAAAGACTATAAATTATTAGTGTTTTATATGAAAGTGTAGTTGTCACAAGGAGTTGTATAATAGCACAAAAGGAAAGAAAAAATCAATGTTTCCTAATAGCACTAATAAAGTAATTCCAAGAAAAAGATACTATCAACAAACCTGAAAACAGGCTAATTTTTCAGTTTTCTAGCTTCCAGCAAATGTGGCAACCCTGCATGAACTTTGATTAATGCAATGAAGTTTTCATCTTACTGGAAAAAAATACTGCATGATGGAAAATAATTTTACGAGCTCAATAAATAATATCCAGTTTCATCAAATTTCAGATTGGATAACTAATCGGGCCTGTATACGAGTTCATCCTTATCCAACTATAGACAATTTTCCATGTTCTAACAACCACAAAAAAATACAAAAAAAAACCAACAAAGGAAGTTGAAAGGATGATTTGCCTACCATTATGTATCATAGTTTTCCAACTTTTTGCTCAATTCCTGCCTAAAAAATAACAAAGACAAAGACAGAGAAACATATCTGTTAATATGTTCAACACCCTGGTTGCCATGGATGCCAAATCAAAACACAATATTTAGCAGATCTCAGGTATACAACAGGTATCAAAAAACACCACATTATGGCTTGTTATGGACAATCTGCTGTAATCGATACGTCATGTGATGTGTAAACCTTAGACCATAAAAACAACAATAAAAAAACGATGCTAAATTTTAAAAGCGATAAACAAACAAAATGTGTCGTGGATAAGAGTTTACCTTTATCCAATAATGGTCCACTAGAAATAATTAGAAAATTACTAATCAGGGTAACAATATAAAAAAGGCCTAAAAACCCGATGTTAACCAATTTTTGTCTAGCAAAGTCTGCCAAACACAGCTCACAGTTCTACTCTTTATTGAGAAACCTTTGCTGATTTTCATCTAAATTTGAATCTCAAAACACCTAACTTGGAAACCACTCATTTCTTGGAGGGTTTTTTAAGTCGGGCTCAACATTAATCCCAAATACTCCCAGATTTGCTGTAAAAGTTTTAACCAACAATCAAAAAAAAGTTTCTTTACGTTTTGTTTTCCTACATTAACCGCCAATAACAATGTCATTCTTCAGGTCGGAAAGTCATGTGACTTGTTTTTTACCCAATGAGATTGGCGTATTGTTGGGGGGAAACAAACAGCGTGATGAAACGTTTTTCTATGTAAGCCACAGAAAATAAATTTAGGTGAGTGTTCTGTTTTCCCCCAAATGTGACGTCATCCAGACTTGAAGAACTTGCAAGACCAGGAGGGATGGAGTGAAAAAAACACACAAGCAGTTCTTTTCACAATTGTAATTATTGCACCAACATGTTGACAATTATTCATAAAATTTATAACTTTCAGTTGTAAACAGGTCTGTTTCCTTACAAATACCAAAACAAAAAAACGTAAGCCAAAAAAAAAAGGATCTTATTTACATAAGTTCACACTTTTTGTAACAAAAATAAAAAGCTATGTTAGTGTAAAAAATACCATGCAATTGTCTCTTTTTTTTTTTGTAAGATATGTTTCGAAATTTCTTGGATTTCTTTAGATCTTTTAAAAGATGTTCTTTTCAAGAGAAGAACGTGCTTTCCCCTTCCAACTAAAAAGTTATTGTAGCTCACATAAAAAGACTAATCTCAGTTGGTTAGTGTCTCAGTAGGTTAGTATGTGTTGCAAAACGTTTTTATTTTCATAACCTGAATGCGTCTCTTGTCCGACTGAAGGAACAGAATTGCCTGCCAACGTTATGTCCGCCTAGAGAGAGGGTATACCCGAACATAACGAAATGCAGATATTGCATTGTATCAATTATATTATGAAGAACAGAGGAAAGAAACAGGAAAAAGAAATTTAAACATGAAATTATCACAATCAGAACAATAAAAAAGTGAAACCATTGAATTATGTACAAATACAAATACTCTTTGTTACAAATATTGAACAAAAACAAACAATAACAAAAGTAACAAAAAAAAAAAAAAATAGCAGTCAAAAATTTAAAGTAAACAAGAAATAAGTAACATCAATTGAATGAGCTCCATAAAAAAAACGTAGAAAGAAGGAAGATTCAGGTTTTCTTTTGTCGTTTAAGGGATTTTGGTAGATACAGTCAACTCCCCATATCTCAAACTCTCAAGTAAAACGTTCAAGATAGAGAGAGAGAAATGAAAACTCAAGGAATCAAGATATTTGTCCGTGAAAACAGAGGTTTGAGATAACGAGTGTTTGAGACAGCGAGAGTTGATTGCATATATAAAATTGTGGGGTTATCATTACCATAGCAACAGCAGACGTACAAAATTCTTTTAAAATCCCTTCACAAATAATAGTTGCAGAAATGTTGCGACTATCTTCCCGTGGTACAACCTACTTTAAAGGCTCACCCTTATGAACATAGGTGTTTCAAGGAAGAAAGTATTCTACGAAGAGAAAATAAAAAAGAACCAACACAGTTTAAAATGTCAAGCTATCCATTATGTGTGTTTTACAAAATGTTACACACCGTAGTTATGATGTCTATACATTTAATAATATCTATATGTATACAAAATAAAGAGATGTCCATAAAAAACGTTTTGAGTAGGAAATTAAATACATACAATTTTTAATACTATACTAAAATGCTTTTCGTTTGAATAGAACAGCGTTGCTACAGAATGAGTCCACTCTTCTTTTAAAAAGTCTGTCCCAAGCGGGCTAATTAGGTTAATACTACGTCTTATTATTTTGGTCATTCGGTTCTATTGATGTGTGCGACTCTGCAAATTCTGAGGTGAGCACTAGTTCCTTGTCAGGTGTCTGGAGTCTAAATAAAAAAAACCCCGTAATATTTACAGTTTCTTTACAGAGGTTTGCACCACTAGCAGCTCAATGGAAACCACTAGCAGCAAGATGAGCTATGAATTTTTCCTGATGGTATTTCACAATGAATCCAACCCAATGAACTTGAAACTCAGTCAGTTCACAGAGGAACAGGGTAGCTGCAGTATCACAGGGAATGTGGCTCTTATATTTTCGTCCTGGTGAGGACTTACCCAGATACCCCTGGTTTCATAATGCACCTCTCGGACTAATGAACCACTAATACCACATTTTATAATTCAATCTTGTAGCTAAACCAAAAATATCGAAACCGTAAGAAACGTGACAGTCTTGTTCCTTTTTAATACTAACGAAGCAAATTCACATAAGAAAGCTTACTTCTGCTTTTTAAAATCAGGGCTTTCATTTTCGCCAGAACTCGATTTACTCCCAGCATCCTTTTCTTTGCGATGTTTCCGTTTCCAACAATCCGGGTTCAATTTCATACGTTCGTCTGCCATTTCTTTTGCCGAACGAGAGTAATCTTCACGTTTATCTTCTGAAAGTTCCTTCCACCTTTCCCCCAGTAGCTTGCTTATAGCCCTGAAAATTAACATACCAATTTTGACATTCAATTAAAACACAGGGAATTCACAGTATTAAATCCTACCCAGTGGGCAAAATCTTCAAAAAGTCAATGAGGAGGAGTGTTTTCTATAGGAATGACAAGCAATACCGCCTGCTGTTTCAATAAAAAAATACTCCTCCACATAGACATGGATTAAAAAACAACTTTTAAGGAACCTCCCAACTCCCAAGAATTATGGAAAAATAAGAGTTCAAAGGAGGCGAATACCAATGCATAGTCTACCTGTTGTCTTTTCCTGGGAATAGTTTTGTTAATGTGACACGCATTTCTTTTGCAAACAACATAAAGCCATTCATGGGGCGCCTATCTTTTTCATTGCCAACTAGTGGTTTCCTACGCTTTTTCCTCGGCAACGAGCCGTTCTTCTTTCCATCGACATCATCAAGATTATGTGAGGTGGTTGTAGCAGCACCTGCAACATCTGCTTGTTCTTTTTCAGAAACCTCTTTCGCAGCCTTACTCTTCATGGCTTCTGAAATTGATTTGAGTTCGTTGACAAGCCGCTGTTGGCTAGAGGTCTTAGCTGGACTGTCAGCAGAACTTGATGATGAGGGTATAGAATAGGTTAAAACTATAGTATCATGTGGTTTGGTTTCATTGGCGGCACTTGTTGACGATCCGGTTGTTGGGGTTGGTTTGTCATCACGAACAGCAGGTGGAGGTGGTGACATAAATCCAGGTTTCTGAAAATAATAATCAGATTTTCATTTCAATAACAGTGGTTGCTACAGTCTCCCCAATTTTCCTGGAAAACTCTATGTTCCCTCCTGACTTTTGAAACTAACAGGACATATTTCCCTGACTAATGACGAGAATAACGACAACGAGAATACAAAATTTATAATGTGAAAGAGTGTGGTTATACAGTATCACATTAATGTGTATATGGCCATCCATTTAGTAGACATGCACTAAGAGAACTATTTATCGATCTCCTTCCCTTCCTTTGCATGCAGCTGCACGCTTTGAGAATACCCCCTCTTGCATACAGAAATTAATTATTCAATACCAACCTTGGACAGTGAAAATTTGGACGTATCTGATACACTGAACGTGAAACTACAGAAGAAGAGATAAATTTTCCAGTCAAAAAGATTTTAATGACATTCATAATCTACGAAAATGGTTATAAAGCATTTAGTTAAACTTACACTTGAGGGCCATTAGTTGTGACACAAGGGGAAAGGGTATTACATGGAGTATGACTCGTTTTCGAAGAGGGCGCCATCACAACGGTGTCATTTTTTTGTAATGATCTGAATGGGATGCCATATCTTGCCATGGCTTCAGCTTGATTGAAAGCCGTCCAACCTTTGTGTTTCACGTAGAACGGGTGATCAATTGGTGCTTTCGCAACTAATCGTTGTGTACCAGGTATGATCTGTTCAAAAATTAGCTCCACCATGTCCTTCATGAAATAAAAGATAAAGCAAAACATTTTTTATAGAAATTCAACATTCCCAAACAATTCAGGCAAGAACAACTATTTCTATTTAGGCAGCAACCCTTTTCATTTTTTTTCCAACATGTCTAACCTCTTTTTTACATAATTAATTGTTTTACTGATTACACAATTTTATTACTAAGTAATTGTAAACAGAATATTTTCAAGAAACTACATTATCTGTGACAGATCATGTTTAATTTCAGCAACGTTTCGCCCTCTTCTGAGGGCATCATCATTAACATGTAATCAAAATTTCAGAGGGTGAAACGTTGCTGACATTGTCCTCTTTTTCTGGATTGTCGACTTCTCATATGAATTTAAAGACTTTTCTCCCTCAGCTATATTCACTGCTGCTGCAACTCCATTACAAAAAAAAAAAAATTATAGAAATTTGACTTCTATATTTGATATCAAAGAAGCCATTCAACTTCTAACCAACTCACCCTGGAGGAATGAAGGCTGAGTTTTTCCCGAATGGTGACAACTTTCATGCCGCTGGTGTAAAAATTCATGTCGTCTCTCCTACGTCCACCTGGTGTAGTACAGAAAGCTGCAACATCTTCAGTTGTCATGAATTCTTTGTCATCTTGCTCAAACTTCACGCTACAGCCTAATAAAGCCAACAAAACAAAACCCGTTGATAAGCATTAACACATAAAAAAAAACCCCACAAAACATTGGGGTGTATACTGGTTCCTCTGAGCAGCTTTTGTAAAGCAATTACCTTTTAGGAAGCACAGCCAAACCGGAGTAGGCCATATCTGCGTTGGCCAAAAAGATGGGGTTTGAATACTGTCCAAGAAAGGTGACGCTGGCAACGAATTATTCGATGTAATTAACGATTCTGTGTGAGAAGTCTCTGGATTCGATCGAGATACTGTTGGAGTCAGAAGGAACTGTAACAAAAACAAAGGACTTAAATGAAATTTGACTGACAAACTGCAGGAAACTAGGAAACGAAAAGCAACTCAATCAAAACTTACCGACGGTTTATCAAGAAACGAAAATTTTGACGGACTTTTAATCCAATCTGGCGTACCTTCGCCTGGCAACAAACTTGGAGTCAATGTCAATGGCAACGGAAGTGGACTCTGGTGAAATGGACTTCTCGGGCTAGTAGCAACTTCTGCTAAATACCTAAGTCGACTTGCTGGATCAAGTTTACTCAAGTCTTTTGACTTCAGATCAGCCGGTAACGTGGGACTTGGATTGATAACAAGAGCAGGTGGAATCGATTTGGTTCTAGAGGTCCGACGACTAAGCAGTGGCTTAGCATGCTGCGGTCCGTTTGATTGACTACAACCTGCAATTATAATAATAAAAGGACATTAAAAGGGTTTTAACACTTTAAAACCATTATTACGACAAACAACAAAATAATAATTGCTAAGTCAGTTTGTTTTTGTTTTTTGACTTTCGTCATATTTTATTTCCTTGACTGACAAGCAGCTGTCCTTGAAATGAAAAAAATGGGGAAAAACAGAGGAGCCTATCGTAAGGAGAAAATACTAATAAGTAATGGGCAAAAGGTCAAAACAAAGATAAATTTGGATTAACTTAAAAAGCGAATCATCTTATCAATAAGATGGACAAAAACAACAGATCTTTGACCTCCACATTAGAATCCATGTTCTTTGTTTTCTTTTTTCTTCTTTTCTTTTTTGTCTCTTCCCTTACAAAAATGTGAACATTCGGTATGTGTGTATTTCAAATGAATCTTAAAACTTATGAAGACACTAATTGCATACAAAAAAACAGATGCAAGAAATTGCAGAGTGTAGTATACATTTAAGTTTCACCTTTCCATAATCTAATCTGAAGTAAAGTAAAAACAACTTACTACTACTTTCAATGGGTTCCTTTTTAAAAGTTGATGATAACGTAATCATTTCAGTAGCGGACGTGGGGGATGTTGCAGACATAGAATTTTCGTTTTGAAACACGCAATCTGACATCTCTGTTTCGTTGCTACTCTCTGAGGCACCCCTCAAACTTTTAAGTGCTCGGGTGTTGTTGTTGTTCTTATCACAGCTCACCTCGGTCGGGGACGCACAAAACGGGGAGCTAATATCAGGAACAATTTGCTCTGAGTTTTGAGTACTAACAGGTATCTTGAAACGTGTTAATTCAGATATTTGTGTATTGAATGCACCCTGGGTTTTAAGGTTACACGAAGAATTATTATTGTTATTATTGTTATTGTTGTTCTCTCTCTTCACACTGTTCATCAATTTGTCGCTGCTAATACATTGGTAATTAGAGTCAATTGAATTTCGATGGTAGTCGCTGCTGAAACTACCTGAGTAATTATCAGTTTTATGACAGTTATAATATTGACATGAAGAGCGTGCTTGTGATTGCATATAGTCCGATGTTGATAGTCGTGACGTAGGGACATCTCCAGTTGATAATCTCTGTATCTGTTGAGTAAACTCGTTGTTCGCTTGTTGACACTGCTGTGTATACTCAGACAGCGACGATCTAACTGATGGGTACAAAGTATAATCAGCCCCACTATGGCGAGGCATGTCAGTATTTACTTTATTACGCAAGTGATTGCCGCTCCTATGAGAGTTTTCACCATTCAATTTGTGGTAAAAGTTTGAATATCTGTCCTTGTTTATATAGGGGCTTTGTAACGATGAGCCAGTTGAACCTCCAGAGAGATAAGGCCCCATATCCATTGGGCTTTTTATCAAAGGACTTGGTATACTTGGAAGGTTCTTAAGTAACGGTGATGTTAATCCTAATGGACTTTTCACCAATGGGGAAGGTATACCATTCCCATTCAAAAAGTTCCTTGGATATGAATCATTAAGGGAAATGTAAGGATCTTCTTCGGAACTGATCGATTCGCGACTTTTTGGTGATGTACCACCAAGGTTCTGCTTTGACAAAACTGGTTCAATTTGATGTGCCTTTCTTAAATGGTACTTCAGACCATTGGCGCTTTTGAACTTCTTGTGACAACATTGGCAAACATGCGGCCTGGGATCTATATCATGTGACTTTAAATGATAACGGTAGCCAGGCGATGAGCGAAAAATTTTGCCACATCCTTCAGTGGGACAGCGTAAAATTTTTCCAGGCTTCGCATCTGTAGTTTGAACATCCTAGAACATAAAAACAACAATGTTAGCTCAAACATTTCAAGATACTTTACCAATCATTTACTTATAACGTAAATTTCCCTATTGATAAGAGTTTGCTTATTATATTCTAAACCATTTCCATGAATGCTCATTTACCATCAAAATCTGAAATTGTTTTTTTAATGGGGTACCCAGGCACTAAATCAAGCATTTTGGGTACTCAAAATGCAGCTCAAACTGAGAACAAGAAACTTGTGTTCACAAACATGTTAATTAAACACTTAATAAAAAAGGCTGTAGGAACAAAATATTTGTATTCATGATTAGTTGCCTGGGTAACACTTTTTATCGGTTTCACTCAACAGCCACAGCAAAAAATATATATAAGAACACAACCAAAAATAAACAAGTGTGATTTCAAAGTAGGGAAGACTTACAGGTATTCGTTCTGGTGCCATTGTCATTGTTATATCATATCATATCATATGAAAACATATCTTAATATCTAGTTTGTTTAGACTGAAATAAAAACCATCGATAGAGATCCTTGCTTAGGTCTGCCACACTGAATTCAACAAGCAATAAAATCCCAAATTAAGTTTTAACAAGTAAAGAAATCAAGATAAAACATGTTAAGTAACCAAACGAGATTTTTATTCAGCAAAGATTACCATCCTCAATAAAAGAAGATCAATTTTAAATGATCTGTACCCTTGTTATAGACTTAATGCTCTTATCAAAACACAATGATGATTTTAATTTACCTAGGCTCTCCATCACAAAGTTGGTAAAAGATACCTTTTCATTTTGTAATGGTTAACCCTGTTTTTGCTTCTATAACTGGCAGAAAAGACGACAATCACCTTAAACAAACCTCAGTTTTCACTCTTTGATACAGCAATCCACAATTAAGTAAAATCATTTCCTGCATATCTGATGAAGAGGTATAATATTTAACGAGATTACAGAAAAAAAAATCGAAGCATGCAAAGAGAAGACAATTTGAGCAGTTTAAAATTCTAATTGTACTAAATCGAAGTTTGCACAACAAAAAACAAAACAAAAACGTTTACGTATATATTTTGCTTGTAAACATATCAATCACAACAACAACTAACAAACAAACAAACAAAGATATTATAGCAACAACATTAACAACAGCAAGTACATCCCACACAAAGTTTCTGATGAAAAATGTTTCTATCAAATAAGACAAAGAATAGTGCATCAATTTCCCACATTAAAGCAATCTATTAAAAAAACTTCACATAAATATCTAATTAAACGTAAACACTTCACTTAATTGCATTTATTACTTCCGAAATTAAACCACTGAATACGCCTTGTGAAATTACCAAAAAGAAATGTCTCTTTAAAGTCAGAAGGAATCTCTATAACTAAAACTTGTTAGCAACTAAAAATACTGTTGGATTACTTAAATAATACTGAAAATGTTATTGGAAAAAAAGTGTTATGCTCCTTAAAAGACTAGATAAACTTAAGACATAATATACAGCAATATCGATAAACCACATTTACGATCTTGTTTCCTCAATTTACATGGAACAAAATTGTTGTTGTTAATCATGGCGACTGACGTAGCGTGTCTTAATTACTCCATATATAAGTAGGACAAGACTCAGCTAAATTTAACAATAAATTAGGCAGATTAATAGTGCAAAACACCCACCCATCAATTAAGACAACCCATTTAGCAAACATGTTTGGAGGATTAAAAATAATTACTTAACACTGTTTCCTTATTTCCCTTGCAATTACAAAAAGCACATATTTCAAACAGAAGACAGAAGGATTTGAAATCACAGAAGGATATCAAATCGAATGACTTCCCCAAGTCAACCATACGAATATAATAGAGTCCAACAAAAGAAACCCTGGGTTGTAAATTCAGTGAGGCATAAGTTTATGCAAATCTAACAAGAAAAACACTTCTCAAAAACTATATCCGTTACTCTATCTTAAAAACATTTAATTTGCTTTTGTCTTCATAATTATAAAAGTAATCATGCATAAAACAAAACATTATCGATTACAAAGTTTACCATGAATCATTTTTTAATAGACTCAAATCGAATGTAATAATATCAATGTCTTAGAATTTCTAATAAAAACATACTCTTTAGATTTTCAACTGTATACTTGTTTTAAAATTCCGTGACAATGTCTTCACATCTAGATATATTTACTAGTTCTTTTTAAACACGACAACAAACAAAAATAAACCCAATGTAAACAAAACATTCTTATCAAACAGACAGAAAGGAAAAAACGAACACACTCAAGAGAATAGATTGAACAATGTGATAGGAATATTTGAGATCTAGGTTTACTTATAAACACACCACACAACATTGTTGACAAGACTAACTAAACATTTTACATTTCCATTTCCTGAGCACCTTCCGTTATGGATTACAAACACACCACGAGAACTGTTCAAAGAACAGTTCGAGAAAACATATTAGTTTATGCTTTATTTAGTGAAAAAAATCCCCGTATTACATCATAATACTGGATTTTTCAATGGGTATTAGATTTCTCTTTGACCTGATGGATTTATTGCACAATAATCCTATTAAGGATTTTTCCTTTGATCAAGGAGTTCATGTCGAAAGATGATAATCTGACTCGATCCTGTAGCACTAAAAATATGTCATATAACTTAAAACAATTGTTAACATTTATATTCTTGTTAAATTCCAGAAGTGAAGGCAGAGTAGAAAACGATCTCAAGATTTTGAGACCCTGAAAATTATCTTTTCACAGATCAACATTTCCATTTCCATTTCCTCCTCTATTTCAGAAGGTATTAAGAAAAAAAGTGGATTTTGTAAAAACATAATTCTTTAATACAAAAAACAAATTCTCTATAATTCTTTAAGTTTAGTATCATAGATTTTTCATTTATCATCAAGCTTTTGTCAGTACCATCATCATCATCATCCCTGGCTTGTGACTATACTCTCTAAAACAAGTCCCTCCTGAATATCCACCATCAATTTTATAATAAATAACAACCCTGCTTATCATGCATTGCCAAGATGGTATCAGGAAAAAAATATATTATTAACTGCTTGAGGAAATCCAAGGACAATAGTTACCTAGGGTGCAAGAAATGACAGTCTCAACGTGTGACAAAGAAGCTTCAGAGTTAAGAAATTACAAATGCCTACTTCATGGTGTTTAGTTTTTATTGTTAACATTGATTACCGTGTGTATGACTAACCTCTTTCACCACATGCTTTGAAAGAGTGCAGGGAAAAAAACGAAATTAACTCAGGCACCAGCTTTTAATCAGAAAAACAAATTGCTAATAGAAAAAATGACATATATATATATAATAATAGATCATAAATAACATAAAAATTATAAAACTATAAAAGAGATAATGTATTACCATAATGATATAGTTAATGAGATTTGTGACAGTTATTTGCTCTAGATCTTCCGAAAGCATTTCAATACAGATAACAGGTTTTCTCCTCACGTCTTCGGTTTAATTTGTCATTGAGATAATGTTGGACCTTAAATTTGGTATAGTATATCAGTGCCTATATATCAAAAGAACAGGTCAAGTACCTTATTCAAAATATTTGATGTCACGAGTAGTGAGTCCTCACTTGAGTGGCTGACTTGTTCAGGCCTTTTATGAGACTTGAAATTTTGTCATAGTAGTGTGTTTGTAAACAATATATTTTAAGAAGGTTTCAAAGAGTGACGCTAAACCAAAATATATATACGTCAGGATCCTTTTAACACTTAAAGTAACGTATGTATTGTTGTACGTAATTAGATCTCATAAATTTAATCGTAATTCAAACTTATATGACTGGTTTCTACTAAAACACTCAATGTGATCGACATAACTGTTTTCTTCATGACAAAATTTTGTCTAATTTCCACTCTCCATAACTATCGGTTAGTGGTATTCGCACTGTGTTATCAAAACAACAACATTTTAAACAATCGGGTGTTATTTTTCATGACCACATAGGAAACATAACCATGTTTCTCAACATGAACCAGGTCAGATAATGTGACGTCTTCACAAGATTAAGGCATCAACGAAATAACACAACTTTCATGATGTCATCCTTAGCTCCAAACAGAGGGTCAAAACAAAACTGTCAACAATGCTTTTTTTTCTCACATCCTTACTTTCATATTGAGCAAGGAGGATAAATCAAATGAATATAAAACGAGCAGTGAGAATTAAAAATGATTTTCTTAAAGCGCTGTCTAAAAATAACTCCTCTGATTATCATTTTTTAATCTTGAGGACTAAATGTTTGACAAAGATGACAGACTATACTTCAATAATTAGGTTGCAATGATGTGGCAAAAAATAACAATATATATAACAATGTATCTGATAAAACAATTTTTTTATCTACTTCCATATAATTGAACAATGTATGGCTGATTGAAATGTTCTCAACAATCTATTAATCAATGTAAAAAATTTAATTGAAATGAAAAACATGAAAAATGATGAAAAAGTATAGTGAAAAATATCAATTTTTAAGTAGACACTTCACAGAAATGAAACTGTGACGAAATAACAAAATGCTAAGTAAATCCCCCTAATAACATTTCATGGGGCATGAAACCTGAAGTTTTATAATTATGAACTGGTAGTGAATGTAAAAATCTCCTTTCCGCAAAGACAGACAAAAAAAACACATTAATTATAAAAGAAATATCTCCTTAACAAGTCCTGAGAAATTAGTTAAATAGTGAATTATATTATTCGGAACTACAGAGTATAGAAAAAAAATTCACACGGATTTATGCTGGCTTAAAATTACATACAACAACACAAGATAATATCTTATACATGCTGAATTTCAATTCGCAGTTTATCAGAAAAGGTTTCGGGAGTTTTTAGATACGGTTTTTAACGTTCTTTAATGGGGTTGTTTTCGTCCTTTGCAAGTCCTAAGATTCACAATTCAAAAAACAAATTGTTGTTATTGTTGTTGTTATTGTTGTTGTTTTTATTGTAGAAACTCTTTAAAACTGTCTTATAAAAAAAACTTATTATAAAAAAAATCAATTCATCACTTCAACTTGCAGGTGACACACATCTTAATAAATAATAATAAACAAAAAAGAAATCAAACTCAACAATGAAAAGAGAACAAACAAAGGCCTTTAACGAATTGACACTTAATGAGTCTTGCAATGGGGTGGTCACATCTTTTGTCAGACAGTATAGTTGATTCAATTGAATGAGAATTTCAATTAAATTGACAATGTAGAGAGCTTGTATTTTTCAGTTTTAAATGCCTAGACACAATACATCATCATCATATTAGAATAGACGTAGGTGACAATGAATCCTTTGAAAACATCTTACTTAGAATCCCAAGTATATTTAAAATGAATTGTTGTTGCATTGTAAGAAGGATTTCGTCAGATCACATAATCTCCTCAAAAAACTTACTTCCTGTGTAGGAACTCATGGATTCAACCCCCAATTCAACAGGCCAACAGGAGAAAGAGCTGTTGAAATAACACTGATAAGACTATTACAGTATCTTTTTAATTTGTTATTCCAGCAATTTAGGTCCCAAGAGTTAATGGAAATAAACGAGCGGACCATCTTCCACGCCTTACAAATGCTGGCTGAGCTAAAAAATTGGTGACAATCTTATCAGTGTTAACAGCTCTCTATCTCTGGTGCCTGTTGAATTGGGGATTGTTAGGATTTTCTGGTATTCCAAAGAAAATTACACAGCATGTGTTAGATGGAATACCTGAATAGTTTTTTTTACGTCTGCTCAAATTTAAACCTTTTTACGCTGGTCTTTATTGGCGTTATCGGCGGATCTAGGGTATGTCCAAAATTGTGGGGGAGCACATTAACATAAAATCTGTTTTTAGTCCATATCACCAATGGGCTTACTTGCACGTTTTTCTTTTATGGTTTAATAGCTACATTCTCCTCCACAAATTTCAACATACCATCTAACATGGTTATCTAACATGGCCCTATTAACAGCAGGCCATGAAAATTAATGCCACTAATGGTCGGGGTAAAATGGGCCAATAAAGTAGGAACTGCAGTGACAATTACAACCCCATCAACCGCAATATATGTATAAGTCAATCCCACCTTTCCAATACAGCAACAGAAGGAAACAGTTAGACTACACACATGATTGGATCTTAATGCAGAAGAACAGCCAAGGATAGAGCACACAACAACAGTCTGTATCCCTCTATATTTTTATTAGAAAACAAACAACTTATCAAACGTTTTCCATTACCTCCTTCTTTAATATTCCGCCATCTTTGAGCTCTGATATCATCATCAAGACTGTTGTTCAGTTATTGTTCACTCTTCATTTATCTAGAATTTCAAAATTCATAATAAAAAAAGAGTGCACACAGGCTTGAATCAACTTTTACAGAATAAAAAAGTGTCCTTCAAGCTGATTATAAGCTTTTTAGGACACGTGCCATTTGCAGAATAAATGGTCCAGCTGAAATACAAAATTTTTCTAGTAAGCACCCTCTCTCAGCAAGAAAAGGAGCTCAAACAAACATTACTCTTAGATGAATGCTAATTAAAAAAAGCTCAATCAACAACTATTATTTAAAATCTAAATCTATAATAAACATATAATATAATATAAACATATAATTCCTTTTATCCCATAAGGGCCAACCATTCCCAAGGAAATATTTTTCAAAAAAGCCTCAAAATGTTCGTAAAGTCTTACTAAAACTAATTTTTATAAACACCCCCATACACTTAAAAATTCTGGTAGTCTACCGAACAATCAATTCCATCAAAGCATGTAGTCTAGACATTGGTTATGCTAACGATAGATACTTTCTCACTCCTCATTTTATTTGGTGGTGGTGAAGAAGAAGAAGACTGAGATCCAGCCGATACTATCAAAGCCGGTTCAATACTTGTGAAAACACTGTCTGGCACAAAATCTTAAGAACAAAACTGTTTACTGTGTTCTTAAGCAAATTGTGGTAACCACTTATGAATAGTTGTAAGAAGTTACGAAAATTTTCTTTAGGTGTCACATGTAAGTAAAATTTCTTTGTAAGGATGAGAATGATTGAACATGGTTTTAGTCGAAAGTTCTTAAGAAAAAACTTACGTATATGTGCATTTGGGCTTTAATACGGAAAAACTTTAATAAACCTCATTAACAATTAACTACCAACACCCAACAAATAAGGCAACCAGGACACTTAATTGGTCATTTACAATAGATATTACCAATAATTATTAATATATTACTAATATATTAGAAAATATGTTGATGAAATAAAACTGTAAGTTAAGCACACATTGGATAAAAGAAAAAAAGCCAGAACAGGAACTGCAACACAAGATTAAATGGGGTGGGACCAAGAAAAAATATTAAAACGTCAACGGCACCGAGAACCTAACCTAAGAACTGTAACCAACTTCAAACCTCTTGGCTGGGCAAGACTCTTTAAATGTTTCTCAAAGATCTGAAATACACTATCATTTTACACTCGTGGTTTACTCATTTTAAAGGCGTTTTAAAATGATCTTGATACATAGAATTTTTAGCCTTAACACATTATAGAAAGACATAGAAACAGCATTATAGAAAGACATGGCAACATAGGCTGAGATAGACTCTAACTATTTATTCAACTCTAAGCCAGATATAAAAAAAAATAAAAAACGAAAAAATGTTCAATTTATTAATAGAAAAGATTAATTCCCAAGGATAGCCAAGCTCATGTGATACTACGAAATCCCATGGAAAACATGAAGCAAAGTAGACCTTCATAGACTCCATGTTTTTTTTCCTTTTATGTTTTAAAAATTGACTTTGCCAGCAAAATTTCACCAAATCTTATTGGTCAGCATAAACATCTATCCAAATAGTTCAGCTTCAATAATCTGCAGGAGGTCCCATCAAGTCCACTTGGCTTGGCTCCACATGAAATAACCTTTAGAATAAACTTTTCCAGAGTTAATCTTGCATGCTGATAAAATACAAACCTGGAACCATGCCAAAATTGAATTGAAAAGAATTTTTTTCTCTCTTAATGAAACCTTACGGTAGAAGAATCATTTCTTATAAACAATACCTTTCAATCGCAAAATTCGTAATAATGTCAAATTAAAAATACCTGATGCAAAATGAAGTGACATGAATTGACTGGCCTTAATTGCCAAAAAAAACGTAATTACAGGACACACAAACTAAAAGTTTCATGTAATCAATAAACAAGATCTCTTCACAAACTCTAAATTTAACCAAAAAATTAATAAGCCCACATCTCGGAAACAGAGGCATAACGAAAATAGAAAGAACAGTTATACACACTCTTCACACAAATTTATTACAATTTATTACCATTTTGTAATTCGCATAACTTAAATTCAATTGAAAAATTTTCCTAAAAACACCCAGCAAAAATTGAATTTCTTAATACAAACCAGACAAAGCATATTATACACCTTCAGAGCTTGTAAACATGTGTTTGTTTTATCATGTTTATATGCTATTTAAGCTATTTAAGTATTATGCTGGATACATTAAACATTGGACCAATAACGTAGAATAGACCACAATGTAAAGTTCCAATAACAATATGAATGATGTAATTCTGAAGATCCGCAATTCAGAAGTTCCAATCTGTTCTTTAAAAAGATGA
The DNA here is from genome assembly GCA_039566895.2 of Turritopsis rubra. Classification (NCBI taxonomy): domain Eukaryota; kingdom Metazoa; phylum Cnidaria; class Hydrozoa; order Anthoathecata; family Oceaniidae; genus Turritopsis; species Turritopsis rubra. The sequence continues at coordinate 10,478,123 of CM077630.1, forward strand.
TACTTTAAAGCTTATTTATTGTGAGTACATGAGAAAAAAACAAAATCAAGCTTGCTGTGTGTGGACTAAAGCACCTGCTTGTTTTGTTTTTAAGAATTTGAAAAAATAGAAAAAACAAGTACAAAAAGCAACAAGACAAAAGAAAGTTTTTTCTTTTGTTCAAAATTTAAAAAAGAATTGCACAATTTGGTTTGAAGGACATGGTGTTCGCAGTTACCTTCAGAAAATTATTATAAGTTTAAATATATTAGGGAAATTATCAAACCAAAAATTATATATACAACAGTTGTGCAGTGAACAGTTGAAGAAGCTTTTACAACAGAGTGGAATGACAATATTGAAGTGCCAGATTATCAAACAGTGAAAACGAGTATCAACACATTAGAGGCAAATATAAAATTGCCACTTGCATGAAAACATACAGAAACAAAGAAAGATCAATACAAAAAATACAAAAAAGAAAAGAAAATACTTCCATTACGAACTATCACATTGATAACCAACTAATAGTGCACCTGTTACAAGCAAAATTGCATCGAAAATAACTGACTCAAAATAAAATTAAAATCAGGACTGACTGATCAGGGTGATATGTGTAATATATTCAATAAAAATATATGAGAAAAACCCTCGTGTATGTACATCAACAAAAAACCTGAACTCTTCGTTTCATTAAATAAAATAAGGAATAAAAGTAAACTCAATAAAAATCAAGCGAAAGATAACAGAATTTACTCGGCAATTAACTGAACATCCGTGAAAACCTGTCGAAGCACTAAATACGCGAGAATAAAATCAATGTAAAATGTAAAATGCTCAGTTTTGTAAATTATAATACAGAATTGAAATATATCTTCGTTTTGTTATCACTAATATGTGCATGTAAAAACAAAACCCTTTTACATGATAACATTCGGCCTACATGCTAAGACAACAACACAAAATGAAGAGTGTTTCTCAAGAGACAGGAAACACTCTAGAGTAACTTTTATTTTCACAAATCTGAGAACTATTTCTTTTAGCGTTTGTTAAGTTCCTGAAATATGTAGTGTGTTTCCTGTACCACATAATAAATAACTTCACAAGTTAAGTTTTTGATGAAGTTTCACGAAAGATTGAAAAGCTAACATGTCAAAACTGGATTTTCATGCATTTAGCAGTAAATGATTCTCAAATTAGACGTTGAAGTTCAGAACTGGGAAATAAATGAAAAAAAAAAACACAAACATTTTTTTTGTAGATCCGTCAAAATTTAAGAAACATTTGGAACTAAGATAGCAATGCCAATTTTGAAATAAGCAAATTTTTGGAAAACCTCAAACATCGATTAACCTTTTAAAATCAAAGACTTTAATAGAGTCGATGTAATTCTGGAAGATTGAAATGTTTATTTACAGTATAGTTGTGAGATATACTTTTTTCTCTCAACATGAACCTGAAATAAGAAATTTGTTAAGAATTAAGAAACTTTTGAACTTAACCATTCGCTAGGTTTCTTATAAAAAAAAAACATGAATCTAAATTTTATAATGAAAGATACAACAACTATATCGATACACTTATAGGACACACTAATAGGGCACACTACAGCAACAATACTCTTGGATTAAATTTTCAACAATCATTTTATTACTTTTAACAATCAAAAAATCGTATTATGCAAGTACAAACAAACTTCATTACTTCACTGTCATTGTGCCTTTATAAGAGTTCTCTTTTGTAAATGTGTATTTTGTAACACGGTAATTTAATTCCATAATTTTTGTTAGAATATTTTATTTCAATGATTTTGATGTTTTATGTGGTCTTCAACAGTCAATATTGATCAGTAAACACACATAAAATGTAGCTATATATATATTGTCAATGGTGGGATGACATGGTAAAATGAATATGAAAAAAACATGGGCTTAAAAATTTGATTTTTACACATGAATTTTATATTTTCATAGCAAAAAGTCAGTTCTAAAACACACCAAGAGCCAAAAAAAAGTTGGAAAAATATAATAATGTGTTCAATCCATAAAGTTTTGAGTTGCATCACTTCAAATTAATAAAAACACACAATGAATTTGATAACAATTTGTTGAAAAGTTAAAGGACCTGATAACAATGCTATTTTTGATTTTGATTTTTTTTTATCAATTTTAGTTAAATTGTAAAAGTTTTGGGATCAAGTTTTATAAACATTTACACAAGTCCTGTTATGATATTTTGGAGACAAAAAAAAATAAACACATTGTCATTCAGAGTAACGAAGAAAATAGTTTAAACAGACAACTTGTTGATATTGCTTTCATTTCACAATCAGACATTGTGATGTCAGTAAAAAAGCAATAACTGGAAATCGGATATATAACATATCAGGGATTTCGAAAAGCGATGTTTACACTATCCAAATGCATATCGAACCAGATATTGATTTCTACCACAAATTGAATCGTGAAAACAAAGGCAAATCAATCGAAATCAATCTGTTTATGCTATCATACGATTTGTAAGTAAAAAAATTCAAATTGAGTCAATTAATAGAATAATATAAACCCTGCTTAAAAATATAAAAGAATGCAACAATAACCAAAAGCATTTTGAGGTTTCACAAAGTAGGTGTGACACACACCATCCACCTTGTTTTATAATGCTTTAAACAACGCTTGCATCATTTACAAAAATGCAATTCTTCAGGAGAAAATATTTTGAAAACTTTTTTCGTCGCCGTTTTCCTATGTAATTATTGTAAACGGTCAATGATGTATTTTCTTGCTTCAGAATATTTCACTGATAATTTCTCAGACAAAAGCTTGAATTATTCAAAGTAAGACAATAGGGAGACAACCATCATACATTTTTTGTAGCCCCGAACTCCAACCATTATATAAGAACTTTATAGCTACTTAGGACCTTTATTTAATTCTGTACTAGTAGAGATTTAGTGAGTCCCATTAACGCTGTCAATAGTTCCTTAGAATTGTCTGTATCTTTTAGTTATTGATGAAACACTGGGTATAACATTTCAGACATGTTCTATAAAATGTCAGCTTCCCTGGTGTTGGTTTTCCAAGGACATTTTGGTCAGAAATGAGGCTTTGAATACTGAGAGATAAAATAAAGTGGGTGAATGTTGATTATCTTAAATTAAAGAGTTTGCTGAAGCTACTACATCCAGCCCAATGATTCTGAAACATGACCAATCCACTTCAGTCAAGAAGTTTAAGCAAGCCAGATTACATAATTGTGAGGCTCCTACAAAGAACAGGTGGAATTGAGAATTCTTAACAGCCAAACAAGCTTCAAATGACCCTGCCATGTCAGGATCAATAAAAAATCACAAGAACTAACAAAATCGCCCAAAAGAAACTTTACATTTCAAAATTTTTTAATGCCAGCATTCCAAACTGTTTATGTATACTTTCAAATGTTTCCCAGAAACTCTGACAAAATCTATTTAACAGAAACATCTATAATAAAAAGATTTGGAAATTCGTTGAGCTGATTAATATTACCCTAACCTGATTAGGTCATTCACAAAACCAGTAAATGATATACATACGTTCAATATCAAAACATTCTTCTAGTCTAATCTAATGTACGTGATCATGGAACCAACATATAATGCAATGCAATTTTTGTAAATAATACGAAAAGCAAACAAAAAGCTACTTAAAGAGAAGTTAATTAACCTTAGAAATTCAGAAATACAAAATGTATATACATGTATGCAGAAAATATTAAAAGTGAAGCTAAAAATCATAATTTGGAATCTTCATTATTTTCACCACATCTTTTGCATAATTTAATGTTTACTAAAATTTGAAAGAAAAAATGGACTTATTTGTGATACCAAAACAAATGCTATGCCACAAAAAACTAATTGAAGTTTATACTGTGCTCTTTCACATTGTTCTGAAAATGTTCTGCATAATAAACAGGAGCCCATTGGAGAAAATAATAAGTACATCTTTAAAATGTCCAATCATTCATATACATATTTGACTATATTCAATGGCCGTATTTTCCAATACATTTCTCTATCTAAAAGTAAATCCACTATTTGCGGGGTTTTTTACTCGAGTGAGGGTTATAGTGTGGTTCAGGTAATCTGATAAGTTGGGGTTTTTTGGTCAATCATTTGTGATAGTTGGTTAAAAAGATCATGTCTGTAGTTGTGAAATTTGAAGTACATATACTCATGTGAAGCAAATACTGTGCTAATTGCTGGTTATATCCAGGAAAATATGGTAACTCAAAATTATGTGGCTTCGTATACGGCTCTAAAAGGTATATAATAACAAATGTATGTAAGTACATGATTTTTTTTAAAAGCAAGTTACAATTCATACAGGAACTTGTTAGACTGTCACACCATTTTACATTTAAAACAATTTTGTTTACAGTTTTATCTGGTATACAAGTCTTTATTAAAATCTTTTCGATTAGTTTGACACAGGATTGGACTGAACATGTAAGCTTCCGTTTTTAATGTTTTTTATTTTTTGTTGTTGATTACTCGCTTCAATATTAACATGTGTCGAATATAGAAGCATGTCGAACTTAGATAAAACTACCTTATATATATAATGAAAATTACATTTACAAGTCAAATGGTCTCTCAAAAGCATGTGGGCAACTTTACAGTAAGTGTAACCTTTAATTCTAGCTAGCAATCTTAAGGTTAAGAAAACCAACTCAAGTGCCGGACACCTAGACACAGGGTTTTAAAAATGGATTTAACAATTTGCTTTATAATCATCCTCCATTCTGGTAAACCATTGGGGCCCTCTGTCTGGATGTGCAAAGATAAAAGTCTGATTTTAGTATAGTCTTCTCTATGTCACTTTGGTTTTGTAATATAGAGAAAAAGAAAAATATGAACAAAAGAAGTACAGTTAGTGTGCATGAATGATATGATGGAGGGGGGATTGATGATAAAAAAAATCCAGAAAATGAGTTTTTAGTTAACTACCTGAAATCTGGTTATAATATTATTTTATATATACATTCCTTTCAATCACTACTCTCTACTATTATAAATTATTCAATATTGATCGTGTGATCATTTGAAATGAAATCATTTTACAAAAACATTAATATATAATAAAATAACTTTTCGCTTACCGGCACAGCAGCCATTATTTTACCCAATGTTGTTAAAGTTCTAAATTTTCACTGTATCATTTAATGACGGAGAATGACGAATTATAATTTTGTGGAAAGATAAAGACCTATTATCGCCATCATACCATCGCCCCTTGTGTTGTCTTGTGCTCCGGTTTTGAAAAAGTACCGAACAAGCTTCCGTTTAGAAAATCGGTTCTCTTTCTACATCCGAATTATTTTTTAGGTCACACACACAGCTAGCGCATAGCATATATACTCCCGGTATAGTAGTAAGCAATACGCCGTGAATAACTCTGGGGTCCGTTATGTATACGTTTGGACATTATTGTACCATTTTTACGTTTACCTGACCAAATATCTTCGCTTGAAAAATTTGAAGAGTATCTGCAAATTTTCGGAGGATTCAATTATATCAAAAAGTTACTTCTCGTTGCTTCATGTAAACAAAATATCTATGCTGGCCAGCTCAATATTTTTCTTGTAAGTTCATTTATTTCCAAATAATTTTTTGTAAATTCTTATAGAGAATTTCTACTTACTCAGCCGCCATTTTAACGTTTCATATTCTTAGTTCTGTCATAATTCATAGGAGAAAAAAGGTTTTTTCTCTTCCTATGTATGTTTACATTTTCCCAATTTTAGGCAGATTTGACGAACCACCGTGGGGATGGAACTGCTAAGAACATTTCTGCAAAGAAGCAACTCAATTCCATCACTATTTCTTGTACAACTTCTGAGAAATTCACTAACAATATCAGAAATTTCGAGAGCTTTTCGGGTTTTCCGTCCACCACTTCTGAAACGAAAAAAAACACGATTTGGTGCAACGTATTACCACAAAAATAGACTCAGTTGTTAAAACATGTTTGTTGAGACATTTACAAGGGATAATTTCATTTACACAAAAAAGTAAACCTCCACTGCGTCTATTTTTGTCCAGTCTGAAAGGGACTTTATACCATGATAAACTCAGCAGTAGGATGACTATCATCAATTTGGTTTCAGATAATATAATAACTTATTTTTAACCGACTTTACGTTTAAATGACCAATAATGACATTATTGAGACTTTTTTCCGTAAGTCTATTCTATCTAAGTCTATTGTAGTAGAGTTAAATCCACGTAAACAAAAATGGTTAGTCATTTCTATTTATAAAGCCCCGGACCAAAATTCAAATTGTTTTCTAACTGAACTTACTAATATTATAGATCGATACACAAGCTGTGGATATACGACGAAAAATATACGACGAAGCTGTGGATATACGACGAAAAATATACGACGAAATACACCATTTCATAGTTTCAGATTTTCAGCACACATTCAGTATAAGAAATGGGAAGAAAAAATGAACAGATTTATAAGTGTTTGTCCAGACGAAAAAGTGAAAATATTTTTTATTTCCTGAAATGTTGAGTAGCCTAGATGTTTTTATATGTTATGGGAAATAAGTATCTTCAAAGAACATGTAAAGGAATTGATAACTTTCTTTTCAAAATTTTTCTTTAAAAATTATTTTCACTTCTGCTTCTGTTTAGAGCCTTGTTAATTTCTTCTATTTTACTTCCCAATTCACATACTGAATAAAAGTTTAACAACAATGCAAATTTAAAGTGAGCTATTATGTTTCCCAAACTGTGAAATCGTGTATTGTTTGCGTAGGGGATTTTAGTTTGACTCCTGTTAATTCTGAGTTAAAAAAAATTTATGAATGACTTCGAATTGCATAACCTTATAAGAGTTCCAACTTGCATTTAAGTCTGCTAATAATCCATCATGTATTCATTTAATTTTAACCAACAGAAAACTTAATTTCAAATTTTCAAAAGAAATTGAAACTGGGATAAGTAACTTTCATAAGTTGATTGTTACCGTATTAAAAACTAGCTTTATAAAAGGTGAATCAAAAAAGATTTCTTACAGATTTTATAAACGTTTTGATGAAAATCTTTTCAAAGAAGAATTATATAATGCCTTACAAATCGAGAGCATCAAGTGTAAGTTCGAAACATTTTCCAAAGACTTTTAAGTAAGCATGCACCTTTAAAAATAAAAACTTTAAGAGCCAATGAGGTTCCTTATATTTTTAAAAAAAACCCAATTATGATCAGGTCTATGTTAAAGAACCAATATAATAAGAACCCTACATTAGAAAACTGGGAAAAGTCCAAAAAAACAGAGAAATTTTGCGTTTCTCTTAATAGGAAAGCAAAGTCCAATTATTTTTCAAATTTAGATCACAGATGTTCCAAGGGGTTCTGGAAAGATATCAGACCTTACTTTACTGATAAGATTCAAAGTGGATCGAAAATTGTTTTATTTGAGGCAGATGAAGTAATCTCTCAATCTTCTTAAATAGTTGAGATTTTTGGTAACTATTTCAGTGAAATTTATAAGAGTAAAAAGTGAAATTTCAAATGATGAAATTGATCCCGTTAAAAAAGAATCTAAATGAAAATATATCTATAGAAATCATCCGAGCATTTTAAAAATTAAAGGTTTATGATCGGAAAAAGGTTTTGAATTTACTGAAGAAGTTACATCGAAAGATGTTGAAGAAGTCATTTAATCCAATCTAACTGTTCCGCAAGCTGGGATAATTCAAAGCTGCCTCAAACAACTTCTAAAGAATGTTCCGACTATCTGGCATCCTGTTATAATCATTGCCTTTCAGAAAAGAGTTTTCCAGAAGATTTAAAAATGGCTGATATAATCCCAGTTCAAAAAAAGGGAGATTTGAACTTGAAAAAGAATTATAGGCCTATTAGTATTCTCCCTGTAATATCTAAAGTATTTGAAAGATCAATGTGCAACCAGATGAACAATTATATGAGTGAAATTTTATCTCCACTTCTAAGGGGGTTATCGAAAACAATGCTCGTGTCAACATTCACTTTTGAATTTGATTGAGAAATGGAGATCATGTCTAGATAAGAAAGGTATTGTTGGTACTGTTTTGATAGATCTTTCAAAAGGGTTTGATCTCACTGATCAAAGCTTTCTGCCTGTGGCTTAGGAAGGAATTCCTTGAAATTTATCTACAGTTATCTGGTGAAACGTGAACAGAGAGTTAAAAAAACAGCTTTTTTAGTATTTGGAAGAATATTCTTAGTGGAGTTCCTCAGGGGTCTATATTAGGTCCATTGTTACTTAATGTTTTTTTTAATGATCTTATATTATTCATTGAAGTGTGATGTTTGTAATTATGTTGATGACAATACTATATATACTACAGGACTTAATTTTGTTGACATAAAAAGAAATCTTAACACCGATATTAATAACTTAGTTAACCGGTTCTCTGATAACATGATGATAATGAACCAAGACAAATGTCATGTGATGTTCTTAAGTAATCGAATTTATTATCAAACTCACTTCTCAGCGGGAACTACGGAAGTCGAAAATGTCAACTCTGTGGAACTTCTTGGTATATGTATTATCAACAAACTTACCTTTAATGGTCACATTAATGGACTATGTAAAAAGGCAGGCGCTGCTCTTAAACGGGTAAGAAATTTCATTTCTCAGGAAAAGGCAGCCCTTCTAGCAAATACGTTTATCTCATCTCAGTTCAATTATTTTCCACTGATTTGGATGTTTTGCACTAAATTATTGAATAATAAAATCCATGAAAGAACTTTAAGCACGGTCTATAAAGATTACACCTTGTCTTTCTCTGAACTTTTAACTAAACACAAAGACGTCACTGTTCATGTTAAAAATCTAAGATATCTCATGATAGAGGTTTATAAAGCCATTCACCCAATAGGCCCTCCATTTATGAGAAAAAATTTCATTCATGCACCAGTAAAATATAATTTAAGAGTGAAAGATAGACTTCTCTTACCAAAAGCTATTTCAGTGGAAAATGGATATAATTCAATTTGGAATAGCCTTCGCAATTGGTATAAAGAAGTCAAAACACTGGCAATACTTAAATCATTAATTAAGCGATGGAATGGAGAAAGATGTCACTGTCGCGCATGCTCATAGTTAGAGGCGTAGTCAGAGCTCAGTTAAAATTTGTGGAGGAGAGTTTAGTCATTTAAAGTAGAAAAGAAAAACGTGCAAGTAACCTAATCGACACTTTAGACTGAAAAGAAATATCATAACATTGGACTCCTCCACTTTTTTTGACTGACCTGGAATACACCTATGATAGTAAGACCTTATTCGAAGTATTTTTGTATTTTTTTAAGTTTACTTTATATGTACCCTTATTTACTTGTGTATTATATATGTACTTTTTACTTGTTGTCGAATTTAATTAGTTTTATAAACTATGTAAATGTTTCGACGTTAAATAAATAAAAAATAAAGTAAATAAAATAAAAACCGATTTTGTTACGAATGAGTGATGATGAGTGAGAATGAAAATGTTTGTATTTTACGACAATGAAAAGAGTTTAAAGGATTATACATCTTTAGAAAAACATTGTTGCGCAATGGAGCTTCAATATCGCAACTACACACATGGCTTAAAAAGGAGGTAGCTGCATGGAGAAGTTAATGTTGCTGATTAAAAAAAATGTCATCGATAACAAAGAAATTTTAACAAAAGCAAATCTTTGAATTTTACGTTTGGAACATTTTAGCAAACAATCACGTGATTCATTCATGAAGACTTTTATTTATTCATTTTTTACACGTCGATTTCCGCCCGCCGAAGGGTGGAAGTTTGGTTGGAAGTTTGATAGTTATACTGACCTCGGGTTTTAATCAAAGGAGATTTTGAAAGTGCTTCAATTTTCATGAAAATTTGCATGTAGAGAAATTCAATACCAGCTGTTTTAAGGGCGATTCGGGCAAACTTTAATTATACAGTTGTAATGTTAGACCACCAAGAGGAGAATATAAAGAGGAAGTTTTTTCTTATTCATTGCAATTTAGTTACAAATTTGGCGAATTAAGCTTAAATTTGTGTAAAGTTTCAATGACTAAGCTATTTTTACCAAAAATTTAGTATTTAAGTGTAAATTTTCTTCTAAAACAGCACAATAACGCTTATATTATACAATAATGGCTGATATGGCTAACCATTTAGCAGACAAATATGATTTTTAAGAGAAAGTTCTGGTAAAAGTTTACCAGAGTGTCTTTGAGGATTTCTCAAAGAAAGATAAATAGGACCAAGAGAACTTCTGTAGAATTGCACAGAACATAAGTAAAAATATTTTTATTATCTTCGTTGCACTAAACTGTGTCTGTGCATCGAATATTGCCACCAAAAATTGATCGTGATTCTTCTTTTTATTTCTCTCCGTGTTGTTTTGATTTGAAAACGATAAAGAATTGTTGAAATAATACAGACCAGCTAACTTTCCATGGTCAATAAATTAATGAAAGGCGCGATTAATAAAAATTATTATAAGTTCAAAATAAAAAAAGATTATTTTCTGGTCCGCATAATTCATGAAGCACGCTGAGATTTGCCCCGAGTGTTCGAACTCAAAATGCGGATACCCTCGGAAGTTCGGTATGCCTTTAAGCTAACAAGGTGCAATTATTAAACTTTTCGGTTGAAAGTCTCTCTTTTTTGTTTTAAAGGAACGAGGTATTATACAACCATTACCTCGTTTAACCCAGAGAGAAATAACAAGGTTTTCACCGCAAACTAGTGATGAACGCATCTTGTTACATTTACCTGTAGATGTATAGAAATCTTTCGTTCCTTATCGTGTGTTGTTCGTATATCATTATTTGGATACAGTTTCTCTAATAATTTGAGACCATCAAAACTTCATGGTGTAAACCTTGTTAAATTTGTTTGGGTTAGTGAATATTAGGTCATGTGATGCCTCGTTCTTTCAAACTCTTTTAGAGTTTTCACCGAGAAGTTGGTTGGTCTGGAACTGTTACATAGACAAATAGACCTTGGATTTCCCCTATAGTCGAGTTTATTGAACAACAGTTTTGCAACAAGATATCAGTGGTTTTCTTGTCACATCATGGAAACAACTGTTGTGTAACAGGCTTCTTGTTGCTTAGCAACCACGTTTGTGTATGGTTCTTAACTTTATGAATCTTTATAATTAATGAATGAAGTTATGTGACAATGAAAACCATGCTTTAGGTCAGTTTCCATTAAAACAACAAAAGGTTGCAACCTAGTCCCAAGGCTTCTAAGGAGTGTGGAGGAGTGCTTTTTTATTGAAACAGCAGCCGATATTACTTGCCATTCCTATAGCAAACACTCCTCCCCATAGACTTTTTGAGATTTTGTCCCTTGGGTTCCCCAGTTTTGATGAAAACCGCCGAGGTTCTTATTTCATGTATTTATCTTCGTATCGTATAACAACTATGCTCACGTTGTATCGGCCTTCAATATACCAAATGACATCCAGATTATACCTGTTGAAATAAACTTAAGCAAGAAATAGAAAATGGTTATTGGTTACCATATACAGACTACCTACACAATGTCTTTCTCATTACTATTATCTCCATTATAGTCAAAAATATTATCTCCATTATAGTCAAAATATTAAACTTATTTCATAAATATGAATGCTATTTCTGATCTTCTTATCGGATTTTAGCAAATGAGATATCAATCTGGAGGAATTGCGGAGCACTTTAAAATGGTATATAAACATTAGAATTTTTTCTAAATTTTGCGAATTTATTTGCAGTCAAAAATTTTGAGCTTTTTACAGAGAAACCATGAAATATCCATTTTTGGATGAGAAAAAGCCCAAGTCCGACATAGTGGTATGTTTGTTTTTCCTCAATTTGGATTCAAACTTGACACAATCTTTGGGGTTAGGTAGAGATTTTTCAACAATCAGATTTTTTATAAAGTCTGATGAAAGGCAGGTGTTTATTCTGAAAAAAAGAATCAAGTTTTTTACATAGACTATATAGTTGATCGTATGCCAAACGTCTTCATTATGGGTGATTTTAACGATATGAACTCTTCAGCTGGGATAAATTCATTAATGTCTGAATACGAATTATGTCCCCTCATCATAATTTCTCCAATCAACCAAAGGACGCTGCATTGACCTCATCTTGACCAACAGGAAGACTTATTTTCAACATAGCTCCCCCTTTAAACTGGTGTTAATGATCTAATTCATTGTATGCTTAGGTCAAAACAAAAGGGTGTCACATACCGCAGCTCCAAGGACTTTTGCGAAAATCGGTTCCAAAGGGAGTTCGAAAAAATGGGGAGAGGTTTTTTCCTAGCGATACTTTATAGCTGATATTTTTTATAAATATGAACATCTCGGTATTGAGAGGTATTGAGATATTGAGGGCATAAAAGGTATGGGTTTCGATGAAAGTTTTGAATGTCACACCTGAGGAAATACGGGAAATCAATGCTAATACTGACCCTGGGAAGTCAGTTGATAGCCGAGGACTGTAGTGTTCAATTTGCTGACTGCATTAATAGTAGCTGCTATGATAATGACATTGTTCCTACTGATCTTCAACTAACGATGTTATTTCTGCGTATAAAGGAAAGGATCCTGGGCTCAAATCAAATTACAGACCGATTAGCTTGCTGCTAGTTTTATCCAAGTTGGTAGAGAAGGTTCTAGCAGACCGTATTCAAGCTTTATTTGCTGTCAAACTCAGCCGTCTTTTGTGAGGCTTTAGTACCATGTATGGGACTCAACACGCTCTTATACGCATGCTTCATAAGTGTCAAAGCTGTTTGGACACTTCCGGAATAGTATAGGTACTATCCTAATGACACATTTCCACACGACCTTCTTCTGGCCAAACTCTCAGCTTATATGGTCTTTTAAGCTGAAGTGTTTCCCTTATGCAAAGTTACTTTGCAAGTAGATTTGAACGTGTCAGAATCGCATCAGTTATAAAACAAAGTTCAAAACCTTGACAAGACTTAGCATTCGTAGTTATTGGGAATAAACTAACAGAGAGGTTTCGTATAGGAGTTGTCTCTATTTTTCTATCAGGCAGCGTAGGTGGATTCGTTTTATGCTGAAAATGAACCTTTCGCTGTTCTTCCAAATATCCGACGGCGTTCATTATAGTTTTTGGATAGACTCACCTGTGGAGATGAGCGCTTATTTAAACGTGTGTTTATATGAATAAGGTAGGCACCAAAGTAGGCTCAAAATTCCAAAATACCAACCCATTGGGAAAAATCTTCAAAATGTCTCTGTGGAGGAGTGTTTTTTATTGAAACAACGGGCGATATTGCTTGAAATATTTCCTATAGAAAACACTCCTCCACGTTATGACATTTCTTTTCGGGCTTAAGTGTCGATTAGGTTACTTGCACGTTTTCCTTTTCTACTTTAAATGACTTAGCTCTCCTCCACAAATTTTGACTGAGCTCTACCTACGCCTCTGTAGAGGACAGGGAATAGATCCCTGAGGGACTCCATAAGGAAATAGAAATTTTTATAAAGTAGTTACAGAATCAATCGCCTCGTACTTTATTGCTCATTGCATAGCGACAGTTGCTAAGAACATTTCTGCAAAGTAACAACTCATTTCCATCAATATTTCTTGAGATACCCTTTCCAGGGATTCAGAAATACGACTTCCAAGAATCAAACGAATCAGTGTTAGTTTAGAATTTGTTAAGATGGATCTGAAAAATATTCTCAAATATTTTTTGACGTTACTTCTCAAGTATTACAATGAAAATGGTGATTTGGAAAATAACTTTCCAATTGTCAACACAAGATGTGGAAAAGTTGAAGGTATGAAACGTGATGTCGTTACAGATGCAGGAAACACAAAAACAATGAATGAGTTTAACAACATACCGTATGTTGCACTCCGGTTGCGATGCGATGGCGACCACCGCAAAGGATGAACAAGTGGAGTTCAACGTGTTAGAAGGGGGTGTTGGAGTATACAAACAACACAGTTAAATGCACACAGTTATTTCGTGGATTTTGTAATGTTGATTCATGGTGGCGGTATGTTATGGCGGTCCAAATCATTAAAAGGATATTCAATAGATAGTCAATTGGCAGCAACTCTAAAGGTGGTAGCCATGAATATCAATTACAGGCTCTTTCACTGAAAGAGTTATGGATAAAATCTGGTCGAATGGAATCGTACGGAAACTATGGCATTATGGATCAAATCATGGCCTTGAAATGGATAAGGAATAATATCAAGAACTTTGGAGGTGATCCAAACCAAGTGACGATTTTTGGACATTCTGGTGGTGCTACTGGAGTTAACGCTCTATTGTCATCGACACCAGCGCAAGGATTATTTCGAAAAGCCATTTCAGCTAGTGGTACACCCAATATTCACGTCACCCATACGAAAGCTAACACATTGTTTCGATCGTTCGTAAAAAATACCAATTGTACCCGAAAAACAAGTTATGAAGTTCGAAAATGCTTACAATCTCTTCCAGAAGATGGTGTTGTAAAGAATGCACCGTGGTTTAAACCAATCATTCCTGGTGTACCTCCAGCGCTGGTTAATATACTATCCTACAAATTTTACTTCCCATCAAATCAGCCTGTGTTTGGTTTCCCTATTGAAATTATTGATCCTGTAGTCGTGCAAAGATCACCCGATGAAATTGTGTCTGGCAAAAATAATCGTGTAGACGTGCCGATAAGTAGCACAGCGCAGGAAATAGCAGTATTACCACCAGTTGTTTTAATTGATGACTTAAGTTCACTTAGAGCAGTACTTGAGCCAAAAATTCGCTCCTTTAATAATGCTTCGTACGATGAAATCTTAGGGAAATATTTGAAAGAAAGGAAGGTTCGCCCTACAGTTTTAACACCGTCATATTTATACACTGTCATGTCTACAGACGTCTTGCTATCATGTGCCATTAACAATTTAGTTGATCATTTATCTTCAGTACGAGGTTACAATGCTTACCGATTCGTGGTTAGCCAACCACCAAGTCCAATTAATGGCAAGGTGGAAAACGCTGCTCATGAGTGGGACGTGCGAGCTCTATTCGGATTCCAACGGGCAGACACCTTTGGACTTGCTCATATACCAATCGCTGATGACATTGCATTGAAATTGAACATCCGAAAATATTACAAACGTTTTATACATTCTGACTGGAAATTTCAACCGTTGCATGCAGGCAACACGGCTGTGTTTTGGGAAAACAAAATTCGTTTGTTTGGTAACGATTATAGATTATAGAGAACGTGATTTTTGGCGAAAGAATGGGTTTTTAAAGCAAAGCTGGGGAAATTTAAGTGTTTAAAGGTGTAACAGTTTTTTTGGACAGTATTTTATCGGCAGTTTTATTTTATAATAGGATGAAATGGTTGTGTCTGTAATGAATTCATAATGAATTTCGTTTTTCAACATATTTTGTCATATTTTCTTTGTTCTCAAATTCATTTTAACCCGAGTTTCCGTTACTCTCATGAATATAAAGGAGTAAGGTGTATTTCGGGAATTACCAAAATTATTGACTGATTATGGTTAAGGTTTTTTGTCGTTCTGTAAATTTCATAAGCAACAAACGGTGAAGCAGTGCATATTGTACGGTAAAACATTCATGCAATTGAACACGTTTGAAGCTCAAACAAAATGTTCCCTATGGAGGCTTACAGTATTCCTTTCCCAGAAGGTTTAATCTCCACACATCTTCTTGAGAAAACTGGCTGTTATTTATGTGTCGTGTAAAGGATATGTTACAGAAATGTAATAATTAACAGGGTTAACAGGATAGTGAATAAATCAAAGAACGATCTTCAGGTGACAGAACTTCTAAATAATGGTAGAAGGGCGTGTTTTTAAACCCATAGGTAATTTGATGCTTTTCAGTCTCCATTGGATGGCAATCGATAAAAACATTTATGTTTCCATCTAGCGGCAACACGGAGTTGATAAGACTAGTAACCGTCTGCAAAGTAAAGACCTAATGAAACTGAACGTCCATGATTATCTTTGACCTACGCTAGGTTTAGGGAACGTTCCTTTTCACAATTTTCTCGAAGAAAAAATCTGGGGATGATGCACAGAAATGAGGAAAAGAACGTTCTCTCTAGATTTCACTAAGCGTTAGTGATGCTAAACAAATAAATGAAACGTTTCTAAACATATGATCCATAAGTGATAGGCTGAAAAACTGGAGTTTGAACGTAGGGGAGACATTATCCCATTGTGAAATCATCTCAATTTCACCCATATGGGTGTCATTTAACCTATTCTAAAGAACGACAAAAAAGGATGGAACAAATGGGATAATGTCTCCCCTTTGAAAAACTGAACTTACTGACACAAAATTCTATAGAATTTAATCAAGTTAAGCGGGAGTTGTGTACAAAACTATTTCATGAGTTGTTGGAAACATTTCAAGAACTTCCCAGCGGTCAAAATCTTCAAAATGTCTCTGTGGAGGAGTGTTTTTTTATTGAAACAACGGGCAATATTGCTTGGCGTTCCTATAGAAAACACTCCTCCTCATAGACTTTTTGAAGATTTAACTTGTGCTTATAAATAATGAGGCGATTTCTTTTCTTCATAGCTAGTTACTTTTATTATTGGCGTTATTTTTGAAAATTCCACGGTCAAACTCTCACAAACCAACATCTAACGCCGACCCTTTTTAACGCCAAGTCATGAAAATTTACGCCCATTTAGGTACATTGTTCCTTGCTTCATCGCTAACTCATCGGGACATTTCATTGTCAGGGTAAAAATGGCGAAATTAGATTTCGGCTAGATGACAAAATAAAAAAACTTTGAGGAGAACATGATTTTGGAACGCTAATATTATGGAGATAAGATATGGTAGAGATAACGAAAATGAAAAACGAAACGTTTCCCGTTATGTTTATCTCCTCAATAGCATGATTAGCTTTGTTATAAATACGTACACACACATATATATATATACATACATACATCTTTTGGGGGATATAAAAAATAAAATCTCATTCAACATAAAAACTATTTGGTTAAACTCTTGAATATGTAAAAAGTAGAAATTTTTTGGGTTCGAAAAACTGTTATGATAGACGCGACGAACATTTTATGGGTATGGGTTTATGGGTAGAATTTACATCCACTGTACGAAACGAAATCCTATTTTTAAAAAGACCATCGAATAATTACGACATTTCTGTAAAAAAAGCACTAACGGAAGGGGAGTTCACAACTCATAATTCTCACCACAGACTGTTTCGAAATTTATGCCAGGTCACAGTAGCCTTTAAGCTGAATTACACCACAGTCAAAATTCCCTGGTCTGGAGGCCAATTATAACAACTTTTTGTCTATAGGCAAACCTTATCATGAACCCACTTTGATCACATGACATATGACAACCAATGAACAATACTTATTTACTATCATGTGATCAAAGTGAATGCAAAACACAGTTAAAAATGCCGGTACTAAAAGTTGACCAGGAACTTTTGGGTCCTTCTTCATTTATTACTATACACCACAGAAATTAAGGAGATAATAAAAATAATTATATTTATCGTTCTATTAAATGTACTCTTTTATCTCCTTAATGTCTGTGCATAGTAATATATGAAGATAATGGAGAAAAGCAGACTTTTCTAAAGACTGATTATAAATGATATTTTTAATCATCAACATGAACGCAATAATTATTAAACTTAGAAACGAGGCTACTGTGACGAGACCGTTTATTTGTCGGGATGAACATAACAATGAAGTCTGTTTTCCAGATGGGGAAAATCTACTCAGAGCAGAGTAATAGGAAACTTAACAAAGAGACTTGTACTATGTTATGAGATCTTTTGTCAAACAGCATACGAAATTATTTTTTCGACGAGAACTTTCGGGTTTAATTTTGAAGGCGATAATAAGCGAAAATCGGGGAGGTCTGAGCACGAGCTCGAACTGGACTTGCTAGTTTCCATTTTTTCCCGCTCCTCAGTTTTTATTCCTGCCACTTCTTCACTACCTTTAGAAAGATTTGCTTCTTTCATGAAGTTCTCGACAACGGCAAAACAAGATTTCATGTCGTCTGGCGATTCTTCATCGTTTGTGGTAGCCGACGTTGGACAGAATGTTACGTGTTCAGGAATGACCGCCTCACAAGAGTTACCCTCTTCTGGAAGACTGTTCTCAATTTCCCCAACTAACTCAGCTTTGACGTCGACATTGTTTTTCGCATTTTTCGGAGAAAAATTTGTCTCAGAGCATTCACTGAGTTTAATCCGTTTACGGTCAGATTCGTCGCTATCAAGGTTTCCGCGCTTGTCCGAACGCTCAATTAATGTTTTAGATATTTTCTCAACTGAACCTGACAATTGCACCAGGTCGGCGTCATCATCCTCGCAGTCAGAACATATAACTTCGATGACCTTTTTCACACGATTTGCTACCACCCTAGGTTTTAAAGACGCTCTCTTCTTTTTCTTCAAGAACGACTTAAAATATTCACGGATGCCGACGTCCACACCATCGTCACGAAAACCGAAATACTCATCCGATAGTTCCTTCAGACAAACTTCGTAACCAAGCAGATACGTGAAGTTCTTATCGTACGAGTCCGGTAAAAATGTCCAACGCTCCTCCTTGTCATTCGCCATACGAAATAACTTTTCTTTCACACCAAGTTTTATCGGAACGGATGGCGATGATGGTTTTGTCGATGAATGCTTCGCACCTATTGGTGTTGTTGCGCCCATGGGCGGTATAGTTGGTTTAAACTGATTGATTGAATTCGAGAAATTTTTAGACTGCAATAAAATTTTCGGAGAACTTCCTTTCTTCTTGATTGCAATGTTAGTTTGATTTTTGTCGATATTCA
This sequence comes from Turritopsis rubra, assembly GCA_039566895.2. Taxonomy (NCBI): domain Eukaryota; kingdom Metazoa; phylum Cnidaria; class Hydrozoa; order Anthoathecata; family Oceaniidae; genus Turritopsis; species Turritopsis rubra. Next base: position 10,496,963 of record CM077630.1, read on the forward strand.
CCAAATTGATTATTTTCAATACACTGTTACCTTGTTGAACCGGCTGAATGGCAGGTTGTTGCGATGAAGCGAACGGGTTGCCGACAATGTACCACACATTCTTCCCGTTGATGTTTTTATTGACGAGATATGGTGGTGAGCAGTTCGGATCAGGTGTCGTATGAGGTGACGCTGCAGACTGAGTTCCCGCCTGGACGCATGATGGGCGCAATTCAGGAACAGATATTTTGGTGGTTGCAACAGCGGCAACAGTATTCTCAAGTACTGGAGAGACGCCCACTCCACTTAGAGAAGGATTGCGTACAATATTCACAGTAGCGGGAGATTTATTTTCGTTTAACACAGCAACCAACGGGCTGGATGTCGCCGGTGGCGGCACCATGGAAACGCTATTCACGCAGCCTCCAATCGGTTGTAAAGGTTTCAATGTCTGAGTAACGGACGGTGATGGGAGAATGTGCACGGGAGCGATGTTCTTGATGGAATTCGGTGAAACGGTGTAGGAGCACAAGCCAGCAGGTTTTATAAGGGCCGATGTAAGGGTAGTCGTAGATGCTGTTACACTCAAAACTTGTTGTTGGAGAATGCTTTTGTTGTTAGCAAGATAAGAAACATTGGCGTTCTGAGACTCGTTGCTCGACTGCACTTTCAAGGCAAGACTTTGCGATGCGAAGCCACTCTGCAGCTGAAGACTGCTTATGGTGGCATTGTTTATAACATACGACGTGGTGGAGCTTGGCAATGCTGTTTTGTTCGTCATCTGCACGGCTGTTTTGTTCGTCATCTGCACGGGTGATTGGTTCCAGCTGCTAGGCGTTGCAATCGGTGTTTTGAGGGCATGTGGGACAATTTGGAGTGGCAATTGACTATAGACTGATAGGTGCTTCTGATTGGTAGAATAAGATGATAGGTGCTTCTGATTGGTAGAATAAGATGTTGAACTATTGATTGGACTGTTAACTGTTGGACTATTCTTGCTTGAAATGGTAAGACCAAACACATGTCTTCCAACCATGAACTGATTCGAACTTCCCCGCACTTGCGTTGCTTGTTTAAAAATCGGAGCGATTTTGTACGATCCAGCCGATGCCGTCACTACAGGCATGACGTTAGATGTGCTGGTCGAATGACTTTTGTCAATGTAAATAACGTTTGGTACAGAGGATTGCATCTGTTTGGACACAAGCACCGGCTTTTGAAGAAGTGAGTTTCTTGCCGATAGAAAGCCTTTACCTGTTGATGTCAATGATGGAGTGAATCCGTTAGGAATCGATTGTTGAGAGCGAATCGTCGCAACTGAAACCGTTGTTAAGGTTTTGGTTGTAGTCACTCCTTGAGATCCGCTGTTACGATTTATAAATGAAGATAATTTGACTATCTTTGAATCTACGAATAAAACGAAAGCAAGTCAGTGCGTTAACGATTTCTCATTATGAGAAAATATTAATTTGCGTGTTTTAAAGTCGTTCGAATTATCGGGATTATCGGGATTACTGACCCAACTTGAACGTCAATATATAACTTAAAGACAATGTGTTGTTATAAATATAGCAAAATCTGACATCATGATGATCTCAGCACACGAGCATGAACAATAACAACAGGCGAGAGACAAGAAAAAGGAATTTTTCTATTGTTTGATCTTCATAATAGTGAATTATCATTTGGTCATAAATATGAGCTACTCTTTTTGTTGCTTTTAATGATGACTTCCATAGAAGTAACTGAAAGGTCTGCATCGGTAGTGATGACGTAAGCACGAGGTGGTACCTCCGGCGGTATTTATAACAACACATTGTCTTTAGGTATTTATTTATCTTTCGAGTCCAGTTGTTTTAAAGATGACTTACCTAACCTCCGCATTCCAACTCCGGCAGTCGTTGTCGAACTGGTCACATGACCACGGTTACTTGTACCTGATTTCGGCATGATTGTTCTCAACAAAGTCATTTGTTGTGGCTGCGCCTTTTGATGTTGCACAGCAGCAAGAGAAGTGACTGCGTCTCCTTGAGGAACGGGTACGAATTTGATCTTTCCATTCAGCAATCGTTTGACTTGTAACGGAACAGAGTGAGCTACACTGCTACCAGTGGGTAAAAACAGTACTTGGTCCTTCTGCAATGGTTGAGTTAATCCTACGAGACACGAAAAAGAAAAAAAAAGCGGAAATTTATGAGCTTGGTCGTTTCAAGTGGTCTTTTCGTTGGTAGGAGAAGTTGCGTCGAACAATTTCTTCTCACTATAAAAACTCCGCTGAAGCCTTATAAAAGGAATACCCTGACCTTAACCTCACTCACCCAAACAAAATTTACCATAAACTTTGGCGAGGAGATGAACTGCAATCTGATCCTTGTTGAGAATCTAGTTTGTTGGACAGAGCGGAAAAGAAACCAGCACCATATGATCGTACTGTACAAACTCGGACCCATCTGATAGGTAAAGGCTAAAGGGCTGCTTATGTGGAAGGACAGGACGTTTCCGGGACGGGACGAAAACCGGGATCATGCCACCTAGAAAGTTTACTTTTCTGAAAACATATCCCATCCCAAGGCCCGTTTGAGAAAATATTATAAACACTCTTTCCCGAGACAATTTCATCGGGATAAATGAGATTTTGTTATATTGATAGCATTGTCTATTAAAAAAACAATGAAGCATTTACGTGTATTTCAGCATACGGATTGCTGATTACTGGAAATTTAGATTTGAACAACTCGAAAATCTCTAGGTATAATTAAATCATTTTCAGTCGAAACTGGACAAGTGAGTAACAGATCTCTCCAATGAAAAGGCCTGGCACAGATTTAGAGTATACCCAGTGGGCAAAATCTTCAAAATGTCTATGAGGAGGAGTGTTTTCTATAGGTATGGCAAGCAATATCGCCTGCTGTTTCAATAAAAAACACTCCTCCACAGAGACTGGGTAACAAGGGTTGCTTAAGGGTTTTGAGACACTGGAATTTGGTGTTACCTTATACTGCATACTCACCAAGCGAAGAACACACTGAGGTAGTTGCTGTTGTCTGTCCGTTACTGACGCTACTTTGGGTTATTTTTGACGGCGCCGTCGTTATTATTTTGTCCGTCTTCTTTTCCATTGTCATTTCTGATGATATGCTTTGGTGACGTGTATGTCTTTTAGCAACAGCAACCATCTCAGAAGAAGTGGTCAACATAGCAGCGACAGAACGCTCATTGTGTGGCGTGGTAACCTTGTTTAAATTCGTAGATGATTTTGTTAGGTCTATGGTTTTTATGTCTTTGCTTTGAGTTTCTATTAAATGATTGGATTGCAAACGGGTATCAGTTTTTTCCGGAATATTCAAATTGGAATTTGTACTCATTATCCTCTTTGACTTCGAGCCTTCTTGTTCCAAACTACTTTGATGATCTCGCTTTCGGCGTAATTTCTCGATCTCCTCGTGCTGTTTTTGTTTTAGGAGTTTTAATCGGTTGATTTTTTCGTAAGTCTTTGAAAATGCAGGAAATGCTAGTGAATCGTTGCAAGCGTTCTTCTGACTCACAACCACCACAGTTTTCTGAATTGAATCAGTGACAGCTTTTGGAGTAGCAGATTTCGGTAGGATTCTTCGATTTCGTGACAAATATTTCGAAACGACGGCGTTTTTGGATGTTACCGGAGAATCCATAGTGTCACTTCCAAGTTTCACATCGGATTTTGTGTCAACTGCCGAAGTCGCGTGTGACGTCTTCTGACCCTTTTTAGAAGGTAACATCTTTTCCAGCAGTTCGTCAGAATCCGTCCCACTATCGCTAGAAGCCTGTTCATCTTTCTTGGGATCGTATTCACTATTGCTGCTCTCTTCCTCTGAACTTGAAGATGCCGTGTACTCGTCCGATTCTTCCTCATTAACAGCAACCTTGCCATCTTCTTTAATCGGCTTTTCCACATGAACATCTACGTAACCTCCTTCAATAGCCCTATCGGACACATGGCCCCCCAGTTCACTATCACATTTTATATCCGCCTCATTTGAAGGCTCAATAAATAAAGAGGCAGCAATCTCCATCGCTTCATCTTCATTTATATCATCAGTATTTACGACAGAGTCTCCCGAACTATTGGTTAAATCGATACCGTTCTCCATCAACTCTGTGGTGTCAGTAGATATCTTGGATGACAGATTCTTCATGCAACATATAGGAGAACTGGAAACATTTCCCATTGACGATATGGGAGGTGTTAGTTTCGCAGCATTATTTCCAATACAGTTCATGGGTGAGGTCGTTTTTACAGTATTATTCTGAACAATTGAATTCAACGTGTATGAACTAGGAGACGATAGATTTTTTAGATTTTTTTCTGCGAGTCTTTTTAATAAAGCTGCATTCATGTCACATATCGCCTTCGTGGCTTGAAAACTACCCGCCTGATTAATTTGGCCGCCATGAGAATTAGTAGTCCGTAATTTATCAATACTCGACATTGGCCTACCTAGATTTTTAATTTTCGAATGTTTTATTCTACTGACCTCGGCACCAACACTATGCTTTACATAAGTTGATAACTGAATATTTCCAACCAAATTCTTTACATCCAGACCGATTCTATTACGCACCTCGGACACGGTTGTAGGAGCGGCTACCAATTGAGTTCGCAACAGCTTCTTCACTACCCGAGCATTCGATGTGACGACAGCTGGTGAGTGACATCTAGTTATATTTGTTTTGTTTGGATTTGTCGTTGCTATGGCAGCAGGAAATGGACTCATCTGACTTTTTGGGAGGATTTTAGGTAAAATGGGCACGATGGTTGAACTCTTTTTATTAACAGATAAATTGTGAAAGGTACCATTGTCCACAACGATTATAGTATTATTTTCAACTGGGTTTGGTTGACATTCTGCTGCAGATTTCGCCAATGAGAAAACATTTAATATCTTCGGCGTAACACTTAACTCATCAACGTCATTTGTTTCTGATAAAAAAGGAAAGAAAATTAGTTACAAAGAACGCATTATATATATAAGCTGAAATGTCACGGCGGGAGATTTTTTCCGCCTTGGCACATGCGCAATAACTACTGTTATGGAAATCGTATCCACGTTTGAGCATGAAGCCTCAAAATTATTTAACGATCTACCACCGTCGTGTCGTAAAAGTATAAACTACAAAAGTTTTTGCAAAGCAACCCGGACATATTTATTAGACAAAGCATTAGCAAAAAGTCTATATATAAAAAAAAAATCTAAAATAGTGGAACTCATGTTATTCTCCAATCTACCAATCTGTTCGTTTCATGTCTTAACTCATAGCTTTCATAATTCACATCTAAGTATTCGAATTGCATGGGTTCTATTGTTACAAAAAAAAAATATGTAAAAAATTTTTTATATTGTTTTTTACACAACACTTACATATATTACTGCTTATCTTACGCTATTTCAGTAGAATAACCAATTATAAATATTTTGGAACTTAAAAATAATCCACTATTATTATTATTATTATTATTATTATTATTATTATTATTATTATTATTATTATTATTATTATTATTATTATTATTATCATTATTATTATATGGCATTGTTGCATCAAAAAGTAGAAACCCTATCTATTTTCGTTGTAGAAATAAAAATCGGTCGCCTAAAAGCCTGTGAAATAACAGCAAAAATAGAAGAAACTCGAAAAATATTCACCATATTGCACATGGCAATGTGCGATAACTAATACTTATGAACGGCATTATTTCACATTGAAGTCCAAACTTTACAGACACCTCATTTATACAGGAACACATTTTTTTATATAAGAAAAAAGGATATAAGAACATAAGGCTTCGAGGGACTAAAAGTTAAGAACATGCTAAGAACATTCGAGGCTTAGGAACGTTTCCTCTTAACAAAATATTTTACATGTTACAAGAAAACATCTATAATAGTCAAACAAAAGAATATTACAATCATGTTGTTAACAACAGTATCAACTGAAATCCATTAAAATCGGAAAATGTCAACCAAGTTCGTTGAATTTCGAATTTCAGATATTCAAAAGTGTATAAATTAAGAACATATAAGAACATTTTTAGGCCTCAAAGTTGAAAAGTTAAGAACATTCGAAAACTGCATCAAAGTTGAGTGTTCTTATTAATAAAAAACCCTCCATGTATACAGTAAAATCCTGGTACCTCGGACTTCTCACAAGAAATATCTTATACTAAGGTTCACTGTGCATCTTCACTGTGCAAGCAAATAATTTGAAAGGACAGAAAAGATAAGTTTGAGTTAACTTGAACAAAGTACTTATTAGTATGGCTGTGAAGTCAGAAGGTTTCGCTTGTAACTGAATGAGATCATGCATTCTATGAGCAAGTTTTCACTGGCTTCGAATAGAGTCAGTTCGGCCTAACTTCATCATGCCTTCAGCAACCATTAGAACTTAAGCTAAAAAGTTTTATGCATGAGTACAACTCAGCATAACGTTTGAATTGACTCAAAAAAACAACTTTATTGAATCATGAAATTCCTAGAAATGTTGGAGAATACTGTCTGCTCATAGAGAGCCTCAAGGGTAGCATTTACCTGGTGTTCCCCAAAAAAGCTTAAATCTTTGATCAGATATTATGAAAAATTAAAAAACAAATTCTATTTTGTATTTGCATCTTGTTTTAAAGCAATATCTAACTTAAATTTTGGTATATCATACTTTAATTTCCTTACGCAGATCCAAAGTTATGAGCAGAAAAGTGAAGGGGTGATTGAAAAAAAAACGTCTAAAAATCAATAAAAATGGCTATCAAACTTTTGGTGTGCGAGAAAGTGTAGAAATTATTCCCAAAGGTAATTCCATTTTATGAATTGTTTTTGAAAATATCTTGATACATGAAATATTTAACATAAGAACTGTTTGTAAACTTCAAGATGCCTCATTAGATACAACGTACTCAGTTCCCTGGGAAAGTTATTAGCATATGTGGTGATATTACATGGCCCCCACGGTCTCCAGATCTCACTGTTTGCGATTTCTTGGGGCTACTTGAAGCATCAAATATGGTTGCAGCCTCAAAACCAGTTACCACAAAACATGAGACAGCTGAAAACACCCATAAAAAATTCAGTTAACAACCTTGATCCTGCTATGATTCGTAGGGCCTTTATTGGAATGCATAATCGTGTAATAAGTGTATTCTAGCAAATGGAAATAAATTTTCTAAAGAATGAAACAATTAGTTTTGCTGGCATTTTTTACAAATTTTTAGACGTTTTTTTTCAATCACCCCTTCACTTTTCTGCTCATAATTTTGGATCTGGTTAAGGAAAATTAAAGCATGATATACAAGTCAAAATCTAAGTTAATTTCAGCCTCACAAAATGTTTAATATGCATACCCTCATTCTTTTGTTTCTTTAGTTCTTCCTTCCAAGAAGTTTGTGTAAGAGAGTTTAACTGGTCTTCCAGTTCTCTGGCCTGCACATGGCACTCGCTTTGCACATGAATATTCAAATCCGATTTCTTGCAGCTCTTGGAGCCCCAAACAAATGGATTATCTAACTTCTTATTATTCCATTTGGTACATAATGCACATTTAAATCCAGAAGTTGTGATTTTCAGCCATGCGTAGTCTTCTTTCTTATCTATAGGACTTAACAATTTCGCCAGGGATTTATCCATATGCATCTAAAACATCAAACATCCAAGATATAAAAATCATTATTATACTGTATTCCGAACTCTGTAAGCCGTGAAATTAAATCCTCTGAAGAGAATCTTTTTCTCCCTAATCAGTGAAATTGAAAATTGAAAATGTAAAAAAAACAAAGAATTGATTTGCCTAACGATATACTTGAAGTACGAAAAGCTTAAAAATAATTTTTTTAATAGATTTGTTGTTTGTTTTTGTTTACATATGAAATAAACATGGCTGCACTTTAAACTCTGAAAACATTCTTCTTTAATCAAATATAAATTTTTCATTTCATAAATTTTTGTTTGGTAGAAGAACTTTATATATCCATGTATAATTAGTTTTCTTGTACTGCTGCAAAAAGAATTGTAAAAAACAACAAGTGAATCAGTAATTTGTGCCCATTGTGATTGCATGGCTGGGTAAGACAAACTTGTGACAATCAAATATAAAGTTTTGTTTGTTTTGACTGATTTTGACTGATTTGTGCATCTGTATTGAGAAATAAAACCCAAGAGTTGCAAGACCTTTATATTGACATTTATTTACCTGGTTAAAACAACTTATTAAGAGGGGTTCAAAAATATATTATTGATGACATGTTCATACAAAAGTTTTATATCAAATGGTGAGAAACAAGGTATAAATATTCAACATTTGATTCATAAAATTATCGAATTCTGAAAAATTCAATTTTATTTATAAATGTTCGATAAGAGAAAGCAGGCCTTGTCATGAATCAAGAGCAATCGCTTGGGCTCACATAGAGCTTGGGTTGAGCATTTGACTGCTCGTGTAAAGTCTGGCTTTGAGGTTCCCATATTGGGCAATGTTTTCGTAATTCTTGGATGTTAGTAAATCGTAAAATAGAAAACATATTTAAGAAACAAAAATTTGTTTGTGATTTGAATCTTTCAATGCCTTGTAAAAGCTAGCCAGGATAGAATGGCTATCCTTCCCACTCTTGTGATTCGAAGATATTTTCAAGTAAATATTTAAGTAAATTTTAAACAAATGTTACAATGCAATTCATTACATTAATTATTTGGAATCTTATTCCTAACTTGCAGAAATACAGTATCGAAAAACCTTCAAATTGAAAATATGAAAAAAAATTAATTCCTACAAAATTTTCAGTTTGCCTTTCACAATAAATTGATAAGATTGGTGTGACAGGACACAAACAAAATTCAAGGACATATACCTTAATCTTAATTAGTTTTTAAGGGTATAATAGCAAAATCCTGCCTGGAAAAAGTCATTTTCACGGATGGTCTTCTTTCTATAGATGCCCATAGCGATAGATGGTTTCTTAGCGTTGAGCATTTTAAACTAACAATAGCTGAATTCATCTAGCTATATTTATATAAACAAGTTAAAGATTGATGATTTTGCATCTTGCTTGAAATTTATATTGTTTTGATGAATCGAATAACATTGACTATCAATTTGTTTGTGCTAAATAGAAAATAAGGCACAAGTTGACTATACACACACGCCTCACATAAGAAGTATTTATAATCAAAGTGTCTTATATATTGCCCAGCAGCAGTTTTTCGTGTCCGGCAGTAGTGTACCATCCAAATGTTGTCGTTCTTTAAAAGAAAAAGTAAAAGAGTAAACAAGTCAACTGCAGGACACCTAAGCTTAAGAAAACAAAAGAAACTGTTGGTTACCTAGAAACAGCGACATATAATCGCTGTCCGCGAATATTATATTATATAAGTTTTTTCCTCTCCATCATAAAATGGTGTGGTTGGTGTGTAGTAGTACTAGTGTTTGATAGAAACTTAAGTTTAACTTTCCATGGAACTATGAGTACCATACTCGAATTATTAATCAATAATTTCTAAACAGGAGAGATTGTTTTGATCAGCCAGCCGATTCCTGGTAAATACCTGGATGGATGGATGTGTTGTTAATTATTCGTCCGCCATGTTTCTGCATTCGCGGAACATGAAAATATTTTTTCCCGCGTCTTTTTCTGAATGTCATGAGGCTGTAAGTAATCCTTCACTATGTGAATTATAAAATTTTTACCTGGTTTATTCAATTTCCTGAGAATAAAAATTGGCAGCATTATTTGCGTATCATAATGGCTTCTGACATTTTGTATTTTACATTTCAAAATGGGCCTCTTCAAAATTCTGATAATGGCATTTTCATTGGTTTTTATGATGATCACGTGATACCCATAATTCATTTTATTTTTAACGCATGCGTACTTTTATTTCAACAACTTCGTTTGGAATATACTTCCCACCTTTCACCTGGGTTTTTGCAACAAATTTGAGATTAAAACATTTTTCTCGTTTAAAATTTATACATTTTCTTTAAAAAAGTAAAAAAAATCTACCCTTTTCTTTTCCTCTTCACTACCATTTTCACAAATTATTTTATTACATAATATTTTCAAGTAAGCGGCAAACCACTTGTTATTTTGCTGAGCCGTTCAACATAATTTTTATTAACCAATCAAAGAGCGTTTGTGAAGGGTTCGATTTTAAAAGGATGTTCGATTTGAAAAATGTACACAAACAACTTCATTTCATAAACAACATGGTGCAGAAAATGAGAGATGAGGAAAAACAAAGCTTTCTTATCACGTTTGATTTCCAAACGGAACTCGAGTAGAATGCGGAGGCTTTCACTTATGACGTAGATTTGGACACGATGAAAAAAAACACGCCTGTTGTGTAATACAGTGGAACCTCTAATAGTGGCCACCTCTATTCAACAGCCACCTCCAATCAACGGCAAGTAAAAAAAAGTCCCTGCCGTTTTCCTGGTCAAACTCTCATACGAAACCCTTTATTTAACAGCCACCTCTAAATAACGGTCAAACGGCCACTTTTTGTCGGTCAGATGGACAATTTAACCTCTATTCAACGGTCACATATGTTTTTTTGCATTTTAAACGAATGAAAAATAAGACATTTTACATAATTTTTTTCTCTTTAAAAGGAAAAAAAAGAAAATTTTTTTGACACCATATCAAGATTAAAAAAACCCTCGATTTTCGTCGTGACATTGTAAAACAGATTTTTATGTTAAAATCAATTTTTTTTTCACAAAACCTCTATTCAGCGGCCACCTCTACACAACGGCCACTGAGGTTTAATCCCTAGAAGTGGCCGCTATTAGAGGTTCCACTGTATAGTATGTCTTTCTTTGCTTCGCAGAAAGCGAAAAATTGTTACATCCTTTATGTGATCTTTTATGTGATCGGATATTCTGGTTTGATTCATAAGCGCAAAGTTAGGCGTTACAACCTTTGAAGTCAAAAGTTTGTTTATTACTCAGCGGCTTTAGCACGATAAGTATTAAAATAAACGTGTTTTTCCTACACTTTTTTCCCGCCAAAGGAATTTAATATTTCTTTTGTTTGGACGGTTTAGAAAAACATTTAGATACAGGAATTATTTGTTTTTTATCACTTTGTTCTTTTGGCAAAAATCTTCAGTTTATATTTTCATTTTATTGAAAAAAAAGAAGAGTATTTTGATTAAATAGTTACTAGGTAAGTCTTTCAAATTTGTTCAATCTCATCCAATCTGTTCGTTTCATGCCTCAACTCATAGCTTTTATATTTCACATCTAAGTATTCGAATTTCATGGGCTCTATTGTTTAAGGGATCCTACCATCTAAAATGAAAATTTGTTATTTGTTTATAAACCAGGAAAAAAAAGATTGCCATCTGACTTTTTTGACAGAAATGAATCACTGCTATGCAACACTGCAAAGACATTCACAAAATACAGCTGCCATTACAGCCTTTCGCTTCGCTCCTTCGATCCAAAATTCAGTTATAGCGTCCAGTCCCCACGCGCCGTGTGACGTATAAGTGGACTAACGAATATAGAAAGACTGTACTCACCCAGGTGGAGATCACTTATTTTGACTATTTTTAAGGCTCATTGAACACATTTATCTTTACCATGATCAGTCACAAGTATAAGATAGGTAAAATAACAAAAAAGTGTAATGAAATTCAAATCCATTTCCACAAACAAAACAAAATATTTTATTCGAAATTCCCAAGAATCGACTTTTCGGTCATTTCCCAGAAGAAAAATCAAAACAAACATTCGTCTTTACAACCCAAATTGAAAGATTCGACCCAATGGCAATATAAACTATTTTTAGTTCATCGATTTGTTCGAAGAGATGACGAAGATTACGAATCAGACATCTTGGAAAAGTGCTCACCGTGCTTGTCTATATTTATTCACACCAAATTGAACACTCTGGTATGATAGACCAACTTGTTGTTTATCACTTGAGCCGCGTAAGGACTAGGGGCTACTCTGAAGTTTGTTTTGATGAGGAAGAAGCGAATTCTCGGAAAGACAGTACAATATTAAAAAATAATGTTGGCTGATTATCGACCGTAGCGTTTATTTTATACCTTATAAGATATGGGGAAGTTTAATTTATGGTCTGAGGAAGTTTTTTGCAGAATATTGTTTTAGATGGTAAGATCCCTTTGAAAAAAAAAAAAAATATGTAAAAATTTGTTTATATTTTTTTTCAACACTTATGCATATATCTTTTCATACGCTATTTCAGTAGAAGACAATTATGAATATTTTGATACTGAGACATAATCCGTTGTTATTTGGACTTTTTTTTATGGTAGCAGCGAAAGCGAATACCGTATTAAAACACCCTTGGACTCCTCCTCCTCCTCCTCCGGCCGAAATGACATTTAGCCCACGCTTTAGACTGCGAAATTTAAAAAAAGAAAGATATTTTAAAATAAGATAAGTATCCATGGTTACAGCTCACAAATGTATATTTCTTTTGTTTTAAGCAATGCTGTTTCTTTATTAAACCTTGTTTACACTTAATAAAGTTTAAACCTTGTTTACACTTAACCCTTCGTTAGTGTGGTGAGTAGTTTTAAGAAACCAGGTCTGGTGGGGTGTGAGATACTCATAATAAATAAACCAACTGGCCATTTCTTTTTTCAGTGCAAATGAACATACAGTAATTTTGAATGATTTTCATAAAGTTTTGATTGTTATGAAGGTACTAAAAGTTTCAAGCAAAAAGTCTCATGATACGGTTGTTTTTTCAATGAATGTTTACAGGACGAATGTAAGAAACCCTACCACACTAATGAAGGGTTAACAAAGTTTAAAAGTAAATCTCGGATGAATGAGTTTGTATCTATTTTGTTCGTATTGCCACTTTTTTGAAATGCTGCTACCGTTTTGCACCATATGGTTCTTGTTTAATTTTGATTTATCCAATCAGATTATAGAAAAAAATAAACTACGAATAAATTCATCGCTGTCTGATATTTATTATTGATAAATTAAAATAATTCCCGAACAAAGGCGTATTTTTACATAAGGGCGACTTTCGTTGTATGTACAACAGGTCGTGTGATACAATGTAGCGTATACGCGTATCGGCACAAAATACGGTCGGTACGTTCGATGCACGCGTATTAATACCCATTCACAAATGTGTTCGTATTTTTTACAGAATATTCATGCAAAACTGCAAAATGTTAGTAGTTTGGTTGGTTACCTTTTTCAATGATATTGCAATTTTTTACGCGAAGAGAATATTTGATACGCGTATTTTTAAATTACAATCAATGCGCATGTTCAATGATACGGAACGTGCTGATACGGGTATCATTTTTTTTAAGGGCCGGGATAAACGATGATTACTGTCTGGACTCGTTTGTTTTTTCCCGATAAAATAGCCTATTGAAAAGATCAAAGAAAGAAATGCAAAATACGATTGTTTCACAATTTCGCTCTTCGGTTTCTTTTGAGGAAACCTTGGCGTTTACTAATGGTCAACCAATATTGAAACTCACTTCGATCAGAATATACCTTGGGTCATTTTGGCAGAAGTGGTGAAATTTCGCTTCACCACCCTATCAAAATTAAAATACAATCAGCGATTAATTAAAAATAAACAAAAATCTTTTCAGAAACGACCGTGTTGAAATCGAGCGACTTTTTTTTATTTTTATTTATCCAATCAGATTATAGAAAAAAATAAACTACGAACAAATTCAGATACCATCCTATCAAACATCTTGTCAACAGACCGAAGCTAGATTTGCATAGCTGTGGCTAGCTGCAAATCTTAAGCTAAAAATGCGAATGTTTAAGATTTACGTTTATTGATTAACTAGTGAAGCCATTTTATATTGCCTGCTATCATTGTTGTGAGACGCCATCTTGAAAATGATGTTTCTATTCTTAACGGTCGGAGAAAAACGAGGGCCATACTCCAGAAACAAAATGCTTTTTTCACTTCAGGCAATATTAAATTCCATGTAGACACAACTACATTCCACACACTGCCCGCACTGTGACTGTTGTTGTTACTTCATTATTGTTATTGTTATGGTTACCGACGACAAAAATAGAAGGTTTTGCACACAAGTTAAATAGAAAACCCAACCAGGAGAAGGTCACGTTCACTTCAAATTTTCAGGTTTGAAATTTCATTTCATTTCGGGTGAAATGAAACACTCATGTAAACGCTACCTAAGTTTCTAGAATAGGTTTCCGGACCAGAAATTATTTTTTAATGACGATGCTTTGTACCACGTGCAACAATTCTTCATGTATCTACAACCTCGAACCCAGGGTTTCTTGCCTTTTTTGATATACGGATTTTTTAAAAAGTGGTCCGAAGAAGTTTTGTCAGTTTTTTAATGTAGTCAAGTTCTACCAATGTAGAATGGACTGGATGAAAAAAGTTATATGTTTTCTCTCACCTCTTGTGAACTCAGATTAGTAGTAGTAGTAGTAGTAATAGTAGTAGTAGTAGTAGTTCAAGGGTGTTTAATACGGTATTCGCTTTCGCTACTACCGTAAAAAAAGTCGTTCGATTTCAACACGGTCGTTTCTGAAAAGATTTTTGTTTATTTTTAATTAATCACTGATTGTATTTTAATTGGTTTTGTTGACAAGAATAATTATAGTGAAAAAAAAGAAACAATAGAAATTAATTTCTTAATTGCAATTAACTGTAAACCAAACAAAAATAACGAGAGAATGTGTTTTTTTTTTTATTTCGTTACAAAAGTATTTGAATCATTTGAGAGAAAAAAAAGGAAGAGAAAGAGAATGAAAAGAAAAGATGGCTTATAATAATGAAAGAAAAAACTATACTTTACAAGATTACCACGAGACACATGTCACGTTAGTTTAATGGTGTGCCTAGTAAATTTCAACTTGAACATTTTCAATTTCAACAGAACATTGTTAATAAGGAGAGAAATTATAAAGAAAACTTCTAAACATAACAAGCAAAAAAGAGAGAGTTTAGTTTAGTTTTAGAGAGGACCAAGAAAAGGAAAGCCAAAAAAAAAAAAAAAAAAAATAGTAAGTGTTTCAATATTTTTTTTTTTAATTTATTTTCAATGTGTTCTTTTTTTATTTCGTGCGCATGTCTGTTGGGAGGCATATGTTTTCACTTTCCCTTGGGGATTTTACAAAGAAAGGAGCATGAATAATTAATGGTTTGTTGTTATTATTACGAAGCATAAGAGGAGAGAAAAGAGAACTTATATGTATTTATAAACAGTAACATTTTTGAAATGAAGACGAAATGAATTTTTTTGAAAGATTTTGAAACGGGGAGGAATAGAAAGCTAAGTGCTTTTTGGATCAGGAATTAAAGTTATTTCAAAAAAGGAAAGGTAAGGGAAATATAATTCTTTCTATTTTTTTATATCATGGACATCTTTGATGGTCTTATCCCACAAATTTTCGGATACCGTCAAAATTACACAACCACAACCACAGGGTCTCAATGCCGTTTTATCATAGGCGGGTTGTTGAGGGTGGATGCCGAGTTAATAATAACATTTGATTAAACGAACATCTAAAAGTTACCCGCTTATGTTTTTTTTCTTCGGAAATGGATCGAGATTCCGATTCTGTCGTCAACTGCAATCGATGTTGTATTAATATTAATGCCTATGGATGGAAGCATAAACTATGTAAACCTTAATATGAATGTTTCTGCGTTTGTTTTATATTTTTTTATTTTCGCATGATTTACGATGTTGATTAATTGCAAACACGCTGTTTTTACATGTATCATCAGCAAAACATTTAGCTGACGTTCTTAGTGTATTGATGACTACCCATCAACCTTAAGTGGGGTTTACATTATTCGATTAAATAATTAAAAATTAAAATACTTAAATTTAATATTTCACAACAATTCGAATAGTGTAAACATCGACTTCGAATAATTGAATAATGTAAACCCAGCTTTGGTCGGACGGACATGATTCATTCATAATGAAGGATGGTGGGAGACGGGCGCGCGTTTAGTAAGGATTTGAGTCATTTCGAGACACCCAGCTGCAACTGTTGACGCCTTCCTTTCCATTGGAAATTTTTGTATCTACACCCTGAAGATGATACGAACATTGAAGTTTAAGAAATTCTTAACATTTTACGTAGCCCCCGTAGCAGCGAGAGTTCTCCTTTCCATTTAGCTGTATTTTCTGCTATAGCGCAAAAAGCTCAAAAGCACTGTAATGACGCATGCGTATCTTGTTAAACATACCGTTGACTGGGAGAATTTATACTCTCCAAGATTGCACTCGAGTTTAGCGGCAACGTTGAATTCATTCTACTTTTCACTGCGTTGTTTTTCTAGCTCGCGAGAAATAGCGAATCATTGGAGCATTTTATAAACATTGCGTAATATTTATCGGAAAGTACATCGAAGACATTCCTAAATGGAATGCGAAGGCACGTGCAGTGTTTCTGTTTTCGTTCGTATTCACGTACTTTGATCACAAAATAAAAATTGCCGCTCAATGGAAATATAATTAAGGTGAAGAGGAAAGTTCTCTTGAGCTTTTTGCGCTACAGTGGAAAATGTAGCTAAATGGAAACGAGCCTTTAGGTACTTCCGGAATTAGCCATAAGTAACCCATTTGGCAGATACGCAAAAAAATTCTATACGCTGGAGATAAAAATATATATCTACCACATTGAGAACACATTGTGACAGATATCTTTTCAGGGAGCCCGATTTTCCGTTTGGGAGTTATTATTATTGTTATTGTTATTATTATTATTAATAATATTAAACCTGTTTATACAAGTTCGCTACCTCATAAATATATACAATTCTGTTATCAACCTCGTCCCCTCGGGCTTCTTGCTTCTTGTTGAAAGCAAAATTTCATAGGGAATAAACTATAGCCCAGTAGGCACATAACCACAAAACAATAACACTTAAGCACATGACAGGTCACTATGAATACAATTATCACGACATGTAATGGCGTCAGTCGACACCACGAAGTTTAGTGTTCAATATCTCGATAACCAACGCCAATAACTGACGTCACTTGGGGTCCAAATGGGTCATCAAGCGTATGGCAAAGAGTTTGGGAACGGGGACCTGTGACAGCACATCACCACGTCAGTAAAACTTTTGATTAACGATATCTCAACGATTACGGTCCATCGTAAACATATGATCCGATATATTTTTTTGATCAGCTCTTCGAACTCTATAATATAGTACCACTTTCGGTTCGTTATTGTGTGAGTTTAATTTTCGTCAGAATGAGCTTCATTATGCATTCCTCTTCCATGCACTGATTGCCAGCACATTTTCTTCAAAACTTTGACCGACTGGTGGCCTTGTGGTAGAGTGCTCGCCTCCAGTGCAGGAAGTCAGGGCTGAAATCCAGGCCGAGCCATGCCAGCGACTATAACCGTGTAAATCGATCCACTCAGCTTAGCACTCAATTTGAGAGCAGGATTGATGTCTCTAAAGGGATTGTCTAGTTGAGTGGTTTAGACAGACATGCGGCTTCCGTAGCGCAAACGGGAGATTTAAAATGCTCTAGGACCTCTTACGCAGGACCCTCATCGATAAAAGCTCTTTCTGAAATGAAAAGGCTATTCTGGGTAAACATTAATAATTAAACAAATTAATATATTTATTTCGCTTGCAAGCATAGTGACCTTTTAGCTCACGGTTGTGCAATCCTGCATATTTCATCTTTTGTTCTATTTCTTTCAACGAACCACAGTAAATTTACGAACACACAGAAAATACCGTAGGCTAGGCTAGTAACTAATTTCATTACGCAATCATTGTCTTCAAAATTTGTAATTCACTTGCAAACATAGTGGTCCACGTTGATGATTTTACGGATTTACTATTAGACTTGATATCGCACAAATTTGTGGCTACTCGTTATACCTACCGTATTGAAGGATATTAAGGTTTACAGTTCGTGAGCGTCAGTTTTGGTCAATATCTTGATCAATATCCGTTTTAATGGTTTGGGAATTCAACTATAATGAAACAGATATTGCCCAATTACGACAACAAAGGGAAAATCTCGCTATGCATAGTTGACATTAAAATAAACACTTTGGATAATGATGGCAGACTTAAAATAGAAAATGAATTTTCATGTTTTTTTACGAGGAAAGATGCAGAAAAGAAAAATGAATTGAAACTAAAGCCTGGTTTCCAATAAAACAAAAAAGTCGCACAACATTTTGCCATTTTGCCAGCTATTTCCAATTGGTACACACCATTAGATAGATAGACATTTTATTTTAAAGTTAGTAACAAAGTTATAGTTTACAATATCGTAACTAATCAAAACCAACATATATAAAAATCACTAAAAAAACCTTAAATTCCTTTGACAGAAGACGACAAATTATTCCAGTTCAGCGATGCTTGATCTTGTAATGCGTTTACTGCAATGAACTTGCTGGAAACAGAGAGTTGTACAGAAATATTTCTTAACCGTTTTTATTATATACAAGGACACTCGACTCTGACGAAGCCTTCATACACTATTGAAGATCTAAAATTCAAAATTCATCTTCTACTGGAGTTAATGATGATGATAATTTTCTTGTAAAATGTAAAAAGATTTCTTTCTGATATGAATGTCGCAAAGATAGAAATGATTATATTCTAGAACATGTGTTGCAGATGTTGTGTAACTGTTGTTCAAAGGCAAGAAGCCCTGAGATTATTTATAGGCCGACTGGTTATTTTAGCTTCCTGTAGCTCCGATAAATCTCTCTTTCTTCCCACAGCAAATGAAAAAATTGCAACATCAACATTACAACAACTATTCAACAGTGCCCTATCCAACTGTGTTCGAGCTGAAAAAATTTCTAGTTTTTTGTTCTTGCCAGTTTCACAAATTTCAGTGAATAATAACATTATACGGTATAATCTCTATAAAGCGGACACCCTATAAAGCGGACATTTCCGTAAAACAGACACATACTCCGTGTACGAGATGAATGGATTTACAGTCAAATTACGTATTCTCTATAGTGGACACCTTTGTATGCATCAATGAATGGTGTCTGCTTTTTTTCCCCCGAGATTTCACTGTTGAATATCGAAAATATATTCTTGAACAAATTTATTTGATGCGGAAATTTGATGATAAAATAAATAAAAAGGATCCTTTCATTATTTATTTATTTATTTATTAGTTAATATTTACACGGGATAGCCTAACCACTCACAAAATAGCACTATTATCTAACAGAGTCCTGTATAGTATAATATAGTAGAGCCCGAGGAGGATCTAGAGGGTATGTCGAAATTTGTGGAGGAGAGTGCTAGCTACTTAACCATAAAAGAAAAACGTGCAAGTAATCTCGTTGGTGACACAAACTGAAAACAGAAATTAGGTTTATGTGCTCCTCCACTATTTTTGACATACCCTAGATCCGCTGGTATTATATATTCTGTTTGTGCTCCTCCACATGTGCTTATTTTGTGATTTTGTGATTTCTTTTCTGCTTTCTTTCTTCATTTTTTTCATCATTTTTTTTTTTTTACTTTTTGTTCTGTGGGGTTTGTGGGAAATTCCTTTGCTTTTCACGTGAAACCACTTGTAATGAGGAATTTTTAACCCTCCTGGCCTAACTTCTAAACTAGTATTTATTGTTTATTTAGAGTAAAGTTTAATGTTTATAGAGTAAAGTAAAGTATATAAATGTAGTTGAACCTCTTATAAACTTTCACTGGACCTAGCTAATTACTTCGAATAACTGGGGTTCCGAATAATTTAGGGGAAACTACGAGAGTTAATTAAGTGAAGTTGAAGGAAACCAGTTCGAATTACCGGGGAATTCGGATAGCCCGGTGTTCGGATAACTGAGGTTCAACTGTATCTAAAAAATGTATTTAGAGTGTTCCGAAACACATCCGTGTTGATGCGTGTAATCCACGATGCATCAATTTTGCTCCCTCGTTCGTGGAAGAGCAAAAAGAAATTTATTTATTTACTTATTCAGTTCAAGGTTCTAATAAACTTTCTTGTAAAACAACATCCAAGTAGCCTTTGTCTAATTATCAAGCTTCATTATAATAACGTTTTGTGTCGCGGCAAAAACCTCAAGAAAACCTATTTGACGATGTTTAAAATTACGTAATAATTATATAAGGATATGAAACGAGGCAAATCAGAGTGCAGTGATGTAATTGAAGCAAACTTGATTTATGAAATTTATTTATTTATCATTTTTATCTTCAAAAACGTCGTATATCCACACACCATCCTCATGTTAAATGACATGGGTCCGAGGTTGACAAGGTTGTCTAGCCCATTTTAAAAAAAAAAAGTTTCTCTCAATAGTTACATTTAGTTCCGTTTTACGCCGGGCTTTACAAACATCTAAACGTCAATCCTTTTAACGCCAAATCATAAGAATTAACGCCATTAAGGGTTGGCGTAAAAAGGGTGAACAAGCCAGATCACTTGGAGATAAAAACTGAACATTCCCTCTTCACAAATAAACCAAACACAAATTCTCGTGCGTGGTTAAAACTCTTCGTGTGACAAGCTCTGATTCCTCCTCAAGTATATCGTTCATCACGGTCTCTTCTGAATATATTTTATTGTTGTTTACCCTCGAGAGTTGATAAGATAAACGATCTATTAGTTAATTTAACAATACAACTATTTATTCAAATGATGTTTTTATTTACCTTACCTTATCATAAAAAAATTACACTCCATCGTAGAGGTTAATGATTGCGCTAGCGTCATCGTAATAATCTTCGCTTGAAGTTCAGTTGGAAGATCAACGGTGGAGAAGATGCTTTTATTTTTTACCACCGATATTAGGGAAGCAAGCAATCTTTTCATAAAACAACACAACAAATAATGTTTGTAACGAACGTAAACAAAAGTGTTTTTGTTAAAAAGAGTTGTAAGTAATTTTACCATTTACTGATTTGTTAAGAAACTAACTTTCAACGTTTTTCTTTTTTTTACAAATCTTTGGTTTGTTATAATCTTTTTCCAATGTCCAATTTATATTAATATTTCTATATCTATGGTTTTTCTATTGGCGCGGTGCTAGCACGCCTTCTTCATCTTTAATTTACAATATTATGTCTTTGGCGTATGAATTGTTACTTATACCCAATGTCCGTCCCTGATGGAGTTCGTATAGGCTATCTTACAGAATGGAATGACATAAAGCCGAAGAAAATCGGATTTAAATACGCACTATTCATTTTAGCGCCTAAAACGAAACTAGAAGATTTATCAGTGGCTCGTTTAGGGATACCTACAGAAGGATATGTAGGGTTAGTCAGCTTGACTTACTGAGACTTATAATGAATTCAGATTTCTGATTTTAATCCTACTTTAATGACGCCTCTCCCACATGCACACCCCCACGCTCCTTTTTACAACCTCGTCCCCAAGGCTTCTTACCTTTTCGATATAATACTTCACCGCCGTACAAGAAGCCCTGGAGATAATTTTGTTCTTTTCTTTAAAAAAAGAGAATAAAAACGCACAATGGCATTTCTCCTGCGGGATGGAAGGTATGTAAAAAACAACTTTGATTTTCCTTAATTTCAAATAACGATAGAATCTCTACGGAAGTGGACATCATACATTCGTAGAAATATATTTAGATAAGTAGATATATATTTAGAAAAGTTCTTGTTAAGGGGTTGACCAGGAAAACGTTCTCTTCAATTTCTTAAGGTTGTTGTCTTCCTTAGAGAAATGCTCGCTTTTATAGAAATTCGTAGCTTTAAAGCTTGTCGTAAAAATTATTCGTTGAGTAAAGTTACCTAAAAGATCAACAAATGTGTCCAACAACTGTTTATTAAATAAATACGATGACGTGGAAGATTTTACCAACAATGACGTCACTTTCTGGATCACTCCTCCTTACGACATTAAATTGTTTTCTCAAAAGAACCTCAAACTGAAAAACGTAGTCTTTCACCACACAGACTTGTAATGTAAGAATTTGAATAAAACAAAAAGATTGTCCTTTACGAAGAGTTACGTCATTATTCGAACGGTCTAACAAGATGCGATCATCACCAATCTGTGTTTCAAACTTCGCTATTTCTGAAAATTACAGAATAACGATCAGAAGGTGGAACCATATCGTAGAGCTTGAAAAGCTGATCGAAAAAGTAGATGGGGTCACATGCGTGCGACGAACCGTTACCGAGATACACTCTTAATGCTTCAGCATGGTATCATCTATACAAGCATCCTCGACTTATAATCATATAGCCATTACATGCATGAAAAAAAAAATTAAAATTAGTAGAAACATTGATTCATATCATCATTCAAGTCCATAATGTGAGATATGCGATAGAAGATATTGAGTGAAGAAGAAGACACAGCTCAAGACAAGAGAAGGAAATTTACCTTTGTAAATGACGATGTTTTGCTGCAAAGACTGGAGTTAAACGTTATATATGTTTTGGGTCAGAAGATTCAAGGGTAACATGGAGTTAAGATACGTACGTGCAAACAACAGGCAGCATATGATCTTCAATAACGAAATGTACTACCTGCAACGAAATGTGCCATGGTCACAATTTTCCCTTTCATTAGATAACAAAATTAGTAGCCTCGTTCACACGACAATCGAAATAGCTAAAACATGGTTGAAAAATCTTGGAAGAAATTCAGCAATCAGCTGTGAGGTTATCATGTTCTCGGAGTATGAGGTACTGCATGGCCCGTCGTCGCATTTCTGGACAAAATCGCATAACATGGCTTGTGATTTCAAGCGAGAAACGAAGTGTGTGATTGTCTCACCATCACTCTGTTTGAGGCGGAAGAATTGCTGACGGTAGACTTCTGGATGGACCGTCTTCATGGCCAGACTTGATATGGCACAATAGCTTGTCTTCGGTGGCCCTATTCAGCGGATCTGGTCCAACAAAGTTGAAGATAAGTTCGCTAACGGCGGGTCTACAAGGTGATTGGAGTTCGTTACGGACATCGTCAGGATTGATGAGCCCTGCCATCTGCTTGTAGCGGATCCAAGCGTCCTTGAATATGACCCACTTGTTGTCGGTACAATCAGCCTCAATGATTGGGCGGGCGGGTTTACAGCGTTGGATAGGGGGTATTAGTCCTGTGGTGGAGGTTGGTGGCGTAGTGGGGACAAGTTGGGCGATGAGTTGTGTGATCTGATGCTGCATGGCCATTTGTTGTTGTTGTATGTTTAGCATTAAGGCGACGGTCTGGTTGTCTGTGGGCGTCGTATTTGGTTCAGCGGGCGGTGTAGTGTCGGTCCTTGTTTCGAGTTGAAGAAAAAGCAATGACACTTGGTACGCCTCAGTAGATACAGTAAAAAAAAATGTTTCCTAGAAAGTTTAAAGCAGAGTGAAAACAAAAAATTATTTTTTAAAAAACAAAAATAAATGAAAAGTGAGAAAAAAAAATTATAAACAGAACGAAATACGGTAAACATGTATAACAATAAGAATTATTTTTAACAAAAAAAACAACAAAAATTAAAATGTAAACATTAGTGAAGATCAATAAAATTATATTGGTGAGATAAAAAAAGTTATTGTTGCAGAAATTTCGTAAGACGTAGAGAAAGAAGCAAGTAACCGACAGAAACATATAAGGTGAAGCTCGTCAATTTCGTTATGCTCTTTCTTTATACATAAAATTACTCTTTAGCTTCAAAGCACAAATTTGGTAAAAATACATTTATATGCGCACAGAACGTCTTTTTGACGTCGTTTTCATATTTTAAAGGCAATTCTGTCAAGTTTCTATTTAGGAAAGGAACTGGTTCTGTCTGTTAGCATGGTACAATTCGGTCACAAACTACACCAATACTAAAAAAGGCTATATATCCCACCACAGAAAAACGGGTGAATTCCGATTTTGAATGGGAAGATATGTGATTTAAAGAAAGTCAATATAATTTAGAAAAATTGAGTTTGAGTGAAAATCCAAAGTATATTGACATGTTATTTCCACCATTCTATTGCTGATTCACAGATATCTCCATCATAACATGCTCGACTTCTTTTCATAATCTCCATATTAACTTGTTTATTTTCAACAACCAGCTCATCATATACTTTTTGTTTACACATATGTTTATGTTTCACTTTTATTTATTTATTCATTTAGCGTGTTGTTCAGAGGGGCGTTCTCGTTCAATAAAACGTTTCGAGTTTTTCGTATGCAATGCAAGAGCCAACCTCGATCCAGACTCAAAAAATTCCCAGCAAAAATATCCTCTTTTTTCATATTTTCCTTCATCAAAAAGGCAAGAAACCCTGGGTTTGAGGTTGTGTTTTTATCATTTATTCATTGATTGATTTATTACTATCATAAGAGAAACATTAAAAGGTGTTGTTGACAAAGAAACCAAATATTCATAATTATTCAAACAAACAATGAAACTGTCTACACTCTTTTTTTATTATAAGGAACTACCTGAAGGGGTTAGCCTGGAAGTTTCTTAAAAAAAAAAGTCAACTTTTCATTCCTGAAAAGTTTTTTAAAGTTTCTTAATTGCCGTTGAAGATAGTACTTAATCCATTATGGCCTTTCATATTTGGGGCCTGAAGAGACAATGAAAATGGGTTTGTTTAGTCAGCTATTTCCCAGCCCTTGAGTTTCTTAGGTGTTTGACTAGTCGAGTCTCAGTTTCTGTTTTTTTTTATTTAAACAGCAGGCGATATTGCTTGCCATTCCTAAAGAAAACACTCCTCCTCATAGACATTTTGAAGATTTTCTGTTTTTTTATAAAAAAAGGTTGGTCCCGTTTTCAAGCTAACTAATAGGTTAATGTAACAAGACCATTATTACTAATTACAACCTTGTTATTTCTGTATGGGTTTGACGAGGTAATTGTTTTAACGATGACATCTTGTTAGCAACACACTCAAAATACCTGAATGAAGTTTATTTTCTGTTATGAGAAACATTAAAAGGGATACGTTAGTTTATATGTAGCTTTATATAAACTAATTTAAACTATACAATAAATATAAAATCATTCTGATAAGATAGATTATACATATCATTCAACGAATAAAAATATACAAATAATTAGTCGTCTCAAAATAACACGAGAAGCTCGTAGAAGATCACGAAGATCTTATCGTCGAGAACCGTGTGTTGGTACTGCGTGTAACTGAGAGAAAAAAATTGTTACACAATGTTTTATACACTTATGTACGTAATAATCATCAAGATTAGAAACCAGGCTAAATTCTAATCTGTTGTTATGATATACAGGAAAAATCTACAGTACACTGCCGTTGTTAAGTTTCTCCATTTTTTTATGACGTGTAGATAACACGGGGCGGCAGAACAGGAAAACTTTAAAGAGTTCGTGCACCTTTAACCTCAGCACTGCAGCGCAATGGCGACAAAATATTTCCTGTTTAATTTATTCGTTTAATTCTGCTTCCGTGTCAAGAAGAAAAACCTAAGTGTAGACCGGCCTTTATTATTAAAACATCCCCTTCTGCTGACTTTTGAAGTTCATCAGTCAAGTTGTTTGTTTCCTTTCCGTCTTATATAATCACTAGTGTAGCATGTAAAAACATTTTACAGTTTTTCTCCATAAATTGTTTTTTACACGCAATACTGCCATGATAAGTCTTTTGTATATGCAAAAATTGTTGTGTTTCTCCATGTTGGAATTATATCATATTTAACACAAATATTTTGGATCGATCATTCAAAGAATGCTATTATCCCTATTTTTCAGTGCTATTTGGCCTATTTAGAGATTTCTACAGTTAAACTAAAAGCTAAAATTCCAATGTTCAGAGATTTAGAAAAGAGACAATGCAACGTATACTCCTACCTAACCACGATAAAACTTTCAAATTTCCCTATTAACTAAAGCTAACAAAAACAATACCTTCTCAGACGTTTTTATCTTTCAATTCTTTATTCTGCTATGAATTGTGGAAATGTCAAAACTCAAAACTCCACTTGTGATGCATGATGCATGACACAAAAAGCATGTAAATATGTATGTAATCACTCTCTTTTTAATTTTATAATCTAAAAAAAAAAGATATCATTCAAATACTATCAAAACAATATAATAATGATCTTGCTACCTCGTTTACCTTAATAATAACAATCCACATACTAATAAACTGCTAGCTACAACATTTCGGCATAGTACGGAAACCGAGAAGGGACAATCTCGAAAAAAAAATGAAATCCTTAAAAAACTTAAAAAACTGTAAAAAAATATTTCAAATCCCAAATTATTTTATAAATCCACATTTCAAATCCCAAATTATTTTATAAATCCACATTTCAAATCCCAAATTATTTTATAAATCCACATTTCAAATCCTAAAATATTTTAGAAATCTGGATTTAAAATCTGTATTTCAAATCAAACCTAAAATCCTGATAAAACATTGCTTGAAACTACTCTGAAGCTTTATGACTTCGCTAACAATGAAGGCTAAGTTTTGCCATAGATGCGGAAGAGAGTTTTTTTTTATGGATAGATTTTGCCGTGGTTGTGGAATTCAGCGAAAATTTATTAATGATTGGATGAGTGGAGATGTTGAAAGCTTCATCAAAGCACACTTTTACAGAGGCACTGAATACATAAAAATTGTTGCAATACTTTGTGAGTACCACGACATTTCTATAACTGTCAGAACTCTTAAACGTTGGTTGAAGAAATTGGGGCTTAAAAGAAAAGGAAGGACAGCACCAAGTGCTTGTGTTAGACGTATTATAGAGTCTGAGATTCAGAGCAGCTCAGGTATCAAAGGTTACAGAAATATATGGCATAACCTTAAAATCAATCATGAAATTATTTTGAATCGAGATCACGTAATGAATATCGTTCGGGAATGGAATTCTGAACAGTCTCAATCAAGAAAAGCACGGAAACTTAAACGTAGGATATATACATCCCCAGGACCTAATGCAGTTTGGCATGCAGATGGGTAGGACAAACTTAAACCTTATGGGTTTCCTATTCATGGATGTATCGATGGCTTCTCGAGAAAAGTAATTTGGCTCAGAGTATTTAGAAGCAATAATAATCCTATCGTACCAGCTCACTTTTTTTTGAATTCCGTGCGGGAGCAAGGGCTGACACCTAATCTGTTGAAAACTGATTGTGGCTCTGACAATGGCATTATGGCAGGCATTCAGTCACTTATACACGGTGATGTCAATTCTCATAGATATGGATCTTCAATAGCTAATCAGAGGATAGAAAATCTTTGGTCTCATTTCAAACGCATGTACACTACTTGGATCATTGACTTTTTTAAAAGAATGGTACACCTCAATGAACTAAAGCTCGGTAATATTTTACATATGGAGTGTGCGTGGTTTGTTTTTTCCGGTTTACTGCAAAATGAACTTGACAAAATGCGGGAAGAATGGAATACCCATAGAATTAGGAAATCGAAACACGCAGAAGTGTGTGGAATACCCGATGAAATGTTTTACATTCCAGAATACTACGGCTTTACCAAATGTGGGAAGCAAGTTACATCTAACATTATCATTGATGTTATCCAACACCGAAATATTCATAAAGAAGCAGAAGAAGTACTTAACACTTACGATGAAGACCTAATGGATTATTTCAATTATGTAATACGAATCAAGGGTATCAAGATGCCTCCGAAAGATTGGATGGAAGCCAAGGAAATTTACGACATAATCATTTTGGCTTCAAGTTAACTGTTTTATTTTTCTTAAAAACGAACATTTGCGCAACTAATAAATAATATCAACATCATAAACTGTAGACATCGTAGATATACTATCGTATATATCACGATCTTTAAAGGTGTACCGAACTACCCGGGGTATTCTTGAATTTGGTGGATTTCCCGCTTTAATTTTGAATGTCGTGAGATCCAATAAATTTAAAAAACCCTGGGTAGTTCGGTACACCTTCAATCTACACCATTGGACAAAATATTTTAACAAAACTGCAAATATGTAACATCTTGAATCCTCCTGCCAATTTGGACACAGAGACAACGTTGCGCCATCATTAAAAAGTCAAAATAAAAAATAGCAAAACAAAAACAAAACTATGCAACAATGAACAAAATTGGTATAATAAGATTTCTTGTTCATAAATCAAAGTTGGCCAAAATGGCAACCATCATGTATGGCTGAATAAAATGAATTTCTCATATCCTCTTCCGTATTTATATGAACAGGGATATTTATTCGTAAATCACATGTGCTCACAGTTGGTAAGCATGAGCACCGACGACCTCTGACTATTTGGCAATCGTGAATGAAATTTACAACAATTTCATTAAATAAACCTAATACTGGCAACGATGATGATCCAGTTAAGAATTGTAGTAATTCTTTTGATGTTGACATTGCTTGATCTACATTGAAATGAAGTGAAAATATAAAATCATCAAGAGCAAAAGTTGATACAGCTATTACCTGTAGAAAATATGACATTGAATAAAAATTACCATCTTCAAAACAGTATTCTGCAAAATCTATAAAAGCTTTGTAGACTTGAACTTCAACTTGCTTTTTATTGCCTTCTGAAAATTCAGGTTTTAATGCTTTTGTGAATTCTGGAAATCTCCACGTATAGTATTGGCTGGCACAGAAAACAGGTCGCATCACTTCAGGATTCTGTTTAACAACATTCAGAACACCGTAGCATCTGAGGCCTTCAGAGAGTTCAGTGATGATAGGCAAACATGGTTCTAACTTCGCCTTTATGAGGATGCATCTGGAAAAAAGAACAATGTGCATCATTTGTGTTTTTCAATTAATGAAAATGATATCTTTATATTACAGACTGGACAAACACCAAAAGTACCATTTACTTCAGAAGTAAAAGAATGTATTGGTTCAATAGTAGCATCTTTCTTTGAACTACTAGAATGATCTTGGGAAGATAAATTATTTAAAAAGTCATCTGGGTTAAATACATAATCAAGTCCTTCATAAATTTTAGATTCTTCTAAACTGTCATTATTTGAAACGTTTTCTAAGTCATCCAATGGTTTAAGTAGCTGTTCCTTCAGATATCCTATTTTGACTGAATCAAAATGCGTTTTTAAGCAAAGAAAAAGGTCAACTTTGCTGTAGGGTTTGCACAATTCTTTTTTATACCCTTCCACAGTGAAAGGAACTTCTGACCCTGGTATATGTTTTACCTCCTTATAGTCAGAATACAATAAAACCCAGTCTTCTTCGCTGCAAAAAACTGATGTTTTTCAACACCTTTTCTGAGGATATACTTTGCATCTGCCTGCTTTGGTACAGAGATAGGAAGTTTGCTGCCCTGACGACATTTTGAAGTTCCAAGTGCTTTTCTGACTCTTTTGTCACTCCAATGTTTATGATAACACTGTTAGGCGTACGTTTCTTCAACTTATTGTTAACAAAACTGATTTTCTTTGATGATCCTGTTGTTGCTTCGTCATCATCATCAAACTCCCCTTTCTTCTGTGACTTTGCTTTTTTTTACAAATCTGTCTGTTCTTTCATGTGATTTCTTTTTCAAATAGCTATCAAGTGTGTCAATCTTTTCAGAGTTATTGCTGCATTTAGACATTTCGTTTTGCTGTTTTGTTCCACATTGGAAACAAAATACATCGTCTCTTTCAACCTTCCACCACACTTTCGACAAAAACGACATGGGTTGTCCGCCATATTTGTTTTTGAAGCAAGCGAAGTGTGATATTAACCGTTCGGATTTGAAATTCGGATTTGAAATGTGGATTTGAAATGTGGATTTGAAATGCGGATTTGAAAAATATTTCCGGATTTGAAATATTTTTACAGATTTTTAAGTTTTTTAAGGATTTCATTTTTTTTCTCGAGATTGTCCCTTCTCGGCTTCCGTAGCATAGTAGTCAAAACTAACTGATACAAAAAAGCTACGTTCAAACACATAAAAAAAATACACATCGGTAGAAAATGATAAACTGATAACACATAACAGGTCTACATCGTCTATCTCGTCGGATAGATTAGTTACTGATACCGATCAATATTGTTATTCTTTATTACTGAACTTAAAGCGTAAAAATATTAATTTAACACGCAGTGTCTTCATTTCTCTTTAAAGAAATGAACGTTGAGAAAATTTGATGAACTTTCGAATGCAAAAAACATTCCATTGCCTTCTCTTCCGGGCTGCTTTATGATGTCTTCCTTAAGGAACAATACTCCACGAAGTAATAAAAACCCGTAAGATGGAGCTAGAGATTCTCCTAATGTGAGATTCTCCCTATACTAATACGGAAAAACATACATCCATTGACGAACTTCCCGAGAAATTTTACCTAACATTCTTTCTTTGAAAGTTACGTAAGAAAAAAGCAAGATTGCGTATTAGTATAAGAAGATGAACCGAAATATTTCTTTTGTATCAAACCATGTAGGTTGAAGCTACCAACTAAACTACAAAGAGTTTTGGGATAAACCGCCTTTGAACTGTCATTATATATTTGTTGACCAACTCAGTAGATACGTCTTTTAGATATATCTCCTTTTCCACGCTCTTTAGATTTGGCCAGTGGTAGCAACTACCTTGGTTACGCAAACATTGTCTTCAAAACTTTCATATCGCTTGCGAACATTTATTTAGGCCCAATCCTTATTATATTTGCAGCAATGGTGCGCAGTGGATAAAGTACCTTCGAGCGCGATCGCTCCTGAAGCCCGTATGTGTTCGAGTCTCAGATATGTCGTATCTCGATACTTCACTCCGATGCCCTTTAAAAGCAGCGTGTCAGTCCAATTTAGAGCCATCGACTGACTGCACACTGATGGCCTTCGTGCAAGTTAGAGCAATGCTTTAATTTCTGGTGTTAATTCGGGCTGAAGAACCAACCGATATGGATGGCAGTCCAAGGACTCAAAACTTCGGACTACTCTTACTAACTTAGTATATTGATTCATAGCTCACGGCTGCGCAATCATTGCGCCCGTTAGGGCGCTTTATAGACTGCCGCGCGCGCGTATTTTGCAGGAGTTCACCACAAAAAATCTCGAGTTGATCAGAATTTTAACTCGATTGCTCAAATTTTACTGTGTGTCGATGTCCCAAGCACCGTACTTGAAGAAGCAATATTGGAAATGGAAAAGTACGATTTCCATTACACGAAAAAAAGGGTTGTCGCAAAGGTTGTGCAACATACTGACATTTAAGAAGGACTAGTGAAATATTCTTTTGTTAATATAAGGACCGCTAAAATTTTGTTTCGTTATTTATAGAAAAAAGCGTTTATTATGTGAAAGTATTATTGAAAAACTTAATTTTTATTATAAAGGTTCATCAACACTGACATATTATATTCTTTTGTTGCTTTTGGAAAGAAGTTTTGTTTATTGTTCAGAAGAAAGAGTTTTTTAAAAAAAAAAGAAAAGATATGGTTTCATTCTATTTATTTATTCCCAGTGAAAAAGTGTACATAAAAAAGTACAAGTTGAGCTGTCACTGTTCTTCTGTAAACACATTTTCGGTATAAAAATGGTATGGTTTTGTTTGTTAAAACTCATCGTTATAAAATTTTTACTAATCAAACAACAAGATAATTGGTAACTTGCGTATTTCTAAATAATTGTTTCCACAAGAATGCGTCTCCCTATTATACTTTAATAATCAATATAGCCAACGTGAGTTACTTGGCAAACTTTAGCGAATGCCGAAGTCTTGGATTATTCTTCCACTGGATAGTTATCGGAATAATCCAAAAGTGAATTGGATTTGAGGTTGCACATTGTTTTGAAAAGTTGAGGTGGATTATTTCGGCGCGAGAAAGTAGCCGTTTCTACTTAAATAATTCTCCGTGAAAGAAATGTGGCATATCATAACCTAATACACAGCATACGAAAGTGTTTTGATCATGTCTAGAGCCTGTTACGGGCGCATTTATAGTGGAAACTACTAGCTAGTGATATTAAATTTCCCCCTAACGAACATGTGTTTGAAAACATAAAGGTTTTATGTCTCGATTATCCAGTTCGTAACAAAATGGCACGGAAGTACCGCGAAACATTTTGTGGTCAATTTTACGAAATGTTTACTAACAAAAAACACAGGAAAAGGGAATCGCTAATTGACATATTTTATGACGAAGTCAATCTTGAAACCTTCATAGACGACTGATGCAAAGGTTTGTTTTTCTTTGTAAGTTACAGTTGGCCTTTCTTACGATTATAAATTCGATAAATCAAAAATTTATTTGGCCCATCATTTTTTTGTAAACATTCACATGATTGACAGATCGACAGATGAGAAGTCATTGAAGGAAACTTTTGAGTCATGGGTATCGCCATATTAAGGTTTGCGTATCAATCAATCATCAATCAATCAATTTATTTACCAATAACATATACATTATTTAATCAGATCAGAAAAATTACAAGTTTCAAACATAAAAAAATATGCTAAAGGAGGGAGACCATTGCTACTAACAAAAACTAAGACAAAGGCAATGGCCACTCCTTGAGACAAATACAGGTGGACAAGGAACAAGACGCACCAGGCGACACAAAACACAGGACACAGTAGATCAGGAGTGTGGATAGTGGGAATGGAATTAGTAAGAAGAAGCTAAGAGGCAATTTTTTAAGTTACTTTTAATGTTGTGGAAATTAGTTAGCTTAGTAGGTAGTAGGGACTGGATGTGGTTCCAAGAACAAAGCACATTGTATCTGATTGAATTTCTGCCAAAACTAGTTGTATTGACAAGGGGGACTTTAAAAGGCCAGATTCATATGCATGAGTAGTTTTGCCATGTGAGGGGTTATAGGCGAAAGTAGCTTGAATTGCATCATTCATTTTATTGTGGGATAGATAATGGAGAAGTAGAACATTTTGTAAATGAATTATGTCCGAGAACTCAAGTACTTTAAATTTGGAATAGAGACTCCTTGTAGACCCAGTACGAGGTTTAAATGCCATGAGTCTCATTGCGTAATTTTGAAGGACAGAGATCGTTTGATGAGGACAGAATTAGGTTGCCCCCATATTTGGCAGCAATATTCGTAAGCAACAGCTAGTTGCTAAGTTGACAAGCCAAATATCAAAAGCCTAGAGAGGCGACAATCACAAAATTGTTATTTTTGCATCCTAAACGAGCCAAAATTCTGAGTCGGTCGGTCGGTATACATTTATCGGGGAAATTTGAAAACACCATGCTTTTTACCTTATACTTTCAAAATCACTTTCAGCAATTCCACTTTCAAGAGAATACTTCTCCACATGTTTTTAAAGATGAAGTTAAAAAAATTTACTTTGTTTTTATCATCTTCCCCACACGCAAAACATATTTGATACCATGAAATTTCTTCTGTGAGTCTAGTTTCTGCTGCAGCAACAGCCATCTTTTAACTCGATTTGCAGTTATGTGCGGGCGGCTATTTTATTTTCAGATTTATTTTTCAGATTTCCAGTGTTTCGCCCGATCAACTGAGTCGAATTTCTTTCTTAGAAAAGCAGTCGGTCGGAGGATGCGAACAGGACACTTTTGTGATTCCCGCCTAGAGGAAGCAAGAGAAAGAATGCGGATAAAAAAGGATTGTATTTCACTGAGTGAATCACCTGTGTTTTATAACCACAAAAATTAGAATTAGAAAATTACCTTTGTATTATGAAAAACTCGTAAATATCAGGGTCAATGATTATGAAAATACTCCATTATTGTTTTGAACAGTACAAATTTGTATTAAATCAATATACGAATGAATATGATCAATTTCATGAACAAATTGAGTGTTTTAAAAAAATTGAAAATCAGAAAAAAGTTGAAAACATTGAAAACATTTTTGAACAGTGTTTGCATTTTTATTTTCGGTCAGTTACTTTCTTCAACAATGTGAATGACCAAACAAAACAAGAAAACTAATACAAAATACTCCTTTAAACACTAAACTTATGATCTAACATTAAAACAGCAGCAGAGACGTTCAAAAACAACGAACAAAGTTCTTAGGAATAGCAGAGTACAAGGATACACCATCAAAATACAATATCAAAACTGTCCTCCTAAAGTTACGTAACAGTGTTCGATTAGTTTGTCAAAAACGGCTCTAAAAGCAGGTCAAACAATATATCGGAGGTTGGGTAATCGATGAAAAAGTGCCTCAAGCCATCAAACCACAAAAATGCTCCTTGTATATTGAAATTTTTATGACGTAATATATATTTGATATTGTCAAATGAGCTCCAGCTGCAAAGCTTACACAATAATTCACTATACTGAAGTTGACGTAAGTAAGGGCTAGTTGCTAGTTGGCAATCCAAATTATTCCTGGAGTGGAAGAAAAAGGAAGAACAATATAGCTATGCCTGGCACATACTTTTATTCTTCTAAAACATTTTCTCCACATGGAAACAATTTCCTTATCTAGAAATAAAATTTAAGACTAGTTTCTCGAATAGGAGAATAATTTCCAGAAGGAAACTGAATATTGGGATTTTCGATTTCAGCAACGAATAAATCTGTCTTCCAGTAGTCTTATTTCTATACATACCATTTAATCTTTCTAATTCTGGATGGCCTTCCTAATTCCGAACACAATAATAAACAGACCTGTCTGGTTAACAGAATATATATCCATACTCCACAGAGTCGCAACAAATACTATAACATTTATGAGGCAGAAAAGACGTTAGAAAAAAGACGAACACCAAGCAATTATTAGCGTCATTAGGATCACTTGTGCGGTCATAATGGCCTGCACCATTCGATATCTCCGAAAATGTGTTTTCCTTTGTGGTGTTTGTATATAAACAAGCATGGTTTTATGAAGGTTATCACTGTGAAAAAAGATTTTTCAAAAAGTAACTATTTTGGTGAAAGTAACCTTTTTCTATTTCGTTTCGGTCATTTCTCAATCTAAGAAACCTATTTTCGTTGCTGTTAAAGTGCTCATAGAAATATTTTTAAAATTTTATTGCAGGATGGCTTCTATTCAAGATATGTTATAAACACGTTGAAACGGGAATTCTGCAGATTGGTAGTTTATAAAGAGCCTTAATCACATCTTATAATTACATTGCAGAACTCTTAAAACTAGTCTCAAGGGGACAGTCAATTTATTTGATAGCAGAAGTTTTGTGTTTGTTAAGTTTTGGATTTAGTTTGATTGACAATGCAGTATGCATTATTATTGATGTAGTTTGTATTTTACAGACATGGTTGGAATGTATTGGGGGTAGGTTCAAAAGGAGTCTCAAACCCCTTTAAAAAAAATCCAAAAACAAAAAAACATGAATGAAATGAAGTTGTTGATATTCACTCGTGCTGTTATTGCCACATCTTGTTTACTACTGGAACAGAAAGATTGGCCATGGGACTTCAAACCATGAATTTTAAATCCCTGTTTTGATAGCAGATTACCATACAGGGTGTTTTCTGTGCTCCAGATGCGAGAATATATTCCTGTCATGTTTAATAACCAGCTGAGTTTGTTTGCTTCATGATGTAATAGTATTTTATCTCAAAATTGTTTTGAAAATTTTGCATGTTGAGAATAGATTCTCCATTGTCTCCATGGTCGTTTATATAATCTTCAAAGGAAAGAAATGTTTTTATATTTATGATTAATGCTATTTTTATATTGTATTTCATAGCTTACATCATTTTGAACGTGAATTAGGTTTCCTTTTTCACTTATTGGATACTGAAGTTAATGTGTCGAGAATAGATACTCCTACCTTACAGAGGAAATCTCTAATCATACATAATAGAAAACTAATTTACACAACTATCAAGAAACATTTACTAGCTATAAAGAAATAGTAGTTTTGATTGTTTGCTAGACTGAAAAGGAACTTATACATTCTATTGGCTTGGCTGAGTCAGGGAAAGCCGACAAACATAAGATCCCTTAATTGCAACACAATGAAATTTCATTCATAAAACAGCAGTTATTGAATAAAAAAAATTCATTTTTTAATGACGAGGCCATCTAATAATGATGAGGAGAATTTGTTGCAATAAATGATTTGGTCACGGTATCCTAGCTATCAATGATGGCACTTTTCCTAAATGTCATTCCATTGTGTCTTTTTCTATTTTTTTCAACCAACAGGCTCTATTTTGAGACCTTTAACAACTCTAACACCACATATTTGTGATACCTGCTTGAGGCCGAAGGAAGTCATGAAGTATAACCTGAAAGAAACTTTACATATTCATGAAGGAATGAATTTTAACAACAAAAAGATTTTCATGTACAGTTTTTATGTTACACGAGTCCTTATTAAAATCTTTCATATTCTTCACAGAAAATGCATGTAAAATAAACAAAAGACTGTTAAGTTCTAAAGACATCCTTCGTGAAAACTAATTATCTTACGTGGACACTTCAAGTTTCTTTTGGGCTACATTGTACCTAACGTAACCTACAGCATGAAAAAATATATTATTTTAGAAAATTTCATATTTCCCCTTAAAATGCTCTACCATTCAATATAACCAACCCATGCTTGTCTGTTATATATTTAAAGAAAGTGTGTTAAAATAAATGTAGCTTATATTATGTGATTTTTTCACAGGGTGCTGGTCATTTCATATACATTACCAACAAATGGAAGCAACTTTGGGAAATAATTTGTTTTGATATGTCAGTGCATACAGCTTCTCTGTAATATTTTGCTTCCCTGCCACATAAAAAATAAAACGTGGTGTCAAAACATTATAGTAAGTGAATAGATAATATGATTTGGATTTCTTTTTGCTATTTGAGTCAGCTGAAGCCTGTTTTAATTCCATAATAATTCTAAATGTATCAGTTTCACATTACAGTAGCTTCTATACATGACCAATTCAAGTCCCTTAAATGTTGAAGGACTGCATTTCAGGCTTTGAGAGGAGATCGTACACCATATTTAATGCTACGCCATGCTACGATTATTGCACAGCAAAAACAAAGATTGGCGTATAATGCTTTTTAAAAAGTGTCCAATGAAATGACTTTTAAATATAAAACAGTTTTCTTATTGGTTAACAATTTAATTGTTTGTTTACTTCATGTGCTTATTCACATGTTTATGTATGTTTTTTATAGGCTTATAAATTATCAATTGTTTTTAAATATTACTTGCGCATTTTCATTGGCGATAGATTAAAAAGGGAACAAAAAAGCATAAAGTTGGAAAAAAAGACAGTTTATTTATTTATGACGGCATATCATTCTGAAATTCGTTTATGTAAAAAAAATACACAATCAATATAAGAAAATGTTTAAAATACAAACAATTTTTTTTCTTTCACAGTTGACAATATTTATGGCGTGCGAATGATAGTACACTATAAATTTCTTCATGTGTTACAAGGTGTGTGCGTGCAATCCCACGCCATTCGTCACCAAGCCTGGCCTTTCATTAAATGAATTTTAATTTTGAAAAGTTTATTATCATTAGGCAAGAAATTTGTGTGAGAATAAATTTTTGCAAATCAATGCCCTGAAAATAGCGAATTTAGCGGAATTTATTTTGGCAATTCAAGGTTACAAGCCAAATTTTGTGGAATTTAATTTCATGATTCAAAGCTGCTTGAAGGTGAATTTTGTGAACTTTCTAATAACATCTATCAAAGATGTTAACTCTAAGGTTTCTGAGGAAATCAATAGTATAATCATTTTAAACTGAAATATTGATCGTATCAACTTTTGTCCGCCATCTTGTTGCCAGACAAAATTACCGGACGCAAGTGATGCAAGTGCGTATCGTTTGGGATATTGAAAAGATTGAGAAATTCCTGTTCATGTAGAACTTCCTCTCCCTTACATTTATTTTTTTAACGCTTTTGTCTTTTGGTTTTCATTCTCTTCACCTAATAGATATAATGCTCAAGGGTGCTGGCCAAAATGGGATGAAGGGAAGAGACAAATGAAAACATTTTAATGTTGGTTTGACGAGTTGCAAAACTTTTCTTTTAAATTACTCACTGTCTTATAAATAAGAACTTACCTCCGTGTTACAGGTTTTCATGACAAAGTTTATGAGTATGAATAATTGTCTAAAAGCTGTGTTTACAGAAGGCTCCAAAGATCTCCCATGTCCTGGTTGTAAAGCTTGCTTGGGTGCACACTCGGTATTCAATGTTGATGATAGACAGTTCAGAAAATTGCAGCACGGTCTGTTTGAGTCTCATTGTTATACAACAATTACACATGAGAGTGTTAGCATGAAGTGTAAATTTTCGTTGCACTCTCACAACGTTTTCGAAAACCAGACTTTTGAACAGGGATAAAATGTGGATAAAATATGAAATGCTGTCCTCAGAAGTACTTCCGATGAGATCGAAGACCGGACTAAAACTTAACAAAAGTGTGTCCGACGTATTGAAAAAAATTATTTTGAGGCCTGATGATGTAAGAAAAAGATATAAAAAACATTTTGGTTGATTCATGGAAACTAAAATGCATTTTCAAGTCTTTGGCTCTGTATTTTTTTGCCAGATAGATAGATAGATAGATAGATAGATAGATAGATAGATAGATAGATAGATAGATAGATAGATAGATAGATAGATAGATAGATAGATAGATAGATAGATAGATAGATAGATAGATAGATAGATAGATAGATAGATAGATAGATAGATAGATAGATAGATAGATAGATAGATAGATAGATAGATAGATAGATAGATAGATAGATAGATAGATAGATAGATAGATAGATAGATAGATAGATAGATAGATAGATAGATAGATAGATAGATAGATAGATAGATAGATAGATAGATAGATACGAATTTACAAATAATTAAAA
Organism: Turritopsis rubra; assembly: GCA_039566895.2. Taxonomy (NCBI): domain Eukaryota; kingdom Metazoa; phylum Cnidaria; class Hydrozoa; order Anthoathecata; family Oceaniidae; genus Turritopsis; species Turritopsis rubra. The sequence goes on from CM077630.1 coordinate 10,535,654, forward strand.
ATACCCTTAAAGTTTTTCACAGGTGTAATAAAATATATAATAAAATTATATAGAATATAATATAATAGAAATTCATAACATTAACTATTAAAACTGTAGAAACCGTTTTCACCTGGAAACTGTACAAATTCCAGAATTCTAATGTATATACGCAATTCGTATTAATTTCTATTTTTTTTTAACAACTTGAGTCTGTAATAATTTGCTCTGGTGTAAACGCTGTATAATATCATATCTTGATTGAAAAGATTCAGGCTCGCACTTTATAAACAGTTCTTTTTCCTTAAGAAGAATTTCAACCTCATTGTTAGCTGCCATACATGCAACAAATTCTTGATATTTATATATGTCTGGTCAGAAATTCTTTATGATGACGAAGTGCCAACTGGCAAAATACAGATATGATGTTTAATTGACTGATAGGAATTAATTCTGATTTTCATAATGATAATGTTGATAATGTTGATAATGTTATTCCTTCTATGCATTGATCCGAAAATTCAACTGAAGTGTATTGTAAAGATATAAATCATAGTCTAATATGAATCATTACGTTGACATTAAGTTGACATTTTCTGTCATTTTCTGTACACATTTGGGTTTCTATAATTTTCTAATGATTACTAATAAAGTTTTAAGTACTTTTCATGTGCATAAAAGTTTGCATAGATGTAAGTTTGCATAGATGTATTTGCGATTGCCCAAAGTTATTTGATTTAGTTTCACGGTTGCAGGTTCTTAGAAAGGTTCAGCATAGATTAAGTTGCACTGTTTGGTGGATTTCGAGAACATTATTTTAACTTAACAACTTTTTGCTTGTACTCTCGACGAAGGACATGAAATCATTTTTTTGAAAGGATTGAAATATGCAATATTTTGTTTTCTTCAGTGTTGTTCTACACTGTCTCTTCTCTATTTGTCATGTATCTGAAAGCTGGACAGGTTGTACTGTAGGTTTTTGATGGGGAATTTTGTAATGTATCTAATATATATGTTATGAGAATGTATATTCTTTTCCTTAATGAGGTGTTTACATTATTTGATTAATCGAACTGATTTTTGATCGAGTAGTGTAAACAGATAATTTAATTGATTTTTTATCGAGTAGTGTAAACAGATAATTTAATTGATTTTTCCTTGTTTTGACAATTTGATTTGTTGTTGAAACGAAAATCGAATAGTGTAAACACTGCTTAAAGACTTTTGTTTTCTTTCCTTATAGATTGTATACTAGGTTTGTGAAGTCGAATAATGAGCCTACAGAATGTGTTACAACCACTAATACAAGAAAAAGAAAAACTGGTACGACCCACTGATTATCCTTTTACCATCTCTAATGGCAACACAAGAGGCGAGTCGCACTATCAACATGACAACGAATATGATCGATTGAACTTAACAAACATGGGTTACAAAAGGTCAGAGACGCCGTCCCATCCGAGAAACTTACTAGAAACTGGTGGCAATCAATTAAGAATTGACGACGATGTCAGGGCTAGCACAGCAAATTCTCGTGTGCATATGTACGGAATGAACATTTCATCAGCCAGTCGGAGTAGTGCAACTGAGCACCTACCTGATAGTTCGTTATCCTCGTCATCGTGTAGTTATAGTAACAAGGACGAAGACTCATATAAACCATTGGATTACACAAGAAAAGACGAATCAATCGAATCAAGTGAAGTACATAGACAGGACAATGAGTTTGTAAACAAAAAAGACTATGAACAAAATTATGGGAAATACATGCGAGACACTTATTATCACCACTCTCACTCATCCAAACATTCGGAATCGCAAGTAAACAAAAAAGTTGAACAGGAGGATATATCCAATGAAACGTCATCTCCGGTAAGTAATTTCTCTTTTCTATAAGCCAGGCTAATATTTGTGATATTGATGAAAATGATAAAATTTCATTATTGTCAAACAAAGGAAGAATGGGACGAAACGTTGTTTTCTTCAGTCATTTTGTTATTATTTTCTCTGTAAGTTGACATCATTTTATGCTGAAGTGGCGATCCCCTGTAGCTCCTCAAATATTTTTCTCTATGCTGATTACTTGTTTTTCAATAAATGGACAGGGGGTATGAAATTGTTGATGTTGACAAGGAACAGAAACAGCTTTGTTTTGTTTTCATAACCTGAACAGGAGGTAGAAAAACAACATGGTTGAAAATTAGTTTTTTGTACACACAAAAACAAAACAAAAACACGATAAGAAGAAAAAAATTATATACTTGAACAAAAATGTTTTGGAAATGAAAAGAAAAACATCTTTTTTTATGTTTAACAGTTGCTTTATTAGTCTTTTCCGAACTGGTCAAACAGTAAGGTATACAACTGCACACGGATAACTTTCTTGCTGGTTATTCATAAAGCTATGTAAAGCTTTAAATTGGATTTGAAATAAATGAAGAAGGCTTTCTACCAGTGCTGCTCTTCTGTAAGTTTTTACTAAACATCAATTTCCAACTGATCTCTTGAGGAGGTTAAATTTAGGGAAGAAGAAAATAAGCTTGTCAGATATTAATGTGAGTTAATGTTGCTTTTGTTAAAGATTTTGTTTGAAGATTCTTTGAATCTTGTCCCATTCCGATCGATTCCATTAACATAGACTGATGCTTAGGAATGATAAGGTGACATGAGGAAATCTATATTATTTGTGATTTTATAAAATCATGAGTCATTCCTGAAAATACAAGCAAGCCATTCTGAAATTTTCATCCTCCCCTTTCTTTGTCTTCTCAAAAGAAATTATATATTCTTTACAAAATGATTAACTGTATTACATATTATTGTTCTTGTTTTATATGAACAGCTTTTTCTGTTTTATTTGTGTGTGTGTGTGTTTTCTCTCTATATAAAAATTATATATTATTATGTGTCCTCCATGTTCTTATTGTAACTTATTAAGAAAATAAGACATGCTGAAATAAATAAGGAAATATTCTATTTATTTTTGTTATGAATTTCTTTGATGGTGTTGTCTTCTAGGGCATATTGCTCTGTGGACAACAGCAGGTTCATCAAAAATGAATAGGAGATGTGAAACACAATAAAAAACAAAATGTTATTAGTTCTTTTTTTTTTTTCTTTCCAAAATGTAATCAGATGTAATCAAAATATTATATTTATTTAGTAGAAATCAAAAAACAATTACTGTTCTAAAAGTGTATTCCTATTTAAAATGACCAGCTGTTTTTTTGGTTTTCATTTTATTTTTTCTATACATCTTTCTAAGTATGTATATCACCTATCTATTGCGACAACACAAACACAAATGTCTTTCATTGGCCATCAATACAGAGGAAAAAGCACCCTCTGTGTCTCATTCTTACTTTCTTATTTCCAATGGAAAAAATAATAACAATGATATAATGAAGTAAACCATTTAATCATATTCAGAATGTTATGCTGTAAATACCCATATTCCATTGTTCTACAAAATCATATTATTTAAAGTTCCTTTATACATTCCTATTCTCTTCTATATATGTGTGTTTTTCAATTCTTATTTATATTTTCCATTCCGAAATGTTTTTGTTCGCTGGTCTGACCAGATTAGCAACTGTTTTTTCTATTCAGTCTTTTCTGAATTAAAACAGTATTAGTACATAATGCTAACAACAAAACAATAAGCCTCGATTAGTCAGATTTTTTATTTATATATACATTATGATTTAGAACAGTAACTTCTTTTTTTTTGATTATGAAATCTTTCTTGTGTACATGTGTGTGTGTGTGTGTGTGTGTGTTATGTTATGTTATGTTACCAAGTATTTTGTTTGCTAATTCCAAATAACAACAATAACAACAACAACAACAACAACAAGAATTCAGTTTGATCATTATTTTTCGTTTTCCTCTTTTATTTCATTTTTTATTTATTTATTTTGAATTACTTCATTATATTTGTCATGTATAGTTTAGCACTGTTTGCCCTTTGATTTTTGGTTGTCAAGATTAGGATTGGTCACAACACGTCGAACAAAGGTTCAATGACAATGAATTGTAAACAGGATTTCTTTTCATAAAAATCCTTAAAGCGAGAAGGTTTTGTCTTGTATCGTTGGTTATTATCGTTTTGACTTCAATGTAGTGTTTTTAGGGCTCATTATTAAATCTTTTCTGAATATAAAAAAAGTTTTTGCCTATATTATAACCAATCAAATTCTTTGGCTGTTCAGAAGGTTTTGTCTTGTTTCGTTGGTTATTATTATTTTAACTTCAATGCAGTGTTTTTAATTTTTTTCCCTGTTTCGTAACCAATTAAATTCTTTGGTTGTTTCAATGCATTAAATTTCTTTTGTTTCAGATGTCAGTATTTTTTCTTAAAACCATCATAATGAAGTTTCTGTGTTAATTCACAGTATTTTCACACAGCAAGTCAATTTAATTGCCTAAAAAGTAATATCATTTGACTGGTAATCCCTATTTTCAAAATATTTGTGTCAACAAAACTTTTATTTTATTGAAATTGCATTGTTTCTTAATGTTTTTTATGTTTTCAAGAGTCATGCAATGCTTTGAGAACAATAAAGGCACTAGATAGTTTATCTTGTTACCATTTGATAGCATTTCATTTTATTTTGTAACAATCATCTGCATTCTTACTCTGACAGATCAAAAGAGATTGCTGTCGTTGGAATGTTTGGTACAGTATGTGAAAGGAACTTTCTGTACAAAATCTGTTCAAAAAATAATTTTTTTTTTTTGGTATTTTGTTCAGTTTGTACTGAGTAATTTATTCAATCACTTTTGGGGATGATATAATTTTGGGGAATATTGGGGATATGGTAGGAATGAGGAAATGGACTATACTTCCTGTTTTCATTTGGACTCATTGTCAAAGAAGAACGAAGATGTAAGGTATATATAAAAAAATCATTGGTAAAAATAATTTTCTCTAATAGTGATTGAGTAATACAGAGGTTAATGAAAAGAATCTACAATGGAGAGTGAAAAGCAATTGTACTCCTCTGTATTGTTTCTTTTTTAATTTTATTTTAGGTCTCTCCTTATATATTGGGCGGAAAAGTCTCGATGTACAACCCTTTATGGGCATATAAAACATTCAATATTTAATTGTTTATCAGTTTTGTTCTGTTTGATTTACTATTTAGTTTAGTATGCATTTGTTTACACAAATCAACAGTGAATCAACATTAATCAGCTTTTTGCAAAACAGGTGGTCACATTCATTATGTTATCAAAGTTTCTACAGTTTCATTTTTTTATATATATATATATATATATACACGTATATATTTTTATTTTTTCTATGACTCTAATCTACCTAGGGAAGATAATGCCTTGTTATTATTTAGTAGTTTGCCGACCTACTCAAAGTTGTTACTGTTTTATTTCTTTTCTAATCTGATTTGTTTTGAATTGATGGCATGCTATATCCTCTAGTTTTTTGTTTTTCACATATTACATTTAATCTGTCATAGTATAGGAATTAATAGTGTTGTTTTCAAGTAATGTTAAAAAGATAAAAACTGCCACTGGCATTGGACACAATGCTCTCTGTAGGGTCACGGCTGTTGGTTTTTTTGTTTGAAAAGGAAAAGATAAAAACAAAACAAAATAAAATAGAATGGAGATGAAATGCTTTTGGGTTTAATTTATTTGCATATCTTTTTTTGCTTTTATTTGTTATAAATTATTTTTTTTTCATACATTTTAGCCACAGTATATACTTCTTTTAATACATTGTGTTTTGTGTTTTATATACAATTTATTGTTTTACATTTTGTTAAAATAGAAATGAATGTCTCCATTGCTTAAAGGCTGATGCACACTGTCTTTTCCATTTAAAAAGAAAAGAAATATTGCTCTGAAAAGGTTGGTAGACAGACACAAAAAATTGCTCGAAGAACAAATTGTAGATGAGCTAATGTACCCATTCAAGAAGAGTATTTTGTAGTTTTGCAAAGGTGCCTTCTTTTTCTATCGCCCTTTTCTTTTTCATTATGGTTTAACTGTGTTAGTTTTATAATGTCACTTTTTTGCTTTAGTTTAGGTAAAGTTTACTTCTATATCTTGTGTCAGCTAGTAAAATTCAACTAATGTAAAAAAATTCACCTGAAACTAAATTCTTTTTTTTTCATTGGGTTGGGAAATAATGGTAAGGATAGGATGAAAGTTGCGGATAATCTACAGAAATAGTATAAGTATTTTTTTGCAAACTTTAAAGTGACTGTACGGTTAGTGACAAAACAGTCAGTGACTGTATTGTACAGCAAGAAAAAAGGTGCAATCCCAGTTCTGAACGTCAGTTTGGAGTTTTAATTTTAGAGGCGAAATTGATGTGTTTCAATATTCTTACTGGAAACTAATATTGGTTTGGTGGAGAAAAGACAAAGAAAGAATATTAATACATGAGTTTGTAGTAAAGTGACATACTCAAAGAAGTTGCAAGTGGTTTGTTTTCTCTCTCTCTCTCTCTCTTTGTTGGGTTGCCTTTCTCTTTAGTGCTGTGTGTTCTGGGTATTAGAAGATAATATCATTTTTTGTTTAGCTCTGTTCTCTAAACAAAAGTGCGAATTAAATAGGTTTAGTTAGATTCAATTTTTGTTGTTGTGAAGGGCTTTTGCTTAATTTCATCGACAGATTATATTTTTAGTAAAAAAAAAAAGTGTTTGTTCGAGGGTGCAACTGTTACATCATCTATCTCCTCTGATAGTAAGTTTTTTATGAAGAGAAAAAGAAGAGGTTTTATTTATCACAAGTCAATGTTGCAGTACATGTTTTCATATTCCTGAAATATTTATTTTACTATTTTTTTCTTGTCATCTTTTTTATGCTTTTTATATAATATACACACTTTAATAATATTTCATATTTTTTTTAACCATTGTTTTTTTTTCTTGAAATTGTTCATAGTTTATTAACTTTATTTATTTACATATTCGTTGAGGGATAATTTTGTCATGATAGGAATAGGAATTGAAAAATTGTCATGATATATATATTCCAATTCTGTCAGAATAATTTCTCAGGTTTCTTATTTCACTTTTAATGAAATAGCCTTTAAATTTACAAGAAAAGAAATTCCTCTCCATTATCTCCCTAAAATCATGAACGGAATGATCTTGTGTGTATCTAACATTTCCTCCTTTTAAATGGTTACCTTTCTCCATTATCTCCCTAAAATCATGAACGGAATGATCTTTTAAATGGTTACCTTTCTGGATATCCTTTTAGGGGTCCTATTAAAACTATTAGGTAAATCATTCTCAAAGTAGAAACTTTTTCCATAATAGAAATTGATTTTTTTTCTTCATTTTCATCGTTTTTTCATGTCATTTGATTAATATTTTGAATAATTTAGGTAAGATATACAATAAACTATTCCATAAACTACTTTAAGTAAGTTTTGTGTATTGTTTTAAGTTTATCTAATAGTTTACCCTCTAATAGGACCTTAAAGTTCGACTGGGAAACTTTATTAAATATTAGTACAGCAAGTTTGCTTTTGGTTCTTTTCATCCATTTTTTTGATCTTACCTGTTGGAAAATGAGACATGATGGTTCGACCATGCGTTTATGTTGAGTATATTTTCTTTCTTTTGATTTCTCCTGTCAATTAATTGTTTACACTTTCCTGAACTTGTTCTTCATACAATGAATTTTATTGATCTTAATTCAACCAAAAACAATGAATTAGGTTTTAAATCTTTTCTTTCAAGCACCAGCATTTATTTTTTTGATCAGATTTCTGTAGGAGTAAATGTTTATGGTTTTATAAGGCGAAAGGAATGAAATGCATTACATTGATTGAGAATTGTTATCAGGAAAATCTAAACAATGCGAAATCTAAAGTTGTTAAAATGTTGCATGCAAGTGGGTTAATCAAATTTTTATGGTTGCTAATTTTGTTTGCCTATTTATTTGTTTGTGTTTTTGTTTTGAGTAGAAGAACAACAGATTCTGGTCAGATATTTTTTATCATTGTTCACTTCCCTTTCAATTGAGTTTCTTATCTGAGTCATGCAATGCAATTTTTCATATAGATTATAGGTTTTTGTTTTGTTTTTATCTCCCATTAAATCATTAAAGAAACAGTAACAAAAAATTCCTTTCACAAGACAGGAAGGCATGCAATCTCCATTTAAAAGAATGTTGAATAAAATCAATAAAATATCATGCTTGGCTTTGAGGAAATGTATTTTGTTTAGTGTTGCATGTTTGGAATGCATAGACAACTTTGTGTTGGTTTTTTTATCAGTGGACTATCTTACAGATATTCTGTAAAAAACTTTTTATATAAGTTAATGAAGTTACATCTTTACTCCTCATTTTGAAATCTGGTGAGAGTGATTGTAAGAAACTTTATACGCAATTAAGTTAAGCCAGACATAATGAAATGATTATTTATTTAAATTAATTATCAGCAGTTAATGAAGTTTATTTTTGATACAGTTTTGTGCATTTACTCCTTGTCGTCCCTCCACCCAACCCCCTGTTTTCTCTATGAATGCTCATTTTTTGTTATTTCTCTCCAGTCTGCTTTTAGGATAGGGATATGGGTTAAAACCAAGAGGAACCAAAAGCACATTCATCCAAATCTGTTTGGTTCAAGCATGTTTACCAATTTACTGTCAAGGTGTTTATGCATTACATTCAACTGGTATTGATTCATCACCAGTTCTCCATTCAGCTGAAACCTTCTTTTTTCGCAATGTCGTTATTTATTCATGTCATTGCCATGCTGTTTATAATTCAAATTCATTAACTAATTTAATGCCCAGTTCACCAGTTTTGTAAATAGGCTATCCTTATAAATAAACAACGAGCATTGCTGACATCTATGTGCTCTCTCCGTTGGATGTTCATTTCTTGGGTGAGACCCATCTTGGTTTTTTTCTATGTTCTGTGTCAGCCAATCTTGTTCTGGTCATATGTCTTGCCTAGTTTGTTTCTCCGTTTCAAAGTACTTGATACTTATTTTATTTACATTGGAATCTGTAAACAGCAACATAGAATAACATAATTCTCCGCATATCTATTGTGGGTTTTTTGGGTTCTTTATCCTAAGGCAAAAAAATTCAAAAAGATGAAGAATTAAAATAGGTTAGTGCTTTCTTTCTCCCAACAGTGTTTTAATGAAATAACAGTTCCACTTCGGAAAAGTTTTCCCCCTAGAGGACAAAATATTACTAACTGTTTCAGAGAACTTTAAAAAGTATGCTTCAAATTTGTTTGAACAGAAATAAAAATGTGCTCAATATTTTATCTGCCTTAGTTATCTGGCAATGTCTTATTTTGGCTGAACGATTTTCTGATTGGCAAAACATTCATAAAGAATATCTGTCTTGTATCATTGCAACATGTTGATCTCAACATTTTGAAGTGGATCCGACTGATTTTTATTCATGTGTATCAGCCCCCTGTAACCATTTCCCAACTTATTAGTGGTTATAATACAAACTGTTCCATCAACAGGAGGAGGGGGTAAATAACTTTTTAATTCATAAGCACAATGCATTTTGATGTTTTTATTTTGTTTGACTTGCTGTGTTGTTAATTCAGCCTTAATGAAGATTCGTTGGACTGGCTCCATTTTGCATGTTTAGACTAACTACTTAATTGTTCTTAATTAGTTTCAAAATATTTTTTTGTTCTTGTCTTCTTTTCATAAACAGTTGTTCAGGTAAATGTTACTAAAGTATAATATATATAATATTACTTCTTCATCATTATGTATATATTATATGTTATATATAAATAAAAGAAAATGTATTCTTCTTTTTCTTCTATCGTTTTGGAAAAATAGTAGCATGCTAATGACACACTTGTAAATACAAGACTTTTGGGGAGAAACTGATTTTGAACCAATCAAATTTCCAATTTTTTATTATTTTTTTTATAAACTGTTATTTTATTTCTGTATGTTAGTCTCTTTTTTCTTTTCTTTTTATTATTTATCTTTTTTTAGCTTCCATGCTCAATTTTTTTTATTTGCTGAAAAATATAAACAAGCTGGGTTCAATTGGCTGGTACTTGTATACATGAATTCAGTGAGCTGGTTCAACCAATAGGCATTCAACTTGTTGAATACAGTATCTTGTTTATTTCAACAAACAGTTGGTATATAAAACATTCAAAGCAGTTTTCTTTTGCATTGTTGTTATTTTGTAGCTATTTCTCTCTCTCTCTCTCTGTTTTTATCCTCCCAGCCATTTTATTTTATTTTTTTGCAGGAGGAAAAGGTTTGAGAAGGATTTTGAATTCTAATGGAATTACTATGGTAGTGAAAGGTTTAGTGATTAATAGATATAATAATGATAATATAAATAATGATGAAAATACTAATCAAATTTTTTGTTGGTGTTGATGGACGGAAAAAAGAGAGGTTTCAGGAAAAGTGGAATGACTAAAAAAATTATACAGTGTAATCTCTATAAAGGCGGATATCATTGGTACTTATAGGATTTGACTGTAAATTCATCCATCCATATGTGTCTGTTATACGAATATGTCTGCTTATAGGGTGTACACTTTTTAGAAATTCCACTGTATTTCAAATGGAGTTGGCTTTTGGAAATAATGAGGAGGGGAGAACAATAATGCTTAATGTTGATCGTAATACACATGAATAAGTTTTCAGTCTTATCTTTACCAGTTGTTTTAATTTCTTACATTTTATGGCTTAATCACTTTTCAGCTCTTTTGCAAAAAATTGTGGAACCCAATTAGTCTGGGATTAGAAGAAGACATTTGTGAAGACATCTGAGTAATTTGTACCTCTGAAATTAAGATTGAGATAGCTAGTGTCTTGTCTAGATTATTCATCCTCTTTTTTGTTCATGTCATGCAAACAACTCTTTTTAATTTGTTTTTCTCACTTCATAAAACGCATGTTAAAATAAAAGTTTAGGGGAAACCCCTGTTATTCAATGCTTATGTGAACAACAAGTGGCTCAGGAAATAGACCACCTGTTTATTTGTCTTCTTTATATAAATCATGTTCAAAGACACCAACATTGCATTTTTACCAATAAGATGGAGTGTGACATGTTAAGCTTGTTTACAAGTACATGCTTTTGTTAGTTTATTTGCTTGTCAACTGCTTGAGTGAACACATCCATGATAATGCCAAGTTTTGATGTATGGCTCTCTGCAGTTCACATCAACCTTCTGCATACACATGCTTTTTTTCCTGCTGCTTCTCAAAATAATCAAAAAAGGAAGAATCTCTGCTTTTGAATTTTTCATGAGATCAAAAAATTATTTCCTGTTTTGATTAAAATGTCAAGGAAATCTCAATATTTCTGTATTATGTATAATTTTTAAAATTTTTTTTTAATGAAATAGCAGCTCTGCCTGGAAGTAAGTGTACTGATTTATTTCTTTAATGTATTTTGCTTGAGTTAGGAATGGAAAGTAGAGATAAAAGAATGTTTCTCTTAAATTCGTTCAATTTTTGTGTGAGCCTTCAACTTCCTGTTCGATGAAGGAATAAATAAAAAAGAAAGCAGAAGAACAGTATTGTTACTTGTTTCTTCATGTTTATCATATAACTTCCCTTTCGAATTATTTTTTGGGGTACAATGTCATCCTTTTAACGGTCTTAAACATACTTGGTATGATATTGTTGTTTCCATGGCGTTCCACGTTAGTCTTTAACAAATTCACTAGGCTTTTTTGTTGTTATTTGCATGGAGAAAATCAACAGAAAACAAGAACGAATAGGTAAACACCGAGGATAAACATATATTAATAATTGCAAGGAAAAATAAAACAGATTTTTAAATTATGAAGATGAATAGAAAGAGTAGAAATGGAAGAAAGGGAAAATAAAAAGTACATGTGTACATATTTGTAAACAAGTAAATAAATAAATAGAAAATACAAAGAAAAACAACAGTTTTGTTGACTTTATTTATTTAGTGTAAATAAACAGTTGGATCAAAGGCACATGGCGTTACAAAAGACAAGCATTATTAAAATGCTAACTGAACTTTTTATTCATTTTTTTTTTATTTACTCTTATGGAAGGAACTCATTGAAAACATTTGTATAAAGTTTAAGTTCAGGAAGATATCTTTGTCAAAACATTACATTTTTGAAACTGTTCAGTAAATATTTCTAACATTTTATTGTTTTTTTTCTTCTTCTTTCTATTGAACCTTTGCTGTTTTGGGGGTTTGAGGGCAAGCTGAGCCTATGCAAAAAATATGATTTGGTAAAGTTATGATTTGAAAGCAAATACACCTGGTGTTTTTTCGAGCTCTGTGTTATCTGACCTTGTTCAGTTGTTGTTTATTGTTGATATTATTGCTAAACAAACTTTTACTTTCTTTTCCAGCATTTTATTGTTGGGATATCACATTATACAACTCAGCAATTTTGATAATTCTAATTCTACTTAATATAGTTGTTAATAAGTTCTTAGTAAGCTCGGTATTGGTAATGGTATTCTTCAACATGAAAACTTCTTGATTAATGATACATGTTAGTTTGTTGGGTTTTTGAAAGTGACTAATCAGAAACAGAAAGTGAGGAAAAACATGAACGATAAGAAATGTTTGTCTCGAACGAAAGTTGACTGAAACATGTGTTAGACAAAAGCAAAGGGTGTACAATTTACTGCCTTGAAGTCAAATTATTGTTATATTCTTTTTGCATTGTTTGAAAACGTAGTTGGCTAAAGGAAAGAGAGATTGATAATAAAACCTCTTTGAAAAAGATCTTCTGATGCAGCAGTTGATAATGCATATCAAAGTTACATAATAATTACATAATCATCTTTGGTGCTTTTAAAGACAAAGCAACACCAATTCAATTTGTGGTGAACTTTCAACAGCGTCCTTCTTTGTTTCATTTTTCCATTCATTAAATTTGAAGTCAAACCTCTGAGTATTCTTCCTTCTCATAATGTGTGTTATTTTTCCAATTGTAAAAAAGTTTTTTTCTTTATAGTCTGTTTTAATGTTGTATTGTTAGTTCAAAAGGAACTCAACATGAACACAAATAACTCAGCTCCATAACAGGAAGCTACACACTGAAGTTTTTTCCTCCATTTGTTGCTGACTATACTTTCAATTGTTCTCCTCAATGTTGTTATTTATTAATTACATCTAGTCTAGTGCCTTTTTTAATTTCTTGTACACTTTTGACAATTAGGCAGGTGGCTTAATGGAATATGGAGAGAAAAACAAGGATTGTCATTTCTCATTAACAACTAAATAGTATCGTTTCTCATTTGGATCAATGTTAAATAGATTGGTTGTTTACGTTAAGCGTTAAGATAAACAACTGAACGAGATTGTTTAGTCATAAGTGTAATGAATTAGTTCCAGTTAACTGGGTTGAATTTCCTATTAAAGGTTATGAAGTCAACATGGGTCTTGTTTATGATAAATAAAACCGTAAACTGATATTTATTAGGTAAACAAATCCTTTATAGTGTAAGAAAATAAAAGAAACAACTGAACTGTTGGTTTTGTGACGGTTGTAAATAAAACAAGCTAGTGGAAATAGTTTGCAGAATAAACACATTTCTGTTTTATTTTCTGTTGATGTTGTTGACGTTGTTGTTGTTTTGTGCTGTTTTCATGATCAGTCGGTCAGGGTTGTTTATGGATAATTTAATTACGAATACTGATGTATGTTTTCCTGTCGTGGATTTCATTTTTCGTTTTGTTTTGTTTGTGTGTTTCCTCAAGTGATTTCCTGACGTGTCAGCTTCAGGGTTTGAAGATAAGAACAAGAAGGCATTTTGAGTATGAGTTTAATTCCTTGTGGAATAATAATTTTATGAGTCTGAGAAAAAAAAAACATGATCAAATTGAATTAGTACAGTTCTTCCTTGACATGTTAATAAGCTTTCCTTTTTTGCATGATTGTATAATACTTTTTATGTGTGAGAGCAGTAGTTAGTGTGTTTTTAGGTATACCGATCTGTTAATTGAGAAGCTCAGATTGCAATTGTTTTTTTATTATTTTTGCAATCCATCATCATCAAATTGGTTTTAATTCTGAACTTGAATTTGCATGGAGTGCTAAATGTTGCCATGTGGATTTCAGTTGTTCCTTTATTAATGAAATTATTTTTAGCTTTGATATATATATGTAATATTCAAAATAAACAATTCGAAAAAAAAGGACTGATTTCATTATTTTTGCAAACTGGAGTCCTTGTACAAAATGTTAGACACTTCGGAAGATGCCGAAAAGAGATCAGCAAAATATGAGTGTAAAGGAAAATCTAGTGACACAGAAGAGATTCGTAAGGTCTATCCACTGCACCCCGGTTCTCATGTGGATGACTACCACTCTGTCTCGCAATTGAAAAGTCCGACTAATGAAGATGATTACATAAGAAGTAGTCAAGTCCATACCTATCATGGAAAGAGTACGCATTACTATCGGGATGAACCCAAACATGATCTGTTGCTGGCTGTGAAGGTTTGTGTCTAGTGCGGTGTGGTCCTGCCTATCAATTATATCATGTCTTCCATGAATATTATAATTATTTGTTATGGATTGCTGTAATGTTTAAATATTCTCGCTGCTTAAATTCAGTTGTTTGATTGGAATAGAGTTACACATTGTCTTTGATCAATGAGCATCATGATGTAACCTCTGTGAAGGCGATGAAGATGATGGACCTTTAACTTTTATATAAAACCTTTTAGAAGTCTTCTTTTTTTTTTTTTTTACTGTAAAGGGGTTTGAACTCAAACATGTTATAGTCCTTCCTAAGTCATGTCTACCCAGGATTAGTTGCATAAGATGTTTTCAATCAAAAGTGTTACAAAAAGACCTTGAAAGAACAAGGCATAGCCTGATGCTTATCTCAATGACCCAAACAAATTTGACAGTGTTTACACCACTTACATTGCTGATTTGAGACCAGAAAATGCTTGAAAAATGTAGTGGTAGATGGTTCAATGTTTTTATGAAGAGGATGAATAGAGACGAGTAGCTTGGCACTTTCCCTAATACCTTATTCTTTCTGTCAAGTCAATTTTACTAAAATAGTGATGCTGCTTTTTTTTTTTAACCATTCGTAAATTTGAATATTTTGGTCTGTTTGAATCTGAAGCAGTTGAATTAGCACCTACATACTTCCACAAGATCCTGAATATATATTCTGATCCCATTTATATCGAGCGTATCTTTGCCAATGATGTCAACATTAAGAGTCCTTTTTGAATCTTAAAAAAATTCGGTTAAACTATATGACTTTTACGTATTGTTTTTCCAGCCGCATGACATGGTAACGAATGGTGATCGTGAAAGTTCAAGAAATGGATCACCTATTCATCATGGCAGCCGTATCATGTAGGTCTATTTTTTTTTACTTCGTATTCCAGTGCTTGCTTAGGTCACTGTCATTTAAAAATTCCCTGATTGTCAATATTTTGAACTTGTTGAACAAACTGTAGGTTCACTTTGATCAAATGACATTAAAAAATTACGGTTTATATAGGTTGTAATTTGGTCATGTGATCGAAGTGGGCACAATAAAAGTAGCCTATTGAGAAGATCAAAGAAAAAATGGACAAAATATTATTATTATTATTATTATTATTATTATTATTATTATTATTATTATTATTAATGTCTAGTGCGGTGTGGTCCTGCCTATCAATTATATCATGTCTTCCATGAATATTATAATTATTTGTTATGGATTGCTGTAATGTTTAAATATTCTCGCTGCTTAAATTCAGTTGTTTGATTGGAATATTCTCGCTTGTGTAGGAGGTCCTCGACCATTTAAACCATTTAATTTATTTGGGCTATGGAAGTTGCATGTCTGCTGCGACTGCTCAACTAGACATCCTCCTTCAACCGCTCAACCAGACAACCTCCTTAGATAATAGTTCCACTCAAGCTGAGTGCTAAACTGAGTGGATCGATTCACACTGTTATAGTCGCTGCTATGACTAGGCCAGGATTTGAACCCTGACCTCCTGAACTAGAGGCGAGCACTCATGGCCACTCATGGTCAGTAAATCTTTAATCTGTAAATCTTTAGCTAAAAATGTTAATGTATAACATTTATGTTAATTAATTAACTAGTGAAGCCATTATATATCGTCTGCTATCGTTGTTGTGAGCTGCCATCTTGAAAACGATCTTTCTATTCTCAGCGGATGTCCTAATAGGTTTCCAGACCAGATTTTTGAATGACTATGCTTATATCATAGTCTAATAACCTGGAAAAGACTGGAAAAACCTTCTTATATAATACTGGTCCATTCAGAACTTGTGTGAAAAGCTGATCTAATTTGAGTTTTGATACTGGTTTTCAATACTATGCAATTTGTGTTTCGAATTCAGAAAATTCCCTGAAACCAAAAATCATTTATACCCACTACTTTGATCACATGACTTATTGCAACCAATGCACAGTAATTATTTACTATCACATGATAGAAAAACTTTTCTCTACTTGATTTGTATACTCAACCGACTGGTGGCCTTGTGGTAGAGTAATTGCCTCCAGTGCGAGAGTAAATTGCATGAAAAGGAGGCGAAGACAGGCATGCTGACCAACAATCCAGAGAAGGTCTTTTCCTACGCGTCATGCCTATTACGTTTTCAAAGTTTAATCTCTCCTTTACAATTCATCATTGCCTTTATCTGCAATTTCTTGTAGGAACGAACAAAAAGCCATGGACGAACATACCGGTAAGATTATTAAGTTAGAAACGTTTTTTAACATAATGAATGTGTGAAAGTTTTTTTCTAATGCTGACGTTTGTGTGTTTATTAAGACATAAGAAAAAATAACAATCATGAAGGTTTCAGGGGTCCTTCTTTTTCATTTATAACTTTACACCACAGACATTAAGGAGATAATAAAATAATTCTTCACATCGTTCTATTAAATGTATTATTTCATCTCCCTAATATCTGTGTATAGTAATAAATGAAGAAAGAGCCAAAGCCAGTAACAGTCAGTAAAACCAGTCATTTATATGACACACCGTACGACACCATTATTAATTTCCGTTTACACGACCAACTGTGGCCAAGACCTTCATGTACAGAACGCCCCAACTTATCCCATTCAATTAATTGAAGCGATCTTGATTTCTCACAACATATCGAATAGTATAAACAGAGAATTTAATCGATGTTTCTCTGTTTTCACAATTTGATTTCTCAAAATCTATTTCGTCATCATACACGAAGTGGCAGTTACACACATCCCCTCCCTCATTGTTCAGTCTCCTTTATTCGTCTTCTGAAATAACATTATTGATTTTAACACGTCATTATCTTATGACACTGATGTTTTGATTCAAGTCCTAGAAGATTAATATAAGATACAGTAAAGTCTCGATATTACGAGCACCGATATAACGAAATCTCGATATTACGAACCTTTTCTACTGCCTTACCAAATTCTCTTCAAAATCTATCGATTTAACGAACTCTCCAAATGTTAGTAGATATCAGGGAAAGGTCCTTCTCTCATTTTTGAACCTAGTTCTTATTAGATAATAGCACACATAGGTTGTCGTACGTTTCTGGTGTTGTGTATATATTTTACAGAACAGGAAGTCTTTTCATTTGCTTATTTATTTAATCTCCATTACTTCGCTTTTCACATTTAGTTATAAACAAACTGTTTCGCGATGGAAGGTGCGTGTGGCCAGGATGCGATAGGTCCTTCCCTGATAAAAGAGAATTTGTCAGGTGAGTGTGTTTATCTACCAATTTATCTACATCTAGAAGTGCCTTTAGTCTTGCGTCTTATTCACAAGCTCTTTTTTTTTTCATTCAATCCTTCTTAATGAATTAGCCTCCCTTCCATAATTAGGGTTAGATCAGCCAAAGCCTCGTTTTCATTGTAAGACAAATGAACTTCGTAAAAAACGTTGTTTTTTATTGTTCATTTTGAAAGATGCAGCTATGGACAACTGATGAGCCCAAACAAGAGAGAAACGCGTCCTGTTCTGCCGAGATGTCACCTTTTGATTGCGTTTGAGCATAGACTTTAAGATATTTTTCTTTTCTTCTTGTAGACATTTAGACTGTTATCATATGCTAGATGAAAAAAGCGCTGCTCAAGCTCGTGTGCAGGGATACGTTGTCAGAGAGCTGGAAGAGAAGGTATGGTCCAACAGATTACCACCACTTTGACGGGCGCTACTTGGAACTAAGTGGGCGCTGCTCGTATATTTTGAGTGTTGGCGTCTATTTCTTCATTGCGCCACCCAACTCTTACATTAACAGAATTGAAGGAAATTACTATTGGATTTTTTCAGTTTCTTATTTCTTTTTACAGTTGGGATATGAAAGATCCAAACTGTCCGCTATGTTGGCACATCTTCAGTTCACCAATGAAAAGGTAAGGGCCCTTAGCTATTCTACTTCTTACAAGTTTTCGCCATACAAACAAATCGTTCATCGTATTTCATAAGTTTAAAATTATCTCTTATGTTACAGGGTTCTTATATGCTTCACAAGACCGCCCATTCAATATCGCCACCACCCCGTCTACCGCCCATGGTGCCTTCTTCTAACGGCCAAGTTGTTCTTGTGCCGTATCCTCCACCGCCCAACCACATGCACCCTGTTCCACATTCGGCTCGAATGGAAAGTGAACGTGGACACGTGCATTCGCCACATCACCCGCCCTCTTCAAGGGATCGCCGAAACTCGCTCTCGCCATCATCTTCGCCGCGACGTCACTCCAATTCTCATGGACAAGTCTTAACTCCGACATCACATCCGACCTTTCTACCTCACCATAAGCCGCCCCATGGTGGCCACTTTCCTGGGCACTATTACCCAGTACACCCTGGTTATCCGATAAGGCCAGGAATGATGCTGAAACGTGAATCTCCGGGGGATTACGAGTCTCATAGTCCTAAGGATGATAGATCTCACCCTCCACCTGGCTTGATCTCTGTTAATCATCATGGAACGCCTGAAGAAATCCACCGGGGAGGTGTTATGGTTGAAGTGCGCCCGCCAGGACCGCCACTCAATTCCAGTATGCACCAAAAAGTATCAAGTAACGATGTTGGTTACCACCCCGTGAGACGAAGAGGTGAAGCCGCCGCGATGGTGGATATTGGTCACGGTATGTCTTTTGGTATGTCTTTTGGTATGTTGAATTTAACTCTCCCTAAACCGCCCTCCTCTACCGCCCGCCCACCGCCCGCCCCCACCATCTCCTTTGATGTCAACCGAAAAAGAATGTGTTACCCAGTAGTTTTGATCCCTTGAATTTTTCCCCTAGTTACTTTCAATCGTGTTGTTTGATTTGCTTGCTATTTAAGCTTGGCATGTGCTTTTATTTATAACCTCGTATTTAGAACTTCGCACCAAAGGCAATCTTTACCAGGACCCCGACGTGAGACCACCCTATACATATGCCTCGCTTATTCGTCAAGGCGTTCTCGATTCACCAAACGGAGAATTGACACTAAACGAGATTTATCAATGGTTCATGAAAAATTTTGCATACTTCCGAAAGAATACTAGTACATGGAAGGTACATTGTTTTTTTTTTGTTTTTTTGTTTTTTGTTTTTTTTTTGGTAGTCGAGGAGAGTTTTTGGAACTGTTCATACGACGATCGAGTACTTCATTGTAGTAAAAGTGGACGCTCTCCCTGTCTCGCGAAACTACAAAGGATTTGTCCTAGAAAGTTTGACAGCGGCAATCTAGAATCGATTATGGCAATCTTGTGCAACTAGATATTCAAGGAACCGGGATAATTATTTCTACATAGAGAGATGTTCGAGATTGCGATCCACTGTACAAATATTGGCCACGGAAGAACGAATATTCTATGCTAGAAAGTTAAACCAGAATCTATGTTCAAGGGAGGAGAAAAATTGAGAGAGACGTTTGAGAAATGAACCGACTACTGGGTGTCGTTATTCCAATATGAGAGAAGTTCTTCGCTATTTTACTAATGTTAAACTCTGTTTAGAATGCTGTACGTCATAATCTTAGCCTGCACAAATGTTTTGTGCGCAAAGAAAATCACAAGGGAGCAGTGTGGACAGTTGACGATGTTGAGTTCTTCCGTAGAAGAATGACGAAACCCGGACTGTAAGTTGTAGTATGTTTCCCAGTGGGCGAAATCTTCGAAGAGTCTCTGTTTTTATTGAAACATAAAAACACTCCTCCTCATAGACATTTTGAAGTTTTTTCCCACTAGGTTGTGTAATCTCTTCTAAGAATGTCAGTCAATATACAGACAACTCCCGATAACTCCAACCTCCAAGGAAGGAACATATGAACATCGGTCGACTTACCAAAAGCTTCTTATGAGGCAGTTTTAGTTGAAGTGGAATGCTAAAACAGTTCGAGTTATTGAAAGTTCGAGTTACCGGGATTTTACTGGTCAATTCCTAAAGTGATGAATTGAACCGGGAAATGAATCGGTAAAAAGCTTTTGATCGGACAGCTTAGTTACTTCTTATAGTGCTCGATTTAGCCCCAAGCGTGAATACTACGCACCTAATGAAAACAACAACGAGAGAGGGTCGCAATCTCCACCGGAACCTGAAGATGACTATGTGACTGATGAACCACTCCCTTCCATGGCCATTGATAACTCTATGCGAAAGGACTCGAACGAGGATGATGTCGACTCTCGTGATGAAGTTTTCACTGGCCCTCCTCCGGAGAAGCAACGAAAATACGACGACAGTTACCAGACCTTACGGTAAATATATTTTAACTAATATACGGTGTATTTATATAAGAAACAGGAAAATGAAAGGATGAAAATGGCCTGGAACTAGCTATGGGTTAATGTAACAAGATGCGATCATCACTAGTTTGCGGTGAAAACTTTGTTATTTCTGTCTGAGTTAAACGAGGTAATGGTTGTGTTATGCCTCGACTTTCAACCCAAAAGTATAATGATCACATCTTGTTAGATTCACACACTCCTAGCAAGGAACTAACCAGCCTGAAATTTTAGAAATTGCTTTATTTTCGTTCGGTTAACTATAGACAATATGCGGAGAGAAAAAAACTTCAATAATGTTATAAAGCTCCTGTTAAACTATAAGATAAACTATGCTCAAAACTTACTTAAAATTGATTAGTTTACAGAATAGTTTATTGTGTATCTTACCTAAATCATTCGAAAAATAAATCAGTTGATGTCAATGATGAAAAAAAATTTCTTTCTATTGTGAAAAAAGTTTCTATTTTGAGGAAGATTTACCTAATGGTTTAACATGTAACGGGACCTCCTTGATATTAGTTCTCCTTTCAAACATTTTGGATAAAATAGAAAAATGTGAAGAATTGTTTAGTATGTTTATGCTTACAGAAATGGACGAATGCTCACTAACAATATGGACGTGCTGTTGATTTTTCTTTCGTTTCCTTCTTCGAATCATCGTTAAAAGATATCTCAACTTCCTTTAACTTTTTAATGATTATATTACCTAGTAATGCTAATATGAATATTTTTTAATATAACAATTTGTTTGTTTATTTGTTTGTTTATTTATTTATTTATTTATTTATTTATTTATTTATTTATTTATTTATTTATTTATTTATTTATTTATTTATTTATTTATTTATTTAGCGACAATCATAACGATATGTCCGTTAAACAAGAATACGAAGAGTCCAACCACGCCTCCGACGACTCGCGGTATTCATCACAGTAAGTTCGGCCATTCTTTTACTTGATTTCACTCTACCGGTCGCCAGAATTATTAGTTTTTGTTTGACTTTATCGGGGAAATATCGGTAAATATTTCCCCGATAAGGTATAACGATATGAAAAATATCCTTTGAAGTGAGATTGAGCTTGAATTCGGATAAAAGGATTTAAAATGATTATCGTGTTTCCTCTTTTAAGCGCTCGGGGCGTTTTTTAAATAATCTTGAAATCAAAAGAGGGGGCGAAACTTCTAAAGATCACTTCACCATTCGAAACGCCCTCACGCCCTGTTCTTTCTTTTAGTGACTACGATCGGAACCTAGATACCGTTACTGTGGTTACTGCATCGTAACGTCGACGTCATGCTAACATAGTATTTTCAGGCGGATAGGAATTCCTCTACAGACGCCATATTGGAAAGTAGTAGCTGGCACAGTGCAGCTGTTGTGCCATTTTGTATTTGTTGCGTGCATAGTGAACAGTCGTCCAAAGTGGTTGAAGCATCATAGCTGAAGTTTATGGAGATAACATGCTGTGGATATGCACACTTTTTTCGTTCTTCCAGAACTTCCGAAGAATATTCTCCCTCATATTGGATTTATTTATTTATTGTGTTGAAATTGTGTTGTTTTATTGTTTTTTCTTACTTATTTAATTCGCTTGAAAGAAACGACGGAGGAGTGCTGTGTCGTGAAATTTCTTATTGTCTGCATATTTCGGATCAGCCGTCGTTACATTATCATATACGAGTGAAATAATCGATTCGAGGCTGATAAAAAATGGCATGAGGTTGCACTTCTTCGCATTGTTCTTTTTTTTCTGACCGTTTGGGTAAGAGTTTTGCATCGAAGTCATTTTAGACGATTTCTTCATCTATGATAGGTGGATAGTTGCAAATGTAGTGTTTTCCACGTAACCGATTGGAGACGAACTGTATCATTCCGCCCACCATTACCGATGTTCAACTAGATCTTTTTTCCATTTTCGAAACTTTTTGTTGCATTAGTTCTCTTCAAATCTCACTTCTCCGAGGGATCACGATTTTCTCCTCTCCTTACATAATATATAGAGAAAAATAAAAAAATAGAAAAAACCAACTTCGTACTTAGTCCGAGAAGAATAATGTTTTTGTTTTGTAGATAAAAACGCTACGAAATTTTCGTTATTATTATTATTATTGTTGTTTATGGATTGCAAAGGTTTCAAAAAACCACAAAAGCACTTTTTTGTAGATATCATTTACGGTCAGTAAAATATAAGGTCTAACCGTTTCCATGGTTTCTTTTTTGTTGTTATTGTTGTTATCTGCAACGTGATTGGTTAATCGAGTACTCTGACGAGTCAAGCAAGAGATATTATACTGGTCTTTCCGATCAGTAACGAGTTCCGAGAAGCCTCAGCAGTCGAATTGTCGATGAAAATGTTCTCCGCAGACAGGACGCAACGAACTCGAACACATTGCTTACGTGTCTATCTAACGGATTGGTACCTTCAAACTTTTCGTCCCCTTCTTTTTTTTGTTGAAAGAACGAGGCATGACGTAACCACGACTTCCTTATCCCAGACCAAAATAACAAAGTTTTCACGAACTTCTGCGCTACTTAAGTATAATACTCAGTATATATAATACTTATTCGTCAGATGCATATAGTTACAAGTACATGTTTCACATACTTCTTGTTGCATGTGATAAAATCGTATTTGTTTGGTCGTCGATTTCCACGCTATTGATATATATATCATGCTCATGCTCATCTGGAGGTGAGATGTTGGTGCTTTCCGCACTTATTAGGACTCACCAGTAGCTTCCTTCCGATTGGCGGTTCCCCTTATTCAGTTATCTCTTTAATACGTAATGCAACTTCCATAATGTCCAGTTGAAACGTCATAATGTACAGTCTCAAGGTTTTCATGAACAAAACTGATATTTCACTGCCATTTAGGGACAGAGCGAGTTAATTTTCTTCGGCATTGCATTTAACGCATTAGAGTGAAGCATAGCTTTATGTTTACACTATCAAATATTTGCTAAAACCCCTCTTGGAGGATCTCCCGTTTTGAATTCTTTACTACAAGCTAATTACCCCATTATTGCTAATGGCAGAAGACTATGTGTACGGTGTATATAAAGTATACGCTGGCAGGAAATAATTTACTATTTTAAATACGAGACTGGTGGTTGTCGAAATTGACTCATTGAGTAATTTTAATCATGTGATAACTTGGGCATAGAAGTGTGTTCTAAACCATGGAATTGCTGAAAATCATTTTTGAATAAACGAGTTTCCATTTACTATTTTTAGAACTTGGTCGAAATTTCGTGTTTACTTTACACAAAATGTCCGTGAAAAAATCATTAGTGTAATTCTCTACCCAGTGGGCAAAATCTTTTAAAAAATCTCTGTGGAGGAGTGTTTTTTTGTTGAAACAGCAGGCGATATTGCTTGTCGTTCCTATAGAAAACACGTTCCTATAGAAAGATTTTGCCCACTGGGTAAAGAAATCTGTCTTGACAGTTGAGGAATGTTGGTTGAAATTTTCGTGTAATTTTGTTACATGAAATCGTTAAATGGAAAATGGTGTATTCTCTATTCCCACTAATTCTCCCGATACTAATTAACGACACTTACTTGTGTATGAAGCCTGCAAAACAAATTGGCCTTGATAATAGAATACTTTCATATGTAACATTAGACATTTGATAGCTAAACATTGAGAGCCCAAGTCACATCGAGATTAGTTCTGATTGGTTAAAGCTTCAGATTAGTTGTTTACTGACGTCACAATTTTTAACGAAACAGCGTAACTTCGGTAGATATTAGTTCAGTTTCGATTTTAGTTAAACTTTAATCTGTTTTAACTAAACAAAACGTTGAGTTAAATATATTTAACGATTCTAAAACATACGTGTGACAATGGAGATTAGTTACACTATATGTGTCATTAAGTATGCTCAACAAAAAGTTAAACATTTTTTATAAAAACATCTCTCAAAGCAAAGAAATTAAACTAGTCTATATTTTCTAACGCATTTGACTAATTTAATGTCGAAGTCACAGTGGGGTAATTAAAACTCTTGTGTTTAAACTAATCTGAATTCACGCCAGATTAGTTATGACGGACATAGATATTTAACTAACCTGACTATTCTTCAGTGTGACTTGGCCTATTCATTTAGTAAAACTCCAACAACTTTGGTGAAAACGGAGCACTACACCAAATCAGGGCAAAGTCCTAGACTGGATACTGGCACCAATAGCCTGTATACATCATCATCAGAAAAAGTAAAGTTACTTTTTTTATTTGATTTTGTGACATTAAAACTGTATTTAAGAAGCTTAGGTCGAACCTGAGTAGCTCAAAATGACAAAGATAACTTTCGGTACAATACATTAAATTTTCAATTCATTTTAAATAGCTAGTTGCTCTTGAGCAAAACAAAAAAAGAGAAGATGCAGCGTTCTTTGCCTTTTTCGTTTCTGTTGTTGTTTTTGTGGCTACCATTTTTATTTAGTAAACGTGGTCACACGCACGCAGTTAAAGTTAAAGGAGAACTTCGTGAACACAACGGGAAGAAGTACGTTTATTACAGTGGGTTGGTCATCCATGAATTTGCTGTGGTGAGCAAGTAACTTTAACTTTTATACTTTATGTCAAATATTTTTCAAAGATCCGTGTATGGATGAATCCAAATCGTGGGACTTCGATGAGTTCATAGTAATAGGAATTCTGTCTAATCGCCAATATATGTTGCCGAATTATTAAGCCTCGGTTTGATGTGCTTCATTGTTTCACGGAAATGATTTGATTATATATAGATACATCTTGTAATAACTCTTCTTACAAACGAGGCTGTTTTGTATCATTTCCAGACCAACTACCTCCGGTTAAAACTCTTATAAAAGTGGTTGAATGCCCTCTGATCCTAACCCTTACTGACCCATACATATTTTACAACGTTTACACCACAAACTTTGGTGGTCTGGATATAAAAGGTTAACTGAATGAGACACGCAGACAACCCAGCTAAAATACGACATATAACGGCAGCCTATAACAATAGGTCTTCATTTTTCATACTGGCTTGTTACAGGATCTGATAACACATTGGCGCAAACGTTCGAAGTACTACCGATTTGTTTATATTGTTCCCAATCTCTTTCGTTATTGCGCGGTCATGTGAAAAAGTTAATTAAATGGCCGATTCAAAAATTACGAAGAGAAACAAAAAACAAACAATTCTTCTAGGTGTTCTCATATTCTTTATACCCCAATCCTTTGCTTTCTCGCGTTGCTCGGATTAGGTCATCTGCTTTCACCCTATCCGTTTCCGCATGAAGTGACTTTGGTGAAATCTTAAACGTTACTGGTTGCTTTTGTTCATGTATAGTACACGTCCTTGTCAAAAAATTTAAAGCATCTACTAAAGAAATCATTGATCAGAAGATGGGAGTTCCACCCGAAGAAGAAAAAGGCTAGTCAAGAAACCAGTCCATTTTTCTCTCCTTCACCCACTGTGATTTCTAGAAATCTTTCTCTATTTCCCTGAAATCATAAAAGCTATAAGTAATCTTGTAAAACTGAGTCGTTCGCTAGATTTATTTAAAAAAAGTGGAAGTTTATTCACTTAAGAGACTTTCTTCTCACCATATAAACTGAAAGAGGAGAGTGTAAGAAGGACGGAGTTTTGTTTTCTTTCTGTAGCTACATGGAAACCATTACCACAACGGTTCTCCTTTCACTTCTATCGAAATGCTTTTTTTTTGTGATCCGTAAATTTATGTTTTTAGAGGTTTTGTGCTTGCGTCATGTTTATTTTTAGTTGGCTGTTATAATTTTCTGAATTTGATGAGTTCTAAATATATAAGCTTTGTGCAATTACTTTTCTAAAAATATGTTAATGTCATTTGAAAGTCAATCACGTATCACTAGCGCCAGCTTGTCAAAAGGAGAGCTTGGGTGCAAGGTTAATTTAAAAGCTGGATTATTGTATTAAAATCTAAAATTACGTCTGAATTAAGAGTTTCATTGAAATCAAAATGTCAAAATTGACAGAACATTTTTGTTAATTTTGTCATTTTTGAATAATGTGGGTTTTTAGGTGAACAAAAATCAAAAATAACTTCACAAGTCAGAAGAAAGAGATTTTTGTATGAAAAAAAATAATCCATTCGAACATATAATTAAACGTTTTTCATTGGTGGATTTCAAATCACCTGTTCGACGTTACACCCGGTTCACATTATTCCATAAATTGAACCCATGTTGATCCGATCTGTAGTGAAAAATGAGCCAAAACTTTCCCCGGTAAGGGGGATCTCAAAAAATTCTATATTTTTTCTTTTGTTGATAATACCGTACGTCATGCACGTGCAGGTCATTTCCTCGCTTACTGAGGAAAATGTTTTTGATATGAAAAGAACGAAACTTTTTAGTACGTCGAAATGTTTCCACGCTTACAAAGGTAATTTTTATCCATATGAACAGCCTCTTAAAGTCCTTAGGCATGCATGTCAACGATTTCCTGTTTTGTAATTTCGGCAAACGTAACCTTTTAAATTATGATATTTGTATAAAGATTGATGATAAAAAACTTATATAAAATATATCGGTGTTTACCTAGATGAAAACTTGAACTGGAAAAAACAAGTTGATGTTCTTTCCAGTAAATTAAGGAAAGGAAATAGTGTCTTTTCAAAATTACGCCATTTTATGCCTCAACATTGTCTTCTTTCTGTTTGTAATTCCATTTTTCATTCTCATATCAGTTATGCTTGCCAAATTTGGGCACACCGTGAAACTTCAATAACAAGGTGCATCTTTCTACTCCAAAAGCGATCTACTTTTCCTTAATCTCAAGATCCATCTTTAAGCTTATTGACTATATGTAAAATACCTTAAACATTCTTTTAGGTTTTAACCTCCTGAACGGTAAACTATCTCCGGCGGTTTATAATACTTATCATTTTGATCACTTTGAAACTCCCAAACTTACACGAGGAAGGAAGGTTGCATTTCTTGTTCCACTTAAATTTAAGACTGTTTCATATGGTGAATATTCAATCAAAATCAGGCAATTTATATCAAGCAAATCTTCATCTTGAACACTTATCTCAGTTGACTTACTCGAAACTTCAATATTGGACTAAATTTTACTTTCTAAAATTATACCGATTAACTTTTACCTTTTTACCAATTTTTACCCATTTTACTGCCAGGTGGCGCCACTTCCCTGAATAGATATTTTTACCCATTTTACTGCCAGGTGGCGCCACTTCCCTGAATAGATATTTTTACCCATTTTACTGCCAGGTGGCGCCACTTCCCTGAATAGATATTTTCTAAATGGAGTGGTCCCCTGTTTATTTATTTATATGCGTCTTAGAAACATAAACAAATAAATCATTTTGACTTTGACTTGACTTTCTTTCAGACGTTTTGATAAGATAATATATATCCCCGACCCAACCAAGCCAGAACCCCCCTCCCTTAACGTTTCTGCCAGGCGCTAGTGTGTTACGGTTTATTACTGTACAAAATGTGCTGACTGCGAACTCAAGCAGTGTATAAGCACCAAGTATTGTCGGGTTTGGGTGGATTGTGACTCGGTTCTTGTGAATTTATGACTCGGTTCGGGGAGGTTATGGCTAGGTGCTGTTGACTATGCCTTTTAGTAAAAGTGTGTGTATGTCCTTCTTTAAAATTTTATATGAAATATAAGGAATTTCAGTCAACTACTAATTTAGTTCTCTATCTATAAATGTATTTTTGTGATAATCCTAAAAATGTGTCAGTTCTTATAGAAAAGGTCTATTAATTTTGAAGCAAACACTTAGAACATACTTCAATCGGATCGGCCGCATTCGGAAACATTCTTTCTGTTTTGAGGTCCTGTTTAAATCCGTTAAACTGTTCTTGCAAACGTGAATGCATACATCGCTAATCTCGAATCTTTTCTTTTTTTCATAATTATAATTCTTTATTTTTCATAACTATTTTTTTTTTGTGAATTTCATCCCTTCCGTTTCTTGATACAGTCAATCAAGGTGTCCCCGTGTCGTCAACGCGACGTCGCCAGTGATCGACTGAATTTTCCCTTCTTAAAAGTCACACAAAAATTCTGACTGAGTTCCGGGGTTCGATTACCTATGTGATATCTAGAAATATTGAAGAGAAAAAATAGCCAGGTTCAATCCCGCAACCAGATTATTGCTGCAACTGTTGATTGGATAAAACAGGTCATGTGACAGCCAGGTGAGTGCAAAACGTGAAAACAACAGCATTTCAAACGCTTTGAATTCATAAAAAACACGGCAACTGATGTAGATGTCGATGTAGGTGGTATCACCCGTAAGTTCGTACGATTTTTAATGACAAATTGAACAAACGTCAACCTGATTATAGTCGAATCTCTTCGTTAAATTGAGCCTGGACAACGAGAGCGAGATAGATGATTGATTAATTCACATTTTTGAGAAACAATAGACTAAATCTCATTGGATGTTTTTATTTGAATTCAAACTCAACTGTTATCAACTGTCATTATGGGTTAAACCTTTCTTCTCCTCCAATCATCTCAGCTAATAGAGATAATAAGGGAAATGGTTACCCAGGGTTCGTGTTTCTTACGCAATATACCTTTTCCAAATACATGCGCTCTGTTGTTGTGCATGCAGACTTCGTTTCTGTGTTGAAAATTACCGAAAATTGTCCCACTGCAGTTGAGCAAAAAGTTGTCTATTTACAGTTCAGTAGAATATTTATCCAAATATTTACCATGAAACAATGTAAGGCATCAAAACCAGGTTTGTATGGATCTCTTTTTACATTAACGAGGCCCACGTTTGCGGAAAATTATTAGTCGGATTTTAGTCGGGGGAGAGTTTGGTCACCACCCTCTGACATTGGTCACACTTCCATGGTGATAATATTGACTTTAAGAAACGGACGGCAACGTGAATGCAACTAAAGTTTGATTTTCCTTAAGAAAGAAAAGCTAACTTTGTTAAGCGATTACCTCGTAGGAATTTCGCGTTCTTTAGACAACGCGAAAACGCATGCTTTTAAGTCCTATTGACAACGAAGACATGATAGAAGTCGTAAATGTTATTTGTACGATAATACATATATTTTGAAAAATTAGGATTCTTTTCCCACGTTGCCGTCTTCATTGCGGTCTTAGTTTCTTAATGTCCCTAATCTATGATGTAGCGAACTTTGCAAGTTATTTGCTATCTTGCGAATTTTTCAAGTTAAAGAAATTCGTAGATTTCTAAAATAGCTGGGTGATGGGTGGCTTGGTAAAACTTACATGACAGCTTTTAAAAAAAAGAAACGTGATCCGAACTAATAATACAAAATATGACGTAATTCTATTTTTATATACGCCCTTGTCGGTTTCAATAGAGCTCTGAGTTGTTTTCAAAAACAAATCTATTCGTATCAACAGTGTTTCAATAATTTTTCTTTTGCCGGTGATTTTGAAACATTTTCTCAGTTCAATTAGAATGACTTCTCGTGCGCTTGCATGCTGTCCTGGAGTAGAGTTTCGAAGTCGATCTTAGTTGATTTAATCGAGAATCCGTAGAGTTGGCATTAATAAATGGATTTTCTCTTTATGAAAAGTTTTATATTTTTTTTTGGCTTTTGTTGTTGTTGTTTTTTCTTTCTTTCTGATGTTTTGTGGAAGTTTATTTGTATGAGCACTCAATAAGTTTATCATATCGCTCTGAAAAAACATAACCTGCACTGTCATGTCAAAAGTTACATCCGCTCTTGATGTAGAACAGTTTGCAAGGAAATTGAATTCTATGCAAATGACCTTAATATTTGTCTACGATATCACCTTTATTCTCGGTTAATTGATGTATATGTTTGCACTTGTTCTTTACTTGACACGCTAGCGTCTAAATACGCATGTTTTTAAGTGAAAAAAGTTATAAAAAACAATGCATAGCTTTTAGTTGTTTCTGATGTTATCAGAATTGAGTAAGTACAATCAAAATATGAATGGGATTTTAGCTGCTCTGTTAGTTTGTTCACTGGTAAACTCAAATACTGCGCAAACAGCAGGATTGGCAAAAGACGTTGTTGATGGGGCAAAGGTTGGTTTGCTTACTTCTTCTCAAACCTTCAACCAGAGGCTTCATAGATTCACGGTCATTAAAAAACGTCCCTGGTCTAGATACTTAATAATTTATTTTGCACTCGCTTTGATCACGTGATAGTAAATAATTACTTTACATTGGTTGTAATTAGTCATGTGATCAAAGTGAGTGCAAAAAATAAATTATTAAGTGTCCAGTGAATTTTCTAACGTCTGTGAACAAATTGGAAACCTTTGAGTAGTGTTGGTGTGGTTACAACTTTAAAATTGGCATAGGCGTATTCAAGGTCAGTTAAAAAAAGTGGAGAAGTCCAACGTTATGATCTTTCTTTAATTTCTTGATTTCTTGATTTCTTGAAGTCTTTGATTTCTTGCACGTTTTCTTTTTTCATGACTAAACTCTCCTCCACAAATTTTGACTGAGCTCTAGCTACGTTTTTGATAAGAAACATTTTAAATGCGTTTAATGCATAGTTTTATCCTTGCAAGCGCATACAAGGGCGCTCTTTGTAAATTTCGAGGATTGCACTTTTAGAACTAAAACATAATATTTCCCCATTTATAAATAATATTTTATAATATTTGCCCTTCACTAGGTTCAGGAATTAACATTACAACCTTTTTGAGTTAAAATGATTTCGATAAATTCTTATATACACCTTTCCAGAATTTCTCTTTAGTCAGTTTTTCTTTAGTAAATACACCTGACCTCACTTTTGTTATCAAAATTGTCTCTAATCATTCTACTGGGAGTTTTAGTAATAGAGATAATTACTAAGTAATAAAGTTAAAACATTATTGAAAGAATATATTTAATTAAAGGTTGGAGTGTAGTAAGTTGGTCAAAACATGGTGTTTAAACAGAAACTCGGAAAACGTGTATTTCACAGTCCCGTAGGAAGCCAAGAAGCACGTTCCCATACATTTTTTTGATCCGCTTTTCAAGCTCTTTAACATAGTACCACTTTCAGTCCGTTATTCTATGATTTTAATTTTCGTCAGAATGAGCCTTATGTGCGTAGACTAACTCTTTGCGGTCAAAACTTTGAAATTTTTGTCTGGATTAACAAGAACATTGTTGTGCATTGTCTCGTTCTATCAAACGAAAAAAAGATACTTTCAACCAAAAAGTTTTACTATCGCATCTTTTGTTAGAGAAACACGCTCTTAAAGGCTAGATCACATTATGACAATTTGACATCTGATGATCATATTTCATCAGTGTATTGGCAGACCCCAGAATCAAAACGTCTTTGACGTTTTATGTAAAAAAAACTCTGATATTTTTGAATCGGTTTATGATCTAATTAATTTACTTCCGGTGGTCTATGTGTTTATAAACATTTAGAAATCGACATGAAAAAAAATAAATAAATAAAAGTGTGATCTATAAAAATAAAAAATAAAATTCAGGCACCTCCCGCCCCTTTTTGCACCCCACTGTCTGCACCCCTGATTCAGGCATCTCCCGCCCCTTTTTGCACCCCACTGCACCCCTGATAACTGCATAAAAAGGCTGTTGAATTTTTGTCTAGAAATCAATCCAGACTATTATAGATACACGATTTTCTGCTTTGCTCGAGTATAGTTCATCTATCTTTTGCGTATTCAGTTTTTTATATCATATCAACGCAGTTATGGTGAAATCAACCTGTAACCCAGGGTCTCTTGCCTTTTCGATATACGGACGGTGACAAAAGAGGTTTCTGATTCTCGAAAAGCGGAAAGAAATAAGGTTGATGGTGAAAAGAAAGGAACGCAAAACTATTAGTTACTGGGTTGTCATCTTGAATTTCATTCCGAAAAGTCTTCAATGAAAAGCGTAGGGCCTAGGTTTGGAATGGGCATCTGAATATTTGTATCTTTTGTTTGTCCTGTCAAATAACGTTTGAGTGTACCTCATCGGGTGAAAAATTGGGGATACAAAAAAGTCTGCTAAGAGTTTAGTCACTTTCCCCCCGATTTTTTCCCCGATATCTTTGAATCTGAATTGATATTGAATGAAAATATAGAAAATATTTCAATGTTTTGCAATGTTGAACGTGGTGAGTTCCATAATCTACACCTCACGGAAATGGTCGATAACAGTTGAAATGTAACCGAAGCTAAACATATAGATAATCTCAGGGGTGGACCATTTTCAAACTTTTCTGACGATAACAACACGTGATCAACATCAACCTCGTAACCAGGTATAAACATGTGCTATCTGTTGAAGGAGAATGTAAGTTATGAAAGGAGAAATGCACCATTTAAACATCGTATTAACCTAGTCAGTACATCCAGCCTAGGTTTTATGAATTATGTTTATTACTAGAACTCCCCAAGTAAAATGATTAGAGACAATTTTGATATCTAAAACAAGACCAGATGTACTTACTATAGCCTATTATTGATGAACTCATAGTTACAGAAAATATTACTGAAAATATGTGTAGAATACTAAGTTATTATGCGGCTAACGCTAACGGTAGGAAAAATGCTTGATAAAAAAAATATTTTGCTAAAATTCTAATCTACACTGAATTCGAGGAGAATGAATAGTACGCCATTTAGTGTTTATGTGAATAAAAGACAACATACGTTTATGTTTAAAAATTGGTAAGCTTTCGTTTCATATAAACACCTTCAGCCAGTAAAATTTAAAATTCGAGGAAAAGTCATGAAATATAAAGTTAATATCATTAACGGTTCCGGAGAATATCGAATTTGATAGAATGCCGTAAAAATATTTAAGAGCGAATTCTAATGATTAAAGAACATCAGATATTGATGTCACCAGAGAATTTTTATATACCTTATTCAGCGATATTCAGCTGCCAAGTAGCAAATTTAACCCAAATTTTGACGTCATATATGGGTATAGTTATAGATGGTCGGAGTTTTACGGTATTTATTCGAATATCTCAAAATTTATTACTGGCTCTTTGAAATTTTGTGACTTTTTCCTAAATTTATAAGGACTTTGGAAAATGGTGAGAGAAAAAAAGGATATTTCGTGAAGAACAAGATTTTATCTATAAAACATGCCGAATTTGAGCCGTTTTCAAGAGACTCAAGACTCACCGAACATCAGAGTTTATACATAGTTTATGATATTATTATTATTATTATTAATGTTTACCCAGGATAGGCTCTTCAGTTCCCATAGAACTGCTATCAATAAGGGTCGTGCGTAGGAGGTCCCAGAGCATTTAAAGCCTCCTTTTGTGCTACGGAAGCCGCAAGTATGCTTCAACCGCTCAACCAGACAACCCCCTTAGCTATCAATCCCGCTCTCAAGCTGAGTGCTAAGCTGTGTGGATCGATTCACACTGTTATAGTTGCTGGCATTATTCGGCCAGGATTTGAACCCTGACCTCCCGCAATGGAGGCGAGCACTCTACCACAAGGCCACCAGTCGGTAATGGTGACATTGTAAAAGTGTTATCCATTTGTTAAGAAGTGATTGTATCACTGGGATGCAAGTTTTATGTGATACCAATAGTTATTTTAAAAGTTATTGAGGGGGACATGGTGCCTCCACTAGTCCCTGAAACCCTATGATTACTAATAGTGTTAAGTAGGACATATGTTAAGAGGAACCGATTTCTTCGAAGAGTCCCCCAGTTCACGGTAGAATACTGTTATTTCATTCAAATGTCTTCCTGCATTATCAACAAAACGAACCATTCTCTTTTTTCTTCAGCAATACCTCGTAAGGTATGGATACCTGGACACATTCTCCACCGACAACGACGGCTTGAAAACTGGCCTTCAGCGATTACAATACTTCGCCAATTTAGAAACCACAGGTAATATAATTATGGTTGGTCGGCTATACGAGAAAAACCAATCTTTTGTAACTACTTCATCTGTATCTTTATTGGCGTTATTTTTTAAAATTCCATTATCAAATTCTCGCCCTAAATGGCGTTAATTTTCATGGCCTGGCATTAAAAGATCCGGCGTTTGATGTTTACCTACGACAATAAAGACCGGCGTAAAAAGGGCCGGCGTTAAATTTGGGCGTAAAAACGACCAATAAGGTATATTAACCTGCGGACGTATAGGTTGATGACGTCACAAGTACACGTGTTTCCTTCGCACTCTTTCAAAACCTTCCAGCCACATCCTATATCTTTTCCTGAGGTTCGATTTCGGGAATCGTGCGCTGAAGATATCTTTTCAGTAATTATTGTTGGACTGGGTGAACATTAATTATTTGAAGATTTTCAACCAACAGCTTTATCAACAGACAAAGATTTATGAAAAAAATATCCTTTTTCTCATTAAACTTATATGGCGCCTTGACGAGCAGTGAATTCATATTCATCATACATGTTTTTTCTATAAAAGAACACTAAACTTTGGATGAAACCTTCGAATGTTCTTAACTTTTCAACTTTGATATATATAATATATATCCTTAAAATTATACATTATTGAATATCTAAAATTGGAAATTCAATGGACTTGGTTGAGATTGTAAACAACATGATGATGATATCCTTGTTTTGACTATTGTAATGACGTTTTCTTGTGAAATGTAAAAATATTTTCTTAAGAACAAACATTCCTAAGTCTAGAATGTTCTTATCATGTTCTGAACTTTCAGCCCTTCGAAACCTTATGTTCTTATATCCTTTGTTTTTATAAAAGAAAACGTTTCGTGTATACATTGTTCCAAATCAAACCATGAATATTTATGTCGTATGTATATACGTTTGAAAAATTCGGCTTGATTTTGAGTACCTTTTTATTGACACTTAGGACTTCTGGATGCTGCCACACTAAAACAAATGTCCGTTCCAAGATGTGGTCTCCGTGACCCGAAAATTCAAATCAGGACAAGGAGATATATCCACCAAGGTTCAAAATGGAGAAAAGTAATAACCTGCATCCATCCTTTGTTTCAACTGCCTGTAATGCTTGAAATGACCTACCTCATCCCCAGGGTTTCTTGGCAATAAAAAGGCAAGAACGCATGAGAACGAGGTTGGCATTTGACAAGTTCTAATGTTCAGAAAATTGCATACTATGTTGTTAATCTGTTCCCTGCAATGTGATTGAGTTTTGATATTATTTTAGAAAAATTGATATTGATATTCCATGTTTCAGCATCACATAAATTACATTAGATATTCAAATAACTCTTGTCACTCTATTTCACCTTAGTCGAAATTGACATGGCGTTTAGTAGGGCGTGGTCGGACCTTAGGGCGTGAAACAGTTCGTCGTGTGATGCAGAAGGCGTTTAGATTCTGGAGCGATGTTACAAATTTGGATTTCCTGGAAACGTCATCTCAAGAACCAGATATTTGGGTAAAATTTGTCACCTATTACCATGGAGATCCGTACGCGTTTGACGGAGAAGGTGGTACGCTGGCTCATGCGTTCTACCCACACAATAATGTCGGGTTGAGTGGTGATGTCCATTTTGATGATGCAGAACATTATACAGTGGAATCATCAAAAGGGCGTAACATACTTTGGGTGGCCACCCACGAAATAGGTAACAACTCTTCACAATTTCTGACCCGCTATACCATGTAATGTTCTTTCTAATTCATTTTTATTTAAGAGTGTGTAAAACTAACTAAGATGCGATCATTAAACTTTTTGGTTGAAAGTCTCTCTTTTTCGTTTGAAAGAACGAGGCATTACATAACCATTACCTCGTTTAACCCAGGCAGAAATAACAAAGTTTTCACCGCAAACTAGTGATGATCGCATCTTGTTACACTAACCTAAAGTGAAAGTCTCTGACAAAATAACATTTTGTTGCAAGAATTCACCCGTCTCCTTTCCCAAAATATCCGCAATATATGCAGTAAGAGCTCAGTGGTTAGGGGGTTGCATTTTCATTTCCATTATGAAACCAACGATAACTGGATCAATCCCACCCCATGACAAAAATATTATTGTCACGTCTCCTGTGGTGCTGCTGCTAGCCTGTTCCTCTGTGAAGTGACTATAGTCATTTTTCAAGGCCATAGGGTTGGATGGGGACTTCATTGTGCCCATCAAGCTGTTAGTGATTTCATCCTTAGATGGTGCGAACCTCCGTATAACACACTGTTAAAGAAATGCAAGTTACCAAAAAATATGTCACCCTACACTGAAATGTACAAGCAGTCTGTTAGTCAGTCATGTTTAACCTTTTACTTTCCAAAAGATATTGGAAATTCCTCCATGTTTTTTTTTCAATCTTTGAGCGGCTATCCAGACCGCTCCCGTCGTTCATTCATCTTCGAATTTGAATTTTCAAGTAGATCATTTACTTTTGTTTAAAAAATGACTGCATGTCGAGACTTGATTTCTAGCAGTTTCCGCGCTGTGACGTCTTTTATACAGACTGTCGAATTGTAGCCATGGGATATATTCATAAAGGGATAATTTTTAAGACTTTTTTAAGTTTCTTCCAAAATGGTCTTTTGAAAGTTATTACTCACTCCAACACGTTCTTTTGAAATGTTTCCGATTCACCGACAGGGCATTCGATCGGATTGGAGCACTCAAACGTCAGGGAAGCAGTAATGTATCCGTGGTACACAAAATATAAACCTGGGTTTGGCCTGAATTATGATGACATCATTGGTATACAATCTCTCTATGGTAAGAATGAAGAAATATCTTCTTATACTAATACGCAATCTGGCTTTTTTCTTACTTAACTTTTAAAGAAAGAATAACCACATTGATAAGTATCAGTAACTATTCTATCCGACGAGATAGTCGATGTAGACCTGTTATGTGTTATCAGTTTATCATTTTCTACCGATGTCTATTTTTTTTATGTGTTTGAACGTAGCTTTTTTGTATCAGTTAGTTTTGACTACTATACCGAAATGTGTAGCTAGCAGTTTATTTGGTATTTCATTGTAGTGTGTGGATTGTTATTATTAAGGTAAACGAAGGTAGCAAGATCATTATCATATTGTTTTGATAGTATTTGAATGATACCTTTTTTAGATTATAAAATTGAATAGTATAAATGATTGTAATGCAAGAAGAGAGTGATTACATACATATTTACATGGTTTTTGTATCATGATGCACAAATGGAGTTTTGGGTTTTGACATTTCCACAATTCATAGCAGAATAAAGAATTGAAAGATAAAAACGTCTGAGAAGGTATTGTTTTTGTTAGCTTTAGTTAATAGGGAAATTTGAAGGTATTTTCTTATATATCAGACGTTTTATCGTGGTTAGGTAGGAGTATCCATTGGTTAGGTAGGACTACTATGTATTGTCTCTTTTTTAAATCTTTTAGTTCAACTGTACAACTTTAGAAATCTCTAAATAGCCCAAATAATAGCACTAAAAAATAGGGATAATAGCATTCTTTGAATGATCGATCCAAAATATTTGTGTTAAATATGATATAATTCCAACATGGAGAAACACAACAATTTTTGTAGATACACAGACTTATCATGACAGTATTGCGTGTAAAAACAATTTATGAAGGAAAAACTGTAAAATGTTTTTACACGCTACACTAGCTTTTTTATAAAATGAAAATGTTCTTTTATTAAAGGTCTGTACCTTTAACGATGTCGATTTAACGTTATATGGACGTTTTAAGACGTCTGAACGTTGTCTGGACGTGTGTGTGTGCCTGGCGGGCGACAAGCATATATGTAACAATATTTGAATATTCTTTGGTACACATGTTTGCTCTAAGTACTGAATAATATTGAGGAGGTAGGAAATTTAAGTGGCCTTTACTCAATATCAACTTACAAGCCGTCCGTTAGTTAATATTTCATAAAGAGGCTGGTTGCGCATGTTGCGCACTTGAACATGCATGGTCCAGATTTTGCTTACATAAGCCAAATTTTAGCTATGTACCATGTAAACACTACCTTATGAGATATAAAACAAACACTGGCCTGGAAATCAAAACGTTTTCTCTGCAAGCATTATTAGAATTTTATATCATACGACGGCAGAGTTCCTTTCTACGAACTCAAAAACAGACATAAATCAACGAAAATGAATAACTTTATTTCTTTCACTTGAATTTTCCATCAATTAAGGTTCACGTGTGAAGACAACACCAGCAACAACAACGCCTGCTACCACCACCACTACCACCACACAGATTACTACCACCACCACTACTACTACCGCCCCAACAACCACCACCACCGCCACTACTACAACTCCAACGACCACAACAACAACAACAACACCAAAAACAACAAAAAGAAGAACAACAACAACGAGAAAAACAACAGGTCAACCAACTCCTAGTAGCAGGCCATGTCCACAGAACACCATCACTGCTGTCTACTACAACACATATGCTCGCTTAAACGTTATGCTAACCAGCAATGGGAAACTCTACTTTGTGAAACAAAAAGGTGGTATACGTTACGGTCCAGTAAGAGCAACAAACTATATCCCGAAGATAAGAATTCCGGAGAGCATCGACGCTGCGTTTGACACAAACAAGATTAATGGAAGACATTACACTGTATTTTTTGCTGGTACCAAGTAAAAGACCATTTCTATTATCTATTACTCAAACCTATATCTATTCTTACATCCTATACTCGGAGGGATCGGAATATCTTGCTTAGATACTAAAACGAACTGGAAAGAAGGAAGGTTACCAAGGTCACTACTTTTGCATTGTTTTGTTTGTATTTTTAGTTATTACTTGTATCAACATTTCCGATATGTATCAGGTCCTCACAGTATCTATGGCAACATCTTATCCCTTGAAAACCCTTTAAAATTGAACTTTCCGACTTGGGTCCGTAAAATTGATGCTGTAATGACATGGCACCAAAACAGTCGAACGTATTTCTTTTTCGACCGTTACTACTGGCGTTACGACAACGAAAACAAAAGATTCGATATTGGTTATCCGAGAGTAACCCAAACAGCAT
The DNA here is from genome assembly GCA_039566895.2 of Turritopsis rubra. Classification (NCBI taxonomy): domain Eukaryota; kingdom Metazoa; phylum Cnidaria; class Hydrozoa; order Anthoathecata; family Oceaniidae; genus Turritopsis; species Turritopsis rubra. Next base: position 10,575,267 of record CM077630.1, read on the forward strand.
GGAGAGGTTTACCGAAACGAATTGACACAGCTTACAGTAATGGCATTGACCGAATAACGTTTTTCATTTCAGAAAATCGATATTACCTTTTAAACGATAGGTGAGTTCATTTTCGTTTTCGTTCTCACAAATTTTCGTTTTTGTTCCCGGTCCCTTTCGTATGACGTTCGTTTGTTTGTTTTAATTTCTCGATTTTCGATGCCCCAAAAAACTGATAACAAGAAAATGAAACCATTGCGTCATGTTATTTTAGATATGGGCGTGTCGAAGCTGGATATCCAGAACACATTGGGCGTCAATGGTTGAAGTGTGGTGGAACTTCGTCCAATGGAATCGCTAGTAGTAAACTTCGAGTGAAGTCTCTCGCATTCGGTAATGAGAAATTTCGCGAACCATAAATATGTTGACATGCAAATTGTATTTATCAAATAAATTTATAGCATCTTTCTCCTTTCGTATAAAGTAACCATCTGGAAGATAAGCAACCTCGTCCCTAGGCTCTAAAAAGCAAGAAGCACTGGGAACGAGGTTGGAAAGTAAATGTATTTTTATTCTGTATTTTCATAGAGAATCACGTGGTTTTGCACACAGAAACTTTCACGAGAAATAAAATCGCGAAATTTACGACAAAATTTGAAATTTTAATTTCGAGGAAAACACTTTCTTTCGCGAATTGAGAATTATCCATGTTTTCGCAAGATAATACATTCGTGATTTATTGGTTTGGGATATTTCGCGAAAAGTTACAAAAAACCAAGAAAGTTTTTACCTTCAAATTTATGACAAATTATACGATGTCATTAATTTAAAAATTACTTTTGTTTTGTTAGGATTGTCGTTTTCTCTTCGAATTTTTGGTCTCGCTTCAATCATATATGTTTTATTCGCCTATTTTAGCTACCTCAACATCTTACAGAATCGAGGCTATTAAATATAGTCTGAAATAGAAATCAACCTCAGACCCACTCAGCCTCTCTTTCACGTTTATGTGAAGTGCTCATTATTTTATTTTATGTACATATAATGTTTTTTCTCGCATTTAGGAATATAAAAACCATTATAATGTCATTCTTAGACGCTAAAATTTGAGGATTTTCTTCTTGTCGCCGACCATATCGGCACAACAACGACGATTGACGACTTTTAGTGAACATTCGTTTTTTATGAGGATAAGCCCCTTCACTTTAAGGTCAGTGTCGGCATAGAAATACGAGTATTTCTATGGTGTCGGTGACCCTGTTTAAGGTTATACCTCATAATGAATCTTGAAAATGAAGTACAGTATAACCCCGTTAAGTCGGACTCTCAGGGGACCGAAATAATCGGTCTGATTTATCGGGAGTCCGACTTATCCGAACTTCGTCTTAAGTCAGACTCTACTTATTTAGTCCCAAGGGGGACAAGGTTTTAGTCCGACTTAAAGAAAAGTCTGACTTAAACCGTGTCCGACTTAACGGGGTTATACTGTACTTCAACTATCGTTTCTTATTGAGTGCAGCATCACGAAATCTTAAGTTCTCATGGGCTCATGGAGCAGCATCACGAAATCTTAAGTTCTCATGGGCGCATGTTTTAATAAAATAATCTGGCAAATGTGCGTGATGAAACTTTACCGCCAGCCTCCCCGTGGCGCTTCCTCTAAATTGACGTAATTGCCACATTTACTTAGCTTGAAAACGATGCAATTAAGCATACTCTGATGTTATTAACGAAAAGTCTTATATGCGTTTTTTATTAGAAGCTATGGACCTTAAGCCTTCTTTTCGTTTAGCTGCATTTTCAGCTATAGCGCAAATACCTCAGGAGCACTGTAAAGGCGTATGTGTATCCAGTTAAAATACCGCTCACTGGGAGACTTTATGCTCTCAAAGATTGCTCTGAAGTTTGACGGCAACGTTGAATTTATTCTACTTTTAGCGGCGTTGTTTTTCTCACTCGTCAGAAATCGCAAATTATCTTTGAACATTTTATAAACAAAAGAACATCGAAGACATTCCGAAATTCCGAAATTGATTCCGAAATGGAGAACAGCAAATGCTCTTGATATTACTTTCAAATTTCTGGAAGTTCTTTGATTTTCTTATTTCTTTATTTGAAAAGATCTTGTAAAGAAATAGCGAATTTCAAAAGTTAATGGGGCGCTTATGCCTTCAAATCCTTTTCAAGGCTTTCATATTCTTTTTTATCTGGTGCCTGTTTGTTCTAGAGTTTGTATCTATTGTTGGGGCATTCATAACGAGAGCTACTCGCAAGTTCGTAATTTTTCTTTGAACGACTGCCCAGAGCGGTTGTCGTGAAATTTACTTATTCAAATAGGAAATACATTTTACAACGTCCTTCGAGTCCATAATGGTTATCGGGTTATCGGGTCATGACGTTATTATCCCAAGTCACACTGAGGTTAGTTCGGATTAGTTAAGGTTATTGATAGGTCTTTTTTTCGGTTTTGGTCAAAATATTATTCACATAAATACGTTTTGGAAAGAGTAAAAAAATATCTTCTATATTACCCAATAAAACAAAAACGAAATAAAATCGAAAAAATCCGTATCAATAACCTTAACTAAGCTGAACTAATCTCAGTGTGACTTGGGCTCTTTTCGAAAATGCGTAAAATCCCTTCGAAACTGTGGTCAGTAAATTGAATGTTATTCGAATGTTATTGTACTATAATAATTAATTAAAAAAACCAGCAAGCAATTTTTACGCTTTTTTAAATTCTGTTCACATCTCTTACTGTAGTTACAGAGACCTGTGTATAGAGTGTGGATAACTTTCTCAAAAACCAACGGCTTTGTGTATCACTATTTTAAAGAATGACCCGACATCTCTAACAAAGCTAGACCATCGATGGCCCGGGTCTTTTTCATGGTTAGTGATACAAGAAGTACATACCAAACGTGCATTGTACACATTTGAGCAGAATGCGAGGTGACCCATAGGCGTATTTAGGGTCAGTCAAAAAAAGTGGAGGAGTCCAACGTTATGATCTTTCTTTTCAGTCGTAAGTGTTGATTAGGTTTCTTGCACGTTTTTCTTTTCTACTTTAAATGACTAAACTCTCCCCCACAAATTTTGACTGAGCTCTAGCTACGCCTCTGTGACCATCAAGTATAAGGTGGACACATGAACATAGGAATGCCACCAACGTTGATTATTGACAAGATGTTTTTCCCTTGTTGCTGTTGTGGCTATATGACTAATGTCATAACTTCGACAGGGTAGGCTGAGTAAATAAAACGTCACCACTTTTTGTTGTGTTTATTTGTAAAAATATCAAATACTTGTAGCGAAATTGAAAAAGGGAATTTTTTTTTGTAACATACGTAGAATTTCAATGTACATAGATATGGCTGCAGATGTAAACCAATTTGTACAGTGAAGAAAATGCAAGTTTTATGAAACAGTTCTCATTTCGTAATTTAATCCAGGTAATACCAACCACCAAAGCAAAATCTGGATAAATGTTTTCGAAGTTATCAAAAGATCTTCAGGTTAACATATCGGATGAGAATCTCTTGAGGTTGGGTTTATTGACAAGAAAGCTTGGTTTGAAGTATGTGAAACAAATTATTTTCACATATTTTCCAAAAGATCCCATTCTGCTGTATAACGCCTTAGTTGCTTGTCAGAGCAATCTAAGGAACCTTTTCCAAGATCAACATCAGATATTGTTTGGAACACCATCTCTGGGTACAGATATCGACAAATGTGATTTAACGTTACTTGGAAGGATTGTTAAATTGAAAAATGATCCAAATTCAAACACCATCAAAAATCTACTAGAAATTCGAAACTGGATTGCTCATTATGGTTTGAAACCTCTTACTGATCCCTTGTACACCAAAAAGTTTAACGAAATCAAGTTAATACTAAAAAAACTTGGAGCTAATGATGCGGAGGCAGAACACTTTCGGCATGCAAGAATTGAAAATTCCAGAGATATTATCATCGAAGATTTGTTGAAAGACATAAGGAGCGAGATACCTCGTAAGTTGTTATAATTTGTTCGATTTTTCTATTGCATGTTATCCACTATCAGAAAATAAGAGTTTCCTCATTGTAATTTTGATAAAGAGTTTCCAATTTTTTAACGGCTTAATAATTCATGTCATCTGCAAAAATGTTTGGGCCACTGAAAATTGGAGATGGAGAAAGTCTGTGTAAAATAGACCTACCTAAGCAGACTGAAAGTTAGCCTGATAATTAGTAAATAATTAGCATAATTAAGTAAGTAAGTAATTAGCATAATTGCCTATATAATTAGGTGTTAATTGAAGATTAATTAGTATTATAAATAATGAAAACAAATAACAGATTATAATTAATAAGTAATTAATTGTTAAATTGGTACAATTGGTCAATGATTAATGTTGATATTTAAAAGCGTATAAATATATAAATGTTCTAGGTTCGATAGTTCTTCGAGAAGCACTTGATATCATTTGCAAACATATAGAAGGAGGATGGAGAGATCTTGCAATATCTCTTGATATACATCCTCATGTTGTTGACAGTATTGCACAAGAGACGATTACTAATGAAGAAAAGATGAATAAGTGTTTTGAATACAAATCATTTAATATTTCATGGAACCTCCTTAATCAACAACTAATTATGCAGAATCATCCAAACATCATAGAGAAGATAGTTAAAGAAACATACATCACAACAGGTTACATTTTGATTTGATAATATTTGTCTGCTTGACGAAATATTCATAAAATCTGTTTAAGTAATTTCAATGTGCTATGATTTAGGATTAAAGAAATATAGCAATGTCCAAAGAAATTATTACCAATCAACATTAGGAAAAGTACAAAGAACAGATCCACTCAGTAACATGCCATTGCCTTTTGTCACACGTGAAGAAGAATATGTCAGTTTGTACCTGAGCAACGATATTGGTATAACAGATGTATTTGTGAATTCAGATCACATGTTCAATCTCACCAATCAGTTTGGTTTACGTCAGAAGATTGACTTGAAAGATGTTCTTAAAGATGATGATTTTATTTTGATCAGAGGTATTGGAGGTATTGGTAAAAGCACATTGACAGACATGCTCGTCTTGAAATGGTCAAAAGGGGAACTTTTGAAAAATATCAAATTATTGTTTTACATCAAATGTAGAGAGATTGAAGAAATAGACGTAGACACGTTGAAAGAACTTGTAACAAGCCATTTATTGAGTGAAGTACTTAGTATTAATGACATCACAGAAATTGGAAAACATGTTCTCTTTGTATTCGATGGTTTGGACGAATTAGAAAGCTCTAAAGCATCCAAAATCTATCGCATTTTAGCGGATAATTATAAGCTACAGTCCACTAATTTTCGTGTTTGTATTACAGGAAGACCAAATGCTATTCATAATTTAATGAGAAACGTGGGAAAACCAAAAACGTTGATCGATGTGATGGGATTTACACCTGAGAAACAAAGATCTTTCATTAAGCATTATTACAAGGATCGTCAAGATGCGGGAAAGGTTGTTTCAAAAATGACGGCAAATATCGAACTTAATCGTGAGCTTAAGTCATTAGCGACAATTCCAATGTATTTGAGAATTTTATGTTTTATAAATGACCATGACAATGCCTTTGATTATGTGACTTCAACTGTCAGTCTATATATTGTTGTGTGTTTATACATTCTTCGACAATGCCATAAAGAACTTCGTTTGCATAATGCAGATCTGTACTGTGTTAGCTGTGACAGAAAGGTTGTCCAGATATTACTCAGATTGGGCGAACTCTCTTACAATTCACTCAAGAATGCTAAAGTTGTTCTCCATCAACACGACCTTGGTGAAGACAAACTTGGTTTGGAAAGGAGCGGCTTTTTAATCAGATATGGGACTAAAAAAGGCTTTAATTACCAGTTCCGGCATTTAATTTTTTCCGAGTTCTTGTGTGGCTTGCATTTGTTTAGGAAAGGAAAAAGCGTGCATTCTTTTTTTAAGAATATCGGAGCTGATTCGCCTCTTTGGAATTGCTTGCCGTCCGTGGTAGCATTACACACATCATTATTGCATTCCAAATCAGGATTTGAAAACGAAATACTGTCTCAAGTTATTGCAGTTATCAATCCCGATTGTCTCCAATATTATCACATCGAATCTCTAATGTTGAATTTGTTTGACAGCCAAAATATTGCACCAATACGGAAATGGTGTTATCAAACGAATAAGAAATCTGGAACATATGATGTAGTAATTGACGAGTCTTGGTTGGTGTTACTGGAATCTATTTACGAATCCCATCAGAAAGTCCCAGCTGGTATCGTCAAGGCTATCCATGAAGCAAGATCATTAAGAATTCTAGTGAGACACCATCGGCAGTTGCGACACTTAACCGCATTCTTTCAACACATTTCCAGAGACAAAACGATTGATCAGTTGACAATTCAGTTGTCCGATGGCGTTTTAGCAGATGAAGAAATGGTAAGCATGAGCAAATTACTGGTAAAATGTACAGAAATAATAGTCGACACATTTTTAAACGCGGAAATGTTTTTGTCGATAATTCTGAATCCTGATAGGAAACGATTTGATAACTTAAACAGTTTACTTTTGTTGTCACCACACATTAATAGAAATTACTTCATGAGATGTGTGCCTTATCTTCGAAAATTTGCTCTAAATTGCAAAGATATTCTTACTGAATCAGCGCACTCGTTGTTAAGTTTTATACAGAGATCTGTTGGCACGAAAGAGTTTTTGCTGCAGGAGATATATCTGTGTTCCTGTTCTGACGAAATGACAGAGAAGTTTTTACCCTCTTTGCTATATGTACACTCAGCAGGTTTCTTCGATTGTACCTTGCCAATACAAACATTAAAAACTTTGTCTAAAAGAATACAAAAGTCCTCGCCTGAATCACCTTTAAAGAGTCTTGGTTTTCAAATATGCCATATAAACAATGATGGTGTCCAAGCATTGTCATCATGTTTCAGTTCCATCACACAGCTGAGTCTAGAAGATAATCCTGATATATCTGAAATTGGAATACAAACAATTGTTGATTCGATACTCCAACAAGTACAAGCAAATGGAAAACCAACATTGAGTAAATTAGTAATATCACACTTGAATAAAAACCATTTGAAAGTTTTGATGCCTGCAGTACCGTATCTCTCTGAATTACATCTTGAGAAATCCGAAATTGATGAACAGGATATGAAACAATTAAGAGACGAAGAACGGAAAAGATACTTTCAATTTAGCGTTTGCTGATAACAATAATCTTGAAATTAAGCTTTGTAGTGTTTCAACGCCATTTCTTCTTTTGTTAAAGGCGTACGTTAACTTTCAAGTACCGTCAAATCTCCCTATAGTGGATAATCGATAGGGCGTAAAACTTGTTAGTTGACACTTTATGAAGGAACCAATGTCTTTTCTGCTTTAAGAAGGGCACCTTTAAGCGGGTACTTTTTTGTCTGTCATTGAGAGTTTTAACTGTACACATTTAAGTAATTATTTAACAAGGCGCTCTTAATATTGGTCGAACCTGGATTCGATATACGTGAATCTTTATTTTTGCTTATGAGGGCGTCATTTTTAAAACACCAAAGAGCGCCCCTTTAACATCGTGGTTTTGTTTTCATCAAAGTTGCTCGTGTTATGGTAAGAAAAGAGATTAAATTTTTCAAAAGGATTATAATGCACTGGTTTTGAAGTACCAAGGAATTTGTTAGAACAATGAAAAAATACTTTAAATGATCAATTATGCACACAGGGCGTTTATTTACCTTGATAATGACCCGGGGCAACTATTAAGTAGGGGCGCTTATGAATTGTTTATGTATTTACAACAATCTATTATAAATATTACATTTTATTATAAAGAATGCAGAATTGTAACGTTTTTTTCAAATTTAATTTTAAAACGAAAAGATAAATATTTGCATAATAATTTTGTCATTTGAAAAGATGACTTCTCAAGTGTTTGATAATACTCTGTTCTTTCCTCTTAACCAACCTTGAAAGAGAAAGCTGACTCACAATTTTATATACGATTAAGACATATACACAGCAAAAAGCGAAATTAAAGTTTGATGGCTAACTGTTTTAATGTTGCCCTCGTGATCCTGATCTCCCTGAGAAAACCTTTAAGATCAAAGTTTCATTTCCTGAAATTTCTGGTACGTTTCATTTATGATGATGCTAGGGTGTACTTAGTTTTATTATAGAGATGTGATGATACATCAAGGTTTTAATAGATCTATAAACATTGTAACTATTTATTGTAAATATTTATCCAGTTTCTTATATCTGCATGGGAATTTGAGTAGGGAGCGGCTCTGTTCATCTTATGATTGTCCCGGAGACTTTCGTTTCCACTGATTTTATGATCATAGTTAGCTATTCTCATAAAGGATTCTCGTTGGTGTTTAAACAACAGATGAAACTAATACTACTTATATTCAGACGTGAAATTTGAAAAAGCTTTTCCAATTTAGCCTTCAAATTCATAACGGTTTCTTTTAGAAAATATATCGGAGGTTGGGTAATCGAAGCAATAAGAATCACTGTCCACCAGACCATTTAAAAAAAAACTGCCCGTATATATAATGATTTTAATGATGTAATATATATTTCATCTTGCCAAATGAGCTCTCTTAGCTTTCACGCAGAGTATCTTAAGAGGTTAACCGGTTCGAATCAGAGATTGATTAATAATATAATTCCTTGTCATATTTTTTTAGATTATATTATAACATAAAATTTAAAATGAGTATTTCGACCCAGTCAATGGAGAGACTGTATGGCTACAAAGGTTGCAGAAAATTGCACTTGATTCAGGATATCTGATTCAAAATTCACAGCCATGTTTTACGTGCTATCGAGTAGTGAGAAGTAGGAGAGTGGCCTCATGTGCTAGAAATTTGAAAACATTTGAAATTTTGGGATTGTTGAAATACCCCAGGGCTGCATACGATGATGTAATGAGACCTCACTGTATGGTATCGAATGCAAAATCTCCTTATATGGCATAGAATCGGCAGAAACCTCGGGTAAATAGAAATCCTGTGCCTGTAAATTTTACTGATAATCGGTAAAATTTGGGAAACTGCAAAAGCAAGCTCGACATGCCATTATTTGATTTAGCCTGATGGATATAGAAATTTGGAGCAAAGTTGACATTTCATGGCTTATGACATTGAAATAACAGCCCCATGTGTACAGGCAAAGGCAAGATTACAGTATATATGATGAAAGTGTCAGGTCGCCGATGATAGAAATAAAAGAAAACGTTTTCATTTTTCATTGCAAGTATTGTGTAATGAAACAAATGTATTATTATCATGATTACATGCAGTGTCCAGAATTTTTTCCAGAATTATTAGGTCAGTTGATTGCCGATTCTGACTGATACTGGCTACGCCCCTCAGCACTATGGCATTCCCTGTTATTGCTTCTTAATTTGAAGATAGTTTTACTTGTTTGTTTGTTCCTTTTTATTTGTATTTGACATGAATGTACAAAGAAAACAGCCAAGCTACAGTCAAACTGAACTACATAAGTTCGGGACTATTTTCTAGCATGAAAAGACTCAATAATATCAATAATATTTGTTGGGGAAAAATCGGGGGAAAATATATGTCGGTGAAAAAACAGTCGAGGAAAAATATCTATCAGGTAAAAAAAGTCTGGTTTAAAAATAATCTAGGAAAAATTTAGTTACCTTAAAACCCGACATTTTTCACCCGCGAAGGTAATTTGCGGAACTGGAACTGATATTTCACAGAACACTTTACTTCTGACGAACCACCAAAATCGATTGTAATGTTTGATGATTTATTTAAGATGGATTTATGGATAACAAGTCTGTTGTGTTGCTTAAGTTGACCAGACACTAAAAATAACCTTCTGATCCCAAAGATTTTGACTGAGCGGCAAATGCAGTTGCTGAGCTAGCCATGCAACTAACACCATTTTGATATGTTGATAAATTCTTTAGCAAAGTTAAAGGGTATGGTTTATACTCTAAAAAGAAATTAGCAGTAATAACCATTTTATGAAGAATGTCTAAAGTTTCTCATTCTTCTTTGTTTATAATATCAACTATAATGTCTGATTTTTTGGTGTTCCTTTACCAGAAGCAAGTAAGCACAGTGAATAATTAAGTGTAAGAATAAAAGAGTACGAAATACATTAGTGCGAAATGTGAACCAAAATTTTAACATGAGTGTGGCATACAGTTCATCTTTATTTTTTTTATTTTTTTTATTTATTCTTTATTTATCGTTGGAACCTACAAATAGTACAATGACTAATCAAATCCAACTAAATATAATATAAAATGGTTAAAAAGATATCTTCTTATACTAATACGCAATCTTGCTTTTTTCTTACCTAACTTTGAAAGAAAGAACTTTCGGAAAATTTTCTCGGGAAGTTCGTCAATGGATATTTGTTTATGTTTTTTCCGTATTAGTATAAGGCACTCCGGTTTAGTGCTTATAATTGTTTTATGATATGAAATACGTTAGGGAAGACATGATATAGGATCTCAGGCGGAAACTTCGAATTACAATCGAACGTAGCAGCTATTGACAACGAATGATAAATAGTCGTTTGAAGAAAAAAGAAGCGTTTGTTTACATTTTTTAAGACAAAGTAATAATAAGAAACATGCATAAAAAAACAAGTATTTATTACGAAGAATAGTTTTTACACATTTACGACTTATGTTGTGTAATGTTGAAGGTTAAAGACGTATCAAACGGCAGTTTATCCTATCTCGGTTTGTTTTTTTAGATTTCCAAAGAAAAAAAAGAAAATTTAGTAAAAACTGTGTTGAGCATGGTATTTTTTAGTACAATGTTAGAAAGAAGAAAGTCAAGAAGGAATAAAAGATTAGAGATTTGATTAATCTGTTGGTTTCGGCCGTGAGTAAAATTAGTTAATACCGATGGCGTTTTTCTAATTGGAGATCTCTCTGTTCCTGGAATTTATAAAGAAAGAACTTTGAAGAAACTTAAGCTTTGAAGAAAGAAACATTATTTGGAGGTATGATTCTTTTTAGGATTTAGTTAATACCTTATATCGTATATATGTAAATCTGTATACACTCCAAAAGTTAATTTTGCGTGGGTAGTTTAGTGTGTGAGTGAGAAATTTCACAATTTGTGAATAATTTTTCTGAGATTTAGCATTGATAATTATGAATATGTTTACCACAAAGACTGAAAGAATTTTTGGTTGACAATAAAGTTAGAAAGTGGAAAGAATTAAGAATTGGTTAGGATTCAGAAGTCGAAAAAATACAGCCTTTTATTTAAATTTTCTTATTTTCTTAATTTTTTTTGTAGCAAGTTGTTTGAGGGACTTGGAACTATGACGACATTATCATGACGTTAAAATATATTGCCGACTACATGTCGGTCACAATTGAATTTGTGTGCAATTTTTCGCTGGGCTTAATATATATGACATTAAACGCATAATTATTGCGTTAACTGTTGCCGTTTGGGGCCCATATTGGCTTTGAGTTATGGCTCAAATTGATTTCTTCAGTAAAACTTTACATTAAATATGATTCGACGTAAACATGTAATAACATTTTTAACAAACAAACTTCTTCCGTGTTCTGTGAATTCTATTTTTGGCGACAAAGAAAGGAGAAATCAATAGTTTTACCTCAATACACCGCGTTATCAATGCTTGGTAAAAATGTATGGCGGGTAAAAAAATCATGAATCGATGAAAGATTTTAAGCAGCGTTTTGGACTGCGTTTTTGTATTTCATAGAGTTATTATCAAATGGTTAGTATAGCGTGTAAAAACATCTTATTGGGAAAGATGTAAAAAATTTTTACACGGTATACTAGCTTTTTTCTTACCTAACTTTGAAAGAAAGAACTTTAGGAAAATTTTCGGGAAGTTCGTCAATGGATGTTTATTGCTTCCGTATTAGTATAGGGGGGAATCTCCCATTAGGGGAATCTCTAGCTCCATCTTAAGGGTTTTTATTACTTCATGGAGTGTTGTGCCTAAAGGAAGACATCATAAAGTCACCCAGAGGAGAACGCAATGCAATGTTTTTTGCGTTCGAAAGTTCATCAAATTTTCTCAACGTTCATTTCTTATTGAGAATGAAGATGCTGTGTGTATAATTTTTTGATTTTGTTTCAATTTTTTTATTCAACGCTTTAAGTTCAGTAATAAAGAATAACTAATTGATAAGTATCAGTAACTATTCTATCCGACGAGATAGTCGATGTAGACCTGTTATGTGTTATCAGTTTATCATTTTCTACCGGTGTCTATTTTTTAAATATATTTGAACGTAGTTTTTTCGTATCAGTTAGTTTTGACTACTATACCGAAATGTGTAGCTAGCAGTTTATTTGGTATTTCATTGTAGTATGTGGATTGTTATTATTAAGGTAAACGAAGGTAGCAAGATCATTATCATATTGTTTTGATAGTATTTGAATGATACCTTTTTTAGATTATAAAATTGAATAGTTAAATGATTGTAATGCAAGAAGAGAGTGATTACATACATATTTACATGGTTTTTGTATCATGATCCACAAATCGAGTTTTGGGTTTTGACATTTCCACAATCCATAGCAGAATAAAGAATTGAAAGATAAAAACGTCTGAGAAGGTATTGTTTTTGTTAGCTTTAGTTAATAGGGAAATTTGAAGGTATTTTCTTATATATCAGATGTTTTATCGTGGTTAGGTAAGAGTATCCATTGGTTAGGTAGTATACGTTGTATTGTCTCTTTTCTAAATCTTTTAGTTCAACTGTACAACTTTAGAAATCTCTAAATAGCCCAAATAATAGCACTGAAAAATAGGGATAATAGCATTCTTTGAATGATCGATCCAAAATATTTGTGTTAAATATGATATAATTCCAACATGGAGAAACACAACAATTTTTGTATATACACAGACTTATCATGGCAGTATTGCGTGTAAAAATCAATTTATGGAAAACTGTAAAATGTTTTTACACGCTACACTAGTAAAGATAATAATACTAGAATCAATAATCATTGGCAATTCAAGCATTTACAATAAATATTGCTGTCTTGTATGTCATGATAAAATTTTAAAAGATTCTTCTCTGCTTTTACGTGTTTTGGAAGATAATTTCAAGCAAGCGCTGCTCGAAAATCAAAAGAATTAATTGCACGAGTTGTAAGTGCTCTCGGGACTACAAGAAAAGAACCCTATCTAAGATCGTATCTAGACCATTTTGGTGTAAATGTATCCCAAGTAATTTCAGGACTTAAGCGATTTAATGTTTTGAACACTTCTCCAACTAACAATTTAAGATTTTTAGAGTGGATAGTCATCGAATTAGATTTTAAGAGTAACTCATCAAATATATTCGAAAAGTTATTATATCGAACACATAAGGCTTTGTGATGAGTTGCATTTATACGATTACCCGCCTGTTTGCTACAAAACATCCACACTAAAGGACAATAGTTAAAAGGAGACATGATAAAAGAAGAAAACAAAAGGTCTGCCTGTTTTTGAGTCAGGTCAGTCAGGTCAGGTATCAATATCAGTTCATTAAAACTGCATGGTGAAAACCTTGTTAAATTTGTTTAGGTCAGTGAGTATTTGTTTAGGTCAGTAAGGTTACGTCATGCCTCGTTCTTTCAAACGTTTATATAAGACTTTTTAGCGGAAAGTTTGATGAACTAAAATTGGTAGATGAACACACTCGTGGAATTATAATGTGAATAAAAGTATATGGCTAGGAAATGTGAAATTTATTATTGCTGGTATCTCAAATCGATTTCAGTTATGTATGCAAGTCTCGTGGAAACAACCAATCGTCATTTATTTATTTATACGTCAAACGTTAAACGTTATTTTTTTCACAATGAAACTGTGTCCGAATAAGTTTGTCCAGCATTGTTATTGAGACGTCAAAATTAAAGTGCAGAAATGACGTCATTATCGTACTGACTAAACAACGGAACCACCTGAGACGAGCTGGGACGAGAACCACCGAGAGACGAGCTGAGACGAGCTGAGACGAGTTGAATCCACCACGGAGAAAAAAATCAACCCCGTCTTTTCGGCCGCCGGATGTTTCGAGTGACGGTGGGAATCGTCCTAGCTATCGTTCTAGATATTTATTTTTAAAAAATTAAAAAAAAACTGTTATTCGAGATGTATAATATATATAATATATAAAAAAAAAAAACATTTTAAGGATCTTTTTGTCACGTAATCTGTTGATTGAACTGTGTTTTCATAAACTGGGAATTCAACTTCTTAACAAAAGTCAACTTTGACCCAGCCATGCCGCCGGGCAGCTCACTCTCGAGAAGATGGTGCGACAGGCTGTTTATATCGATGTAAGTTTTATTTTCAATTTGTTTTGTTTGGCTCTCTTCCTGGTACTCAATATATACATATAAATGAAATAAAATATCTAAAATGACTCCAGGACAGCCAAGATTATTTCGGGGCAGTTATATTCCAAACGAAAGACATTGAGCATGCGTTTCTTCCCCTGCTGAAAGGTTCAAAACATGACCGGCCAAAAAAGACCCCTTCTTTGTCTTTCCCAGACATCAGGGGTCGGAATATAATGATGGCACACTGACATTGAACAGTGCATTGACAAACTTTCTTTTTATTTTGTATTGGTATTAGGATTGGAAAGAATGTGTTTGTAGTGTTTGATTCTATAACATTTCTTCTGTTTTCAGGACCCCCATTTTTCAGGACATCTTTTTTCAGTGAATTTTCACCCATACTTTCTCTTTACAGGTTACAGCAAATCATGCTGGATGACCAGATGTTTCACATCCTGTTACTAAAATAACTAAAATAACTATTTGTTTACTATTTCACACTTCCTCACAAAATACGTATAAGCTCGCCGCCCATGAAAACTTTCAGTGTGCGTTTTCCCAGATAAGTAAAACATTTTGAAAGTGCTACCAGCTTATAGAACTCGAAATGCTGATCAAGAAAATGTATAGGATCATGTCTCTATGACGAACCGTTACAGAGATATCCTTGTTCAAAAATTTTAAGGATGAAAAATTCTAAATATTAAGGACGATACGGAGGTATCGTAGGGGTTCCTGGAGGTATTTAAAGACAGACAAGTAACACAGAAATACTTATAGAGAAAAAGTCTTCGAAAAATCTTGTGTTCGATTTGGTTCGCAATGCATCGGTTTCATATTGTCGTAGCTCAAGAAAAAATAATTTATGTGTGATCTTACGTTGCTGACTCCCCGATCTCTTTCACTACTCTCGTCTACTATTTATCGTGACAGACAAACAGACAGACAAACAAACAGACAGAGAATCGAGTATTAATATATAGGATAATGATTCAAAATATCATTATTCAGATATTGATGAAGTTTCAAAATATATAATTAGAGTTTATCATGTCATAGGCCGGTTGTTTTTGTTTGCGACGTTTCGACAGTTACTACTGTCATCATCGGCCCGATTAGTATTATGATAGTATTATGAATACTAGACTGACAAACAATATAAATATATTCAAGTTTCAAAATATTTATCTTCAATTACAATCTTGTCATATTCGCTATATAAGGTTACTAATGTAGCGTGTAAAAACATTTTACAGTTTTTCTCCATAAATTGACTTTTACACGCAATACTGCCATGATAAGTCTGTGTATATACAAAAATTGTTGTGTTTCTCCATGTTGGAATTATATCATATTTAACATAAATATTTTGGATCGATCATTCAAAGAATGCTATTATCCCTATTTTTCAGTGCTATTTGGCCTATTTAGAGATTTCTAAAGTTGTACAGTTAAACTAAAAGCTAAAATTCCAATGTTCAGAGATTTAGAAAAGAGACAATACAACGTATACTCCTATCTAACCAGTGGATACTCCTACCTAACCACGATAAACTTCTGATATAAAAGAAAATACCTTCAAATTTCCCTATTAACTAAAGCTAACAAAAACAATACCTTCTCAGACGTTTTTATCTTTTAATTCTTTATTCTGCTATGAATTGTGAAAATGTCAAAACCCAAAACTCGATTTGTGGATCATGATACAAAAACCATGTAAATATGTATGTAATCACTCTCTTCTTGCATTACAATCATCTATACTATTCAATTTTATAATCTGAAAAAGGTATCATTCAAATACTATCAAAACAATATGATAATGATCTTGCTACCTTCGTTTACTTTAATAATAACAATCCACACACTACAATGAAATACCAAATAAACTGCTAGCTACACATTTCGGCATAGTAGTCAAAACTAACTGATAGGAAAAAAATACGTTCAAACACATTAAAAAATAGACATCGGTAGAAAATGATAAACTGATAACACATAATAACAGGTCTACATCGTATATTTCGTCGGATAGAATAGTTACTGAGACCGATCAATGTTGTTATTCTTTATTACTGAACTTAAACCGTTGAATAAAAAAATTAAAAACAAAAACAAAAAATTTAACACGCAGCGTCTTCGTTTTTCTTTAAAGAAATGAACGTTGAGAAAATTTGATGAACTTTCGAACGCAAAAAACATTGCATTGCCTTCTCCTCCGGGTGGCTTTATGATGTCTTCCTTAAGGTACAACACTCCATGAAGTAATAAAAACCCCGTAAGATGGAGCTAGAGATTCTCCTAATGGGAGATTCTCCCTATACTAATACAGAAAAACAAATATCCATTGACGAACTTCCCGAGAAATTTTACCTAACGTTCTTTCTCTAACAGTTAGGTAAGAAAAAAGCAAGATTGCGTATTAGTATAAGAAGACTAGTATCCCGGGTAAAAACATTTTACCAGTTCACTTTCCCCATGAGTTACTGACCCCAACCCCCGTGCTTACCCTCTCTCTTACAATATGGCGGTGACGAAAAATAAGATCACATAATTGCTAAGAATAAGTATCACTAAGTTGTTGAGCTCGAAAACCTGATCAAGAAAATGTATGGGATCGCCTGTGTACGACTAACCGTTACGGAGATATCGATGATCAAAGATCCTAATGACGTCACACCCGTCCCAAAAAAGTTTTAGACCCAAATTTTTCGACACCTCAGCGCCAATATCGCACGCCCAAAGTGACGTCAGTTATTCCCATTGGTTCTTGAGATATTTGAACCTAAAATTCGTGTTCTATTTAGGATGCAATGCAATGTGCCCACTGACGTCGCGCTACTCCTATAATACTAATATCGCCTATATCTCGACAACTCAGTTACGCACGATATAAAATTTTAATTATAACATTTTCCATACGAACATTTCGTTCCCAGTCCTTTTATTCACACTGACCAAACTAAAAAGTGGATGCACAGTCGCTATTAGTATATAGACTAGTGTAGCGTGTAAAAACATTTTACAGTTTTTCTCCATAAATTGTTTTTACACGCAATACTGCCATAATAAGTCTGTGTATATACAAAAATTGTTGTGTTTCTCCATGTTGGAATTATATCATATTTAACACACAATTGCTGTGTAAATATTTTGGATCGATCATTCAAAGAATGCTATTAATCCCTACTTTCCAGTGCGATCTGGCCTATTTAGAGATTTCTAAAGTTGTACAGTTAAACTAAAAGCTAAAATTCCAATGTTCAGAGATTTAGAAAAGAGACAATACAACGTATACTCCTACCTAACCAATGGATACTCTTACCTAACCACGATAAACTTCTGATATATAAGAAAATACCTTCAAATTTCCCTATTAACTATAGCTAACAAAAACAATACCTTCTCAGACTTTTTATCTTTCAAATCTTTATTCTGCTATGAATTGTGGAAATGTCAAAACCCAAAACTCCACTTGTGCATCATGATACAAAAACCATGTATATATGTATATAACAATGATTTCCACATTCTCTTCTTGTATTACATTCATCTATACTATTCAATTTTATAATCTAAAACAAAAAGATATTGATCAAACACTATCAAAACAATATAATAATGATCTTGCTACCTTCGTTTCCCTAATAGCGAACCTTAATAATAACAATCCACATACTACAATGAAATACCAAATAAACTGCTAGCTACACACTTTGGTATAGTAGTCAAAACTAACTGATACGAAAAAGCTACGTTCAAGCACATTAAAAAAAAATAGAAATCGGTAGAAAATAATAAACTGATAACACGAACACATGACAGGTCTACATCGACTATCTCGTCGGATAGAATAGTTACTGATACTTATCAATGTGGTTATTCTTTATTGCTGAACTTAAAGCGTTGAATAAAAAAAATTAATACAAAAACAAAAAATTGTACACACAGCGTCTTCATTCTTATTAAGAAATGAACGTTGAGAAAATTTGATGAACTTTCGAACGCAAAAAAACATTGCATTGCGTTCTCCTCTGGGTGGCTTTACGATGTCTTCCTTTAGGCACAACACTCCATGAAGTAATAAAAACCCGTAAGATGGAGCTAGAGATTCCCCTAATGGGAGATTCCCCCTATACTAATACGGAAAAAATAAACATCTATTGACAAACTTCCCGAGAAAATTTCCTAAAGTTCTTTCTTTCAAAGTTAGGTAAGAAAAAGGCAAGATTTAGTATTAGTATATGAAGATAGTCAGAGGGTGAATCCAGGCAAGCAAGGTGCGCACCAAATAAATTTTCCTCCTTGCAAAGTTTCTGTGTCCCCCTGGCTTCATCAGAGTGTAGGGAATGGGCTATTCCTGGTTTCATCTATATTGTATTGGGCTAATCCAGTTCTTATCCACAGGGGTTTGGAGTAAATTTTTTTTAGGAGAATCTAGTGGGGTTTAGCTGACTAAATAATGAAAATTGAAAACATGATTTTCCAGGGGTTATATACTAATTTTAATAATTTCAAGGGTATGAAATGCTATGATCTTACTTTCAACGTTAAGGCTGAGAATTGGTCAAAAATTAAGAACATCCTAAGAACTTACCCAGCCTCAAATTTTCAATTTTAGTGTTTATGTGCGCTTTTTTCTTTGAAAACCCGAAGTTTACAAGAGTAGTTTGTGATTTTATCCTCCAGGCTGTCATACACCTGGCCTATGCAGAAAATACGTTGATGTTGCTTAAATTTGTTCATTTACACACTTTTTTTTTAATAAGAACATGACAAGAACATTTCTGCCTAAAAAGTCTAAAAACCATTAAAAGATCAAGCCTCAGCTAAAATTTAGACGTTCTTATAAAAAAAATGTGTACATACTCCATTTCAGGTGTGGGGAAGTTTACATTCAAGGAGATAAGGAATTTTTTCCAGGGGGTTTATCCAAAATAACTTACTTTTCCAATGGGTCCAGACAACAAAGATATTCCAAATCCTTTCTTTTTTCACATTGTTGTTGTTGAGCTTTACACGTTCTCATTCTTCAGCCTCAATGTTTCTTAATTTTGAATGAGGTCAACCCGAAATTTTCGCAAAAAGACTTATATGGCCTTTTTTAATAGACACGAGAGAAAAATAAGGCATAATGTCATCGTTAAATGGCACAATATGTTGTTTTTAAAGGTGTATCTTTAGTTTTTTGTAGACCAAAAAAATGTGTGAATTTCAGTTTTTTGTTTAGGAGGTTTCCCGAGAAAATATTTTTGACAATTTTTGCGATTTCTGGGCCAAAATTTGCAAGTTTCACGTAAATTAATTAATTAATTCCCTAAAGGTAAACACAGGTCCTCTCATTGTAATGTTTCTGTCATTTTTCCTGTTTGTATTTTAGTTATGTGATGAATGTAGTGGTGCTAGTGCTGATGAGCTTCCTTCTGCATTTAAAACATATCCTGTGAAATCTGAGCCAACTGAGTAAGTCCCTTTTATGATATATTTACATAGTTGCTGCCTTTTGGTAATAAAGGAAGCTTAGAAATTGAAGTTTAGACCTTGTCTCTGAATTTGTCAAACATTGCATTTTCGCCACAGGAGACCGAAGGAAACCTTGGTTTATATTATTTTGGAATCTTCATATTTTATGTACTTTTCTAGTCTATTGCTTTGTCTCCTAATTAGTTGTCAAGCAGTGGCACAGATTTTAATTGATAAACCAAATCTGTAGGGTAGAACTACCCCTAGTATTACAACACTTTCTAACTTAGCAGGTTGTATTATTTTTTAAAGTAAATATATTTTGTGTTTGAGGCTACTCATGCTATATTTCTAACCAGGTTGGTAAGTGTGTTTCATGTAAACTATGAGCTACAGATAAAATAATTTTTATCTATCAGGTATCACCTGTGAAATAAGTGCTTCAAGAATGGTGTGATGAGTTTACAAGGGAAGAGGTGCAAGCAATTTGGGAAAATACAGACTTGCTCCTGGCTACGATCACTTGTTTGTTGATCCCACTGATTGGAGGAAATGGGTTACAGAAAAGAAATCAGATCGTGTGAAACAATTTCGTGACTTGAAACCCCCATTATACAACTGCTACAAAAAGCTTAAAAGTGCTGCCTTGAAGTCTACACTACACCTCCAGAAAAGAAAAGAAAAGGCAGGCTACCAGAAGCAGAGTTATTTGGTGATCGTTTAAAAGTTTACCCCAAAAGATTGAAAGCTGGTGGTACAAGTTTGTGGGTAAGTCTTTAGAGGCTATAACCAAACCCACACAATTAATTTATTTTTACTTCAAGGGAATAAATTCATAATGCAAACCTATGAAGAAAGAAACCTCTGAAACCAATTTCATGGCAACTGCAACAACCAAACATGGTTAAGAGAATGTGACTGTTAACTTACTGTTCGGGAAATGGCCAATATTCTGTTACAGGGGAGGAAGGGGTTCAAAATTCAGTGTATTGGTGCGTACATTCTTAATAAATGGAAGGCCCTTATATCACTTACACTTACAAAGAACAAATAACAATGCATTCACAAAAAAAATGTTTCTCCCCATAACATAGTCCTTTTATCTGTTAACTCAAAGTGGGTTATTTAAAACAATTTGGGTCCAGAAACCTAAAGTTCCCTCCCTCCTTGCTATAAGATTTGACCCTAAACCACCTGCGTCCGGATTATGTCTCAATCTTAGAACAGCTAAGGAAAAATAGTGGTTTAATGTAATTGTTTTCCATGTAGTTCAACATTGTATTACAATGTAAGCTACTTATTTATTAGACATTTTCATTCATTTTAATAGGTTACTGCTTCTGTTCTACATGATGAACAACAAAACGAACAAAATAATGCATGTGGTGTGTCACTTTGGGACCCAGATCGGGAAATGAAGAAAGTGTACTCTCTTGTCTTGTGTAGTGACAATAAACTTTGTCCAAAGATGGTTACCAGATGCGAGAAGTGCCGCATCGCATTTTAATCGAATGATGTATCAGTCTTGAAGACTACAGGCCTCCGTGAAAGAAGCGACAAAATGGTAAAATCATAAGGAAAGAAGCAAACGTATACCTGCATTTTTTCACCTCTTGCCTAAAACTGCATGACAAATCCTTTACATTTGCGGATGTGGTTGTTCCTAAACGAACGCAAGATTTGCTTCCAACCGGTGTGAAAGCAATGCTCCTAGCAAAGAAAGTCAAATTTGAAAGTTCGAGTTATTAATTAATTTCAGTGTTGGAAATAACTAATTTTTAAAATTTGTGATTGCAGCCAGTTTTGCAATGGGGTAAGCTTGTGGCCCAAAGATTCTTGGGTCCAAGTGGCACTAAAAGTTCTCTGAATAAATTTAAGACTTACTTGTTTTAACGAGACATAATACTGTTTTTAAGATCTAGAATGTCCTTTATCTCCCATTCCAATTGCCAAATTGATCGGATTTGTCCAGTGTCCGAACGTTATTTCCAACACTGAATTTAAAACTATTAAGGCACTTCTCTTGAGGTGAAAATCACTATATTTGACAAACGAATTTTGGGGACGACCCCTTATTTGATGCGGCGGATTCTTTGTTCTTAAATGCTGTAAACGTGTTACTTATTTAAAAACCTGTATGTTTTTTGCATCTTTATGCTTATTTTACCACTATCAACACAGTTCTTTCGTTGGCCTAAACTTTGCATCGGTAAAAATTTTGTCACCTGCCCTCTGATATTTCATATATTTCATATATATAATCATAGACGCACTTACTTTTTTGTCGCTTTTTACCGACATTTTTATGACCGATAAGGAATTTGCGAAAACTAATTCGCCTAGGTCTTATTACGAAAAGTCTTGTTAGGAGTTTTATTTTGTTGCAGATTTAGATACGTTAGTTTACAAAAAAGAAAGTGACGAAACTACGTCTATTTATGAATACTGATACTGTTGTTCTTCACGGCGCAAACTCTGTCTATATACAGCTAGCATACTGCCGTATATGGACATGTTGGTATTATACGGTAGGATAAGAACTATAAATGAACATAGGTTGCGCCGTGCTTTACCCGTAGAAAGTAATGTTTGATTCGGATCTACATTGGCTCTCCCATTTAATTTTCGAAAGCTGTCTATAAAGAATACGCGCAGCGTTATTGTGAGGCTCGCAATGGACCGGATTGTGTTCAAACGTCAGAGCTAGTACAGTACTTTATAGGTGAGATGACTCCATACTGTATCCGCAGGATCACTTTACCCAGGGAAAGTAGGTTGATTATTTGAACAAGTGCTTTCCTTACAGCTTCTCTTTAGGCAAATCTACTGTCCCTATCGCTATTTCAAAGGAAGAAACTTCCGCGAGAGGCGAATTCGCGAAATATTAGGATTCTCGAAAACTTAGTGAGATTAAAGTTATGAAATTCCCACGACTACGCAAACTAAACATTTTAACAGTCTGGGACAATTATTCCATCACTTTTAACGTTTTTTTAACGATTTAAGTTAATCCTCTAAAAGTACACGAAATTTGAAACAGACAGCCATTCCCCTAAATTAATGCCTGCAAAACATGGTTTTTTCGACTGCCGACTATAAGTTCCCGCAGATTTTTGTTAAGCCCATTTTCCAATTGCCAAATACATCGACGCATGCGCATGAAAAGCCATTACATAAACACAGCAAATTTGATGTTAAAAAATCTGTTTGCACAAATAAGTTCGTGTGTGGAGAAATGGCGATAAGAGAGGGGATTCCCATGTACTCCGAAAATCAGCCAATATCTCAGGAACTATCACTGCTACTTCATTGAAATTTGTGGCTTTTTCCAAAATTTATTAGGCTTTTGGGAAATGGTGAAAAAAATTCCAGTACAGCAGGTACTTCCGGAGTGTAGCATGTGACCAAGAGATGAATTTCTTACAGAAGCATAATATAAATCTAATAAATATCAACTAATATTAATCTACTAATATAAATACTAATATAAATACTAATATAAATATAAGTCTGTGTAAATAAAATACGTCGTATTGTCTCTTTTCAAAATCTATGAACATTGGAATTTTAGCTTTTAGTTTAACCGTACAACTTTAAAAATCTCTAAATAGGCCAAATAGCACTAAAAAATAAGGCATTCTTTGTATTCTTTGTATTCTTTGTATAGCATTCTTTGAATGATTGATCCAAAATATTTATACAACAATTTTGTGTTAAATATGATATAATTCCAACATGGAGAAACACAACAATTTTTGTATATACACAGACTCATCATGGCAGTATTTCGTGTAAAAACAATTTATGGAGAAAAACTGTAAAATGTTTTTACACGCTACACTAGTCTATATACTAACTTTTTAGTTTGGTCCGTGTAAATAAAAGGACTGGGAACGAAATGTTTGTATGGAAAATGTTATAATTAAAATTTTAGATCCTGTGCAACTGAGTTGTGTCTTTAATGGCGATTAGTGTTATAGGAGTAGCGCGACGTCAGTGGGCACATTGCATTGCACCCCAAATAGAACGCGATTTTTAGGGTCTCTCGAGAACCAATGGGAATAACTGACGTCACTTTGGGCGTTTGATATTGGCGGTGAGGTGTAGAAAATTTGGGTCTAAACTTTTTGGAGACGGGTGTGACGTCATTAGAATCTTTGATCGAGGATATCTCCGTATCGGTAAGTCGTACACAGGTGATCCCATACATTTTCTTGATCAGGTTTTCGAGCTCTACAACTTAGCGATACTTACTCTTAGCAACTATAATGTATGAGAAAGGGTAAGCGCGGGTGTTAAGGGTGGTAACTCATGGGGAAAATCAACCTGTTAAATGTTTTTACCCGCAATACTAGTCTTATATACTAATAGCGAGCGTGCATAACATTTTCAGTTTGGTCAGTGCGAATAAAAGGACTGGGAACGAAATGTCTGTATGGAAAATGTTATAATTAAATTTTAGATCGCGCGTAACTGAGTTGTGACTTTAATGGCGATTAGTATTATAGGAGTGCGGCGACGTCAGTGGGCACATTCCATGGCACCCTAAATAGAATGCGATATTTAAAGGAAAATATCATGAGAACCAATAGGAATAACTGACGTCACTATGGGCACGCGATATTGGAGATGGAATATCATAACATTTGGGTCTAAAACGTTTTTTGGGACGGGTATGACGTCATCAGAATCTATGATCGACTATATCTCCGTAATGGTAAGTCGTACACAGGCGATTCCATACAGTTTTTTGATCAGCTTTTCGAGCTCTACAACTTAGTGATACTTATTCTTAGCAATTATGTGATCTTATTTTTCGCCACCCCTATATTTTGAAAGACAAAGAGCACGGGTGGGGGCGGCAACAAATGGGGAAAATGAACCTGTAAAATGATTTTACCGCGGATACTAGTATTGTTATATTTCATAACTAAAAAGCGTGTCGCTACATTGCTGGGACCGATGTTAGTAAACACAAAATTAAGATGGTGAATAAGCCGCGCGTCGTTTATTCACTATATACAACACAGATGGTGGCTGAGAAGGGCCATCAAGAAAAATATTTCAGGATCAAGAAAAAAAATTTCAGAGAATCCGAAAATATCCGGTGTGACCAATTTCGTTGAGAAAGATGGATAGCGGTTGCCTGTTTTTGTTTCAATTGTGAGTGCAAAATCATCATAGAAGAACTTGATGAAGAACCTAGTACGGTGAGTTTGAAGGAATTTAAAAGCTTGAAGAAAATTGCAAAGAAATCCTGGAATAAGAAACCTACATCTAAGGAGGCCAGGGATTCGTCAACAATAACATTGAAACACGTAACCAGTATCAATATTGGTATAATGGCTGGAGACCGGAACTCCTAAAGGGATTCACCATCTAAAATGGAAATTTGTTATTTGTTTATAAACCAGGAAAAAACAAAATAGCCATCTGACTTTTTTGACAGAAGTGAATCACTGCTATGCAACACTGCAAAAACGTTCGCAAAATACAGCCGCCATTACAGCCTTTCGCTTCGCTCCTTCGATCCAAAATTGAGTTATAGCGTCCAGTCCCCACGCGCCGTGTGACGTATGAGTGGACTAACGAATATACAAAGACTGTACTCACCCAGTGGAGATCCACTTGTTCTGGCCTTTTTAAGGCTCGTTAAACACATTTATCTATACCATGATCAACCACAAGTATAAGAGAGGTAAAATAACAAAAAAGTGTAATGAAATTCAAATCCATTTCCACAAACAAAACAACATTTTACTCGAATTTCCCATGAATCGACTTTTCGGTCATTACCCAGAAGCAAAATCAAAATAAACTTTCGTATTTACCAGTCAAATGAGAAGGTCCAAACCAAATTAGCAATTAAGACTTAAATTGAAGTACGCACCACGCTTGTTTCTTTGTTATTCTCACCAAACTGAACTCTGGTATGATAGATCAACTTGGGTTTTATCATTAGGGACTGGCGGCTACTCCGAAGTTTGTCTTGATGACGAAGAAGCGAATTCTCGGAAAGACGGTACAATATTAAAAAATAATTTGGCTGATTATCGACCCTTGCGGTTTTTTATACCTTTTAAGATATGGGGATGTTTTATTTATGGTCTGAGGAAGTGTATTGAATACAGAATATTGTTTTAGATGGTAGGATCCCTTTAAACAGAATACCAGAATACTTAAACCAATTATCTTCATCACCACCTGGTGAATCAGTATTAGAATCTTGTATTGATCAGCAACCAGAAAAAAAGAAGTTATTGAAAATTTGAAAAAGTCTTTAAACGAAAGTCTCTAATTGTTGAAGGAAGTGCATCTAAACATATTTTGTAGGGAGCTGAAGATTCCTTCACCTTAATATATGATTTTCATATATGTTGAAAAATGATGACTTTTATCGCTTTGGTTTATTCACTGCATTATGTTTTATTTATGGTTGCCAGGTCCAAAGTGCTTCAATTTACCGATTGTTAGAGAAATTCTAGTCCACTTTTTTACTGAGTAAATTTTTATTACTAAGAAAAATAGAAATAACAATTTTTCTCGATCATACAACAAAGGCAACTACCTGCTTTGCAAACGCCTAGAATTCTATGTGATCAAACTCGCCTTCAGTATGTAAGTAAATATTGATTTCGTTCCATTGCTAAAAAGGTTTTCACTGCAATGTTTTCTTTATTTTCCCTAAAGTCTAATCAGAAACAGCAAAACCTAGTATTGCGCTGTTTTTTATTATTTCTCTGTATAAATACGGTATTGAAGTAAGGTTTTAAGGTTAAGAAAGTAGCTGTTTAAGGCCTTTTAGAGAGTTATGAGGCACAAAATCTTTGGCTTCGGCCAACTATGGTGGGCGACATTATTAAAATAAGTTTTTAACACTTTTGAGAACTGTTTCTTCTGTAGCTACATACAAACCACTGTCCAAACACATGTCTGGTTTTTGTATCTGAAGAAACTTATACCACAAGGTGTGGTTACCAAATAACAGAAATACACCATTCTAGATCAGTTTAAACACCGTATTATTGCCTAGTTACCATGTTTAGTTTGGTTTTCAATATCAAAGTTGCTTTCGCAGTAGGTAGGGATGGGAGAGACTAAGCAGGAAGTTGATATTTCTCCATACAAAAGAAAATGTAACCTTTTTCTGGTCACTGGGGAATTCTGACTTCGCCCAGTCGCAACGAATTCTTGTTTTCTGTGGTGGACAGCGGTGCATAGAGCGCTCCTGCTGTTCATTCGTTGTGAAATTTGGATTTTCATGTAGAGAGCATTTTATTTTCTTAACCCCCTCCCACCCAACCACCCCTACCCTTCAAAAAAAGTGACTTGACAAAAGGCTAAATATCAAGATGGTAGCCCTTCAGGTGTCGCTAAGTGCATTAAAAGAAATGTTAACCGTCTACAGGCCTGTTATGCTTCCTTATTTTGATTCAGGAAAGAAAACTGAAACAAAATATCCATCTAAATAACTGCTTTAAAAAGGTTGAGTTATTAACTTTTGAATTTTAGAGTTAATAATCTGTAGAAAAACATGACTTGGGATCTTAATATTCCTTAAGGATCCTGTGGGGTTTTTTTGGTGTTGCTCCCCTTAACACAACCCACGGTTTCATTGCTGGTGAACAACAACTTTAAAGACCGTAACGTTACTACATTCTTTCAAGAAATGAACTTACAAACCCTTACTAACATAATATCAGTAGTAATAGGAGTGCATCTAATAACTTCATAACCCATTGTAGCAGCGGTTTGTTTAACACTAGCTATACTAGCATTGTTTGGCAATCCATCACTGAAATGCAAATCTCCACTTTGACAAAATCGCCTCTGCGTTTCAGTAAACATTTTCTCGTTAATTGTTTTTCCATCTAAGGATGTTAAACTTCCTCTATATTCGGGGTGCACTATCCCGTGATTGAGATAAAGCAAACGTTTTGCTCCAAAATCTGCAAATAAATCAGCATCTTTCATATGATTGAGTACACTTTCAGCTAGCTTTGCATTATCCTCGGACTCCCCTTCAATTGGAATAAATGGTTCGACCAAAAGATTTAAATAATCTTTCTGTGTATAAATAAATTTATTTAAACACACACCGACGACGTCGTTGTTAGTATTCAAGCAGACCAAAGAAGCTTTCTTCTTAACGTAATCATCAGTAAGATCGGAAAGATTCGTAAACACCTCCTCGCGCTTTTCTAAGATTGGGTTGATTTCGCCAGGAGACACGTTCCACGCCGAGTAAGTCCCTGGAAGGATGTGCTTCTTTAGCAATCCCACCACACTTTTTTTGTGAACTTTTTCGAACAAAGAAAAACGAAACATTTTTCATATGATCAGGTTGGTCTAAAATTTAAATAATAGCATAATTTATAAATCAATTTTGAGAAGATGTTTCTAATCAATTACTCTCTTGCATGCAAAATGATTTCTTATCAAAAGCTTCTTACATTCACTATACCAACATAAACTTAGAATCCTTGCAAAAGCCATTGCTAGATCCAAGGCATGTCGAAAACTGTGGTGGAGTACATTAACATAATTTTTATTTTCATTCTGCACCACACCAACAGGATTATTTGCACGTTTTTCTTTTATGCTTTAGTAGCTAAAATTCCCCACCACAAATTTCGACATACTCTGTTGATCCGCCGCTGAATTATTGCGTGTGGTTAATCGCACTTCTGTTATACTTATGTGTGTATTCATCATTATTATTATCAAAAAAATTTTAATAGCCACCCGGGTGTTCTTTTACTAATTTGAAAACATTTTGTATCTAAAATTATCTAAATGATTTATCATCGTCACCATACTCGCGTAAGCATCCCTTTCTATTGTTTCTCGGCCATGTCAACATCCACAGCTGTGCCTATTTTTTTTATATGCATATCAGTTGACTTTTTTTCTTATTTTTAAAAGAATGATAAAATGCACGAAAAACTGCTTGGCATGGATTTTCTTAATTTCAAATCAACCTGAATATTAGTTCTAGACATCTAAAATTGTTCGGCATAAAATCAGTATTTGTCTTACAAAAGAACCTAATCAACGGACATGTCTGGGAAGAAATATTGAGTGTGGTGCAAAGTAAATAAAATACCAAAGGAAATCAGTATCCTTATGTTAAGGGTTCACAGGTTAAATTGTCCCCCACTTGCACTTCACTGTTCTTTTCGTGTCGTGTATATACTGAGAAAACACTGTGATGATGTTAAAGTCTGGGCCGGGTTTACAGTTCTACCGGCGGACATCTTATCTGACATGGAAAAAAAATCTTCAGACCTGCACACATCATCCCACAAAGTTAAATTCACACAAAAATTAATCCACGTATACTTTAAGTATAAAGTATGCAAATTCCTAAGATTAAGAGTTTTGATGCATGAATCAATTATATATGGTATAATAGTAGTACCCATGCATACCTAAATTTGATACCTAAATTTGATACCTAAATTTAATACCTAAATTTAATAACTGTTATGGACAGCTATTAAAGTAAAAGAAAAGCATGCAAATAACTCCATAGACGGGTTTCATATGACGTATCATGTAAGGCAAAAAACATCAATAAACACGAAAAATGTATGAGAAAGACTAAAATATAATCATATAAACCTCTAAATATACACATAAAACTCAGCCATCTTTGTTTTTCTGAAATTGTAAGAGGAACAAAGTGTTAAGTAAAATGCTCTGCTACGAAACAAATTTGGCATTCATAAAAATATAGTTGATCGAGAAAAAATATTGTTTGATTGACAATTTAAGTATAAATAAACAACACGTGAACATCACAAATTCTTTGCAATGTTTTTCAATCATGTTTTGTCAATAAATTAGGAATATTTTGATTATGAACCAAAGTTCGTGGTGTAAACTTTGTTTGCGTCAGAGAAAGTTAAAGTCAGGCCTCGTTCTTTCCAACATTTTTAAAAACGTTTTCACCGTTGAAGTAATTTGGTCTGGAAAGGATACAAATGATAAAAAAAAGTCTCTACAATATAGTTAAATATTTTTCGGTTAGTTCCTACAGTGTTGTAAGTAAAATAAATTAAAACAAATATAAATTAATAAAGAAAATGATTACTGAGAATAATTACAAAGAAAATGCACTTTGTCTTATTAAATTCCTTTTTGTGCCATATAATAAAAAAGGAAACTCTAAATTCTAACACGTAACTACTTTCTGAAAGTTCTAAAACAGTTTTCACCGGTGAAGTAACTTAGTCTGGAAATGATTTACATTTATCATTTACAATATAGTTAAATATTTTACGGCCAATCCTTACAATGATGTAAGTAAAATAAAGTGTAACAAATATTATATTATATATTATATATTCACATTAATCAAAATAAAGAAAATCACTAATGAAACTGGATGTTGTCTATTGACAAAGCTAATGGAGGGTGTCAAGGTTTTTTTCAAGGGCTTAACTTTCGTATTTAAAATTAAGAAATGAAATGATTAATAGAAAAATTGGAAGATAGACAAATAAAATGAGGATTGTTATACTCAGGAGAAAGATATGTCAGCTGAAGTATTGAGGTATATCCCTTTTCTCAATAGAAATACTTAATAGAAATTTGTGCAGCAAACATAAACAAATTAAGCCTGGTTCCCATCTTTGACATAAGCATACCCAGTTGGTAAATTTAGAAACGAAATGATTAATAGAAAAATTGGAAGATAGACAAATAAAATGAGGATTGTTATACTCAGGAGAAAGATATGTCAGCTGAAGTATTGAGGTATATCCCTTTTCTCAATAGAAATACTTAATATAAATTTGTGCAGCAAACATAAACAAATTAAGCCTGGTTCCCATCTATGACATAAGCATACCCAGTGGGCAAAATCTTCAAAAAGTCTCTGTGGAGGAGTGTTTTCTATAGGATTGGCAAGCAATATCGTCTGCTGTTTCAATAAAAAAACAATAAGGAACATTAGAAGAAATTGAAAATGACATAAGCATATAACAAAATATTTTTATTATTTCTTATGTTTTCTGTTTCGCACCAGAAAAACTGTAATGCAAACAGAAACATAAGCACATAAGAATTTCAAAGCATGAATACTTGGGTGCCGTATGAGTATACATCAGTCAATTTAAATATTAAAGCAGTAAAAACAAATTACAGAGACAAGTTGGAAAATACAAATAGATCCCAACTTTTAACATTTTAACACTATCATATAAACAAAAATAGCATCTAAAGTATTCAGTTATGAGTCTATTTAACAGTTTCGGTTACTCCCTAGTTTATGGTGAAAGCTTTGTTTTAAATCTTTGTAATAGTTTCTTACATTCGAACGAAAAAAAAGATTTTTTTAAAAGAAACAGTTTCTATTTAAGTCAAATTAGGCTGGTGTTTCAATGACACTAATTCAAGGATTAGCTACCCAGATTGGGTCAATGTTAGTTTTGATTGATATCGATGAAGAAAGAAAAAAAGGAAAAACTTACTATATTATAAAATAAAGAAAAGCATTTTTTGCATCTGGTTACGACTTCCTACTTTCAATGAAGGTGTCTTGAAGATAACGGGAATTTGAAAAGATTCTGACGGATAATCCTTTTTTGTTCATTGTTCGCCCATTTGATGAAACGAAGCAGATATCAGCTATATATTTCCCGCAAGGTTAATTTCAAATGTCAGGTTTGCATGTAAGAAATACGTGATATATCACAAAGACTTCCTTCTAAACATTTGAAATAGGAACGCCACAACTTTCTTCCAAATTGTTCTACTCTTTTCGTATAAAAAATACAAAATTAAATAAAAGACAGGATTTAGTATGTGATCAATTGTACCGTACATCTGCAACACTATCGCAATTGAATCGACATTACCAAGTTGGTGAACATACAAAAATGAACGAAATAAGTTAGCACTTGATAAAATAGTTAAGAAGAGCATTGAAACAGATTCCAGGTCGTTCACTAAGTGATCTTTGTACGGTTTGATCTTCAGATGAATCCATAAGAAAATAGCCATTATTGGCAATACCACAGCAAGTTGAAGGATAGGATCGATATACAATAAGAGATGCAATGGCCAATCTTTGGAATAACTGCCACGAATGCCAGTAAATGACATTGCCACGGTTATCTCTACAATATGGCTGGTCAAATATTTCTAGCATCGATGATCTCAATTTACTGAGATCATCTAAAAATCTTCTCCTCCATCTCGCAATATAATATAGCGGTACAAGTACTGGAACAATCGTGAAACAAAGGAAACGTTCAACGGTAATAATGTTTGCTTTCAATAATTTTAAAGACATAAGTAATGTGAAAGGGAAAGGAACAATCCAAAACACGAGATACACAGCTGCAGCATACTGCCAGATATGCCAGCATTTCACCTCTCCATAGATATATAATACATCAAAATTGCCAACTGATACACAGTGAAGCATTATGATCATGAAACTTGCCATGGTTTTATATCTGATTGTGAGCAAACGTATGAAGCAAATATAACAACGACTCATAAATGATATGGCATTCGTTTGACTAATAGATGCATATATGTCCTGTTCATTATCAGTGCCACCTCGCAAAATCCCATTGGCATCTGAAATATTGGCACTACTGCAGACCTCCAATTCTTTTTGACTCAATGAGTGTCTTTCCAGAGTTTGTCTTTCTCTTGAAGGCTTCTTACGCATATACAGAATATGTAATAACAACGCCAATGCAAGTGTCGGAAGAATCATTCCAATGGAAAAAAGAAAATCTCTGATGAAGTTCTTAGACAAATTATTCAAGTTTATTGAAGGACATAAATTAAAAGTTGGTTTGATCATATCAAAATTAAAGATGTCCGTAATTACTGAATCAAAATTTGAGCTGGTGTACACCGGTCCCAACTCAATGGTGATCAACTGCTTCAACTGGTAGAATCCTACAAGTACATTAAATATGCCGGAGCAACGACACTTATCATCATCACCTTCATTGAACGAGGTGATTTCATTAGGCAACACACGAAAGTGATTTGCAGCATTGTCACGGTGATCGTTTTCTTGAGTAAGACTGTATCTTCTCAGTTCGATATTTGATGTGTCTGTTTCATCATGATTACTTTTAACTGGAAATAGTTTATGACAAGTCAAAATGTTAACAATCTTCTTCAAACGACTTCCCAGTGTTTTTACCTTGTCCAGATAAGGAACTGCAAATACGTACACAAACGACGAAAGTAAGAAAAAAACCCGAAAGTAAACCGGATGTTCACAAGTTGAAATATGAATGCATTTAATACAGTTGATGTCGTATTTTTAATGAAAATGTTTGATAACGATGCTGATATTGTTTTTTTCATGATAATGATAGAAAACCCATCTCCAATCATTTCTCGTCTCGTCTTGACAGTATGAATATTGATCCATTCCAAATGGACATCCTGAACGTCATGTAATTCTATTGTACTCCGCCCTGCATTTGTACTGTTTATGAGAATATTTGATATAAACGCAGATTGCACTTTCCATAAGGAAATGCCATCATAATATGATTTGTTTTCGATATCGATTCCTTCCAAATGGACATTCTGTACATTGATAACATTTAATATGGAATGCGGAGATAATCCATTTTTGACAGTTAAGTTTAAAATATTTATGTGATTAGCACGTGATACTCCAACTGTTCCCGCTTTCATGTCATGAATGTTAATGTTGGAGATTGACAGTAAATCAACAAAGTACAGATTGAAAACATAAATGCACCGTCCATTTCGGATAGTGACACTGGCCAAATTGCGCTTATAACAACACCTCATTTCGCTATGAGAAACCTCATAAAAGGAATGGAGTTCTTCTCGAATAAAGTGGACAGTTTTATGTTGGACGCTTTGTATGATAAATCTAAAGTAACTGCCGAGCAAGTGATAAATAAACTTTGTTGCAGAGAAAACTCGAGCAAGGAACTAAAAATAACAACATGGTTACATCGGTTCATTAGAAGTTGTAACGAAAAGGAATTAGTTTCGTTTGTACGTTTCATAACTGGGTCCCCTAATCATCCGAGTTCACCGATCAAAGTTGAATATACTGATCAATCTCCAGGTCATCTGCATCCCACATCGCAAACATGTTTTCACATTCTATTTTTGCCGCGTCAGTATTCATCGTTTTCTGAACTACGTTGTAATATTAGAATGTACTTGAATGAAAAATATCTTTGGTCCTTAGAAGACAATCCTGCCTTAGATAGTGATTGAATAAGATACGAACATTCATTATGTTCTTTAGGTTCTCTTCCGTTTGTTAATATTTTTATGGTCTGTTCACAACTTTACGGTTTTCATCGAGTTTTTTTGTTGTTGTTTTTCGTTAACTTAAAAAGATTGATGAATTTTGTTTATCTTCAATTTCAGCATTTTTGTTGTACAGTCATATGATTTTGATAGGAACGAAAGTTGATTTTCTGTTAAGATTTACTCTTAGGCAATGGCTTACACTTCAGTTTCAGTGCTTGTTTTGTTTTTGTTGTTTTATGAGACCTACTGTTTCTTCTGTCTTGTTTTCGTTGGAAAACAGCTTTATGTTTGTTGTTGTTATTTTCTTTGCAACGAGCAATGTTTTTTGTTCATTTATAAGCTTTCCGAATTTCTTTTAAATGTCGATAGCTTACCAAGCTGACCTTTCCGCCTCGTGCGATGTTTTGACAGACATTATCACAAATACAACTTTCCAGAATTCATGTTTATATGTCACATCCTGACTTAGTTGTGCCTACGGGCCCGGTTTCTATGTTGAAAATTAAAGAAGATTGTCCCACTCCGATTTGCTAATGAACAATATATATAACTAGGTAATTACCATGAATTAATGAGGACAAGGCCAGGATGCGCCAAACATGAATTCAGGAAAGGTCAATCTTTTGACATAATATCGGCGGTAAACTGATATTTGGGAAAAATAAGTAACTGTTATAATACTCTCGGTTTCTACACCTGAAGATTCACGAGTAAGATCTTCTGAGATACGTATTCTTCGTACGGCCATCTTCCTTCTCTGTGTGAATACGTTTGGAAGAAGACTTGAGTCTGTATGGCTTATGTTTGCGAAACTATTTTTGAAGACACATTTTTGAACAAATTTTAGTTCTTCTTTTTTCGTTCTTCCGGAAAACGGATACGTTTACCCAGGAGAAAAAATAGCCAGGTTCCCTGGATATTTTGTCCCTCGTGAGGTTACCTCTGAACTTCGCGGCTTGGTTCCACTACAAACGAACCACGGACCAGTTTGGTTTTCAATGATACTTCACAATTGCCAAAGTCTATTTTTTTAAATATTTTTATATCAGAAAGTTCATAATGAAATGAAGAAAGTTTTGAGAAACGCAATAAAAGTTAATTACGCTTATAAAGGCTAACTGAGAAATCAAAGGAACAAAGGAGACTAACGTGACATAATTATTACGGTAATAGTATTTCTAAATAATCTGAAATGTCGATGGAATGTACCCAGCTTATAATAACGTCATAAGAGAAGGGCGCAATTCCCCATCGTGGCTGGATGTTCGCTTCAGACAAAAAGTTGAATGGGGCGGTCATAGTGAAACAGCTTAAAGGCATACTACCCAGAGTTTTGAGTGCGAACACTCGGGCAAATCAGAGTGTGGTTCAAGCTCGTGAATTATACGGATCAGAAATAATCTCTTTTTTTATTTTGAACTTTTAATATTTTTATTAATCGCTACTTCATTAATTTCCTGACCGTGGAAAGTTATCTGGTTTGTATTATTTCAACAATTCTTCATCGTTTTCAAATATATTATTTCTGGTTATCTTATTATACTGATACGATGAGTTCGCAATCTGGTTGCATGATACTTACTTCGCTTTCGTATTAAAGCATTCGCTTAAGCATTTCGGTAAGTGTAGTCACCGAGCTTTTTTTTCTGAGGATGCGCAACATAAGTTCACACAAGAAATGTTGCTCGTACTTTTTAGTTTGACGTCAATGAGAAACCAATACATTGTGTACCCAAATGTATCCAAATTTAATGGAAATATCGATAACAATGGGGAAAAACTGTCGTAGTTTGGGGTCAAATTTTGTCCATGGGTCCTAATATGTGACAGAAAGAAATTGGAGACGTCGTCATCTCCGTATGGTTGGTCGTCAACATGCGATCACATACATTTTTGGATCAGCATTTCGAGCTCTATAACTTAGTGATACTTTCCATGTGTAATTTCATTTTCCGTCAATCGTTCCGAGAGGGGAGCTCGGGTGAGGGTGGGCAGTAACTCATGGGGTAAATGAACCTGTAAAAACATTTACTGGCTATTCTAGTGTTCTGTGTAATTCTACAAAACATTTCTTGGTTCTATCTATCTCTCTAGCTTAAATTTTTAATTTCGTTGGATCAACTAAATTAACGGTATACCAAAGTTTGAACAACATAATTGAATAATAAACGACCCTAGTGTTAAAATATTACGGGGAAATGCAATTGTTTTGTTTTTCTAAGTAAATCCTTTGTTATTCTTGAAATATATAAAATACATATAAAATAAACAATGAATACAACTCCCTAGGATATCAGGTTTACAAGTCATACGAATAAATCTTTTCCAGCTATTGCATTTCTAGGAAACAGTAAATTATTCTCATCCATCAAACGAAGAGCAATTGCCAAAAACTCGTTTGTGCAAAAGTGACCATCAAGTTGTCCTAAATAGCATGTAGCATTCACACCTGCTTCAAAATCATTTGCATCAAGAGGAGACTTAAAATCATGTAACCCTTGATTATTAATATTTGGTGTAAAATACAGCACATCAGGTCGACCATGGGGTCGAACAATTGGATCTGTTGTCAGATTTCTTCGAATATAGTGGCTGTTCCAACTGTCTGAAAAGTGCATCAATTCTTTTTTCAAAATTGGGCCAAAAACAAATCTAATGCACTGAATGTGTAACTCATTCGTAATATCTAATTCATTTAAATCAAGCATTTCTTTGAACGAATCTATCCACCAGCCTGTACACTGTCTTCTCAACTGGGACCAAAATGCCTCAATTCTTTGGTTACTGACAAATCGTCCATAAGAAAAGCTCGGTTGACCGGCCATAAAATCTGTTCCGTTTCGACGAAGAAATCTTTGAAATGCTGCTACATTAACATTTTCTGTTCCTCTATTAGCGACAACTTTCCTAGGAACACCATCTATTTTTAGTAGGAAATCGGCATAATGAAAGCAAATTATATTTGGGCCTTGTTTGTACTGTAAACTTTAAGCCATAAGAGTTTACGACTAAATCCATCTATACAAGCATGTATTGCTAAGCCATAAGGCTTAAGTTTATCGTATCCGTCCTATGCCAAAGGTAGTTTGGCCCATGTGAAACGTAATTTCTTCTTCGAAGTCGGTTTCTACGGCGTGATTCTACACCAACAGGGTCAAGCGATCTTAATATATCTGCTACAGTTGCTCTTGAAACTCTCCATCCAGCTTCTATACATCTCTTATGGAATTGACGGTATCCCAAAGAGGAAGCAGACCCTTCTAACAGGCTTTCGATATAATTAATGATAACACTTGACTGGCTTAGATTTCGTTTTCTGTAAAACCCTTCTTCTCTCAGTAACCGATGCAGTTGTCTTAAACTGATAGTCACGTTATGTAATTTCAATGCACCTAAAATTTCTTTGTAGTGGAAACCACGAGAAAAATATTCTTTAACTAAAGCTTTCTTATCTACTAAATTTGTGCTCACTCCAAGAGGCGTCAAACCCATTTTGTTTTTGAAGGTAAAAAGACCCTCCACTAGAGATTATTAAAGTATTAAAACAAAAGAAATCCCTACTGAATATGAGGAGGAGACCAATCACGTGATTATTGAACAAAACTTGCATATTTGCTAGTTTTTGAAAAAACTTTGTGCGTATTTGCTAGTTTTGTAAAACACAAATTTTTAATTTTTTTCTTTTCGTAAAGAAACCTGCATATTTGCGAGTTTTTGAACCAAACTTGCATATTTGCTAGTTTTGCAAAACACAAACATTTTTATTTTTTTTGTTGCAGTATGTGGCACATAGGAGCCACCGTAGTTAAGGGAGAGACCTAACACCAATTTACAGACGCAACCTTGATTCATCTCCTTATTTTATAACTCTAACCCCACATAATGTTCAAAGAGTGTATAAGAGCAACACCATCTAGAATTCATTAAACGCTATTTGAGGACTATCCCATCATTTGACTGTAGAAATTGAATAGAATGGAAGTTATCATAGTACAAAACAGTACAAAGTTCACATACAAAAACAAATGCTGAGGGGGTTTCTGCTTCTTTCAACAAAGGGGTATTCTTTTTAGATCAAACGTCTTCTAAAACCAATAATCAAAATATGGTTAATTATTGGTGAATTGTATTCGAATTGTTTCAGTCTCCAAAATTAATATATGAATGAACTTTAACCTCGAATCAGTAGAATAAACATGCTGTTCAGTCAATCATCCTAATTATGAGGGTCAAACAATGACATATTTGTGGTTCACCAAATGAAATTCCAATTAGCTGAAATGGTCTTTCAAAAATACTGTTGCAAAGCAGTTAATTAATCTTCAAATTAAACGAACTCGTTTAATTATGTGATGGTTTCGGCAATTGCACTACCATCCTGCACAAAAAATATTGGCAAATAATCAGAATTTCAAGAGTGACCTCCCAACCAAATTCTCATTTCGAGGTTATTTGTTCAGATGAGCAAATTGATTAATTTGAGTCACCTTATAGTCATGATGGGTAAAAGTAGCCACTTGTATTCCAGTGTAAGGCTTTCAATATGATTTTGTCCCAAAATATTGGTTCCTTGACTATAACCTTATTGGACTTAGAAATTTTAGGGGCTGTCCAGGACTAAGGGAGGGATGGGTTGGATCTTTAATAAATTTTTTCTCCCATAAATTTCATTTCATCAAATTTCGACCAATTTCTATAAAATTCTTGTGGTCTATTCGATAGACTTGTGGAAGTAGGCGATACAAATATATGAAATATATGTTCAATTCTGAGATCTGGTTGGAAAAGGGATTGACTGTGACTTATGTGCAAAATTCAATGACTATTTTGTCTTGGTGAAACAAAATGTTCATTTAATCATTTTTTGAGACCAAAAATCTATCAATCTGCTCATTCATATTTCCTTTCTTAACCATTTTTATGTTAAAATCTCGACGTGAGTTGCACTTTCAAGAAATAACATCAAGAATAGGCCTCTACATATGGCTTAACCAATTTTGAGAACAATATAATTTATATCAGTGTTAAAAAAAATGTATTTCCTTCCTTTTTTTGTAAAGTTGGTGAACAAATATTTAACATAGAAATTAATACAAATAGATAATAAGTTGAATTTTGCATAATGTTTAAAAATTATATGTTTATTTGTTTATTTGTTTATTTATAAACGTTTTGGGTACAAGATAAATATTTATTTATTTATTTATTTATTTGACTACTGACGATGGGGCTAATTGAAACAGAGGATTTTTGCGCTAGACTGGACAATGAAATCATTAGCAATATAGAATACTTCGTTTTTAGTAAACATTGTCAATCTAGAACATTCAGGAATAAAGCGATTTTAATAAACACAACACAAACATCCAAGTCATTCAAGAGAAATATGGGTTCAGTGTACTCGTTGCAGAGCGTGGGCATGAAATGCTGTGTTTTATATTCTCTTTGGAAAAGTAAGTGCTAAAACTGTAGATGAACAAACATAGGTGATATTTGTGTTTACCACTGACTTTTTCTTTAAAGTATTTGTTGTTTAGACACGTGTTAAAAGCTGTGCAATGAATGGTTCCATCTGTTTCATCTAGCTCTACTATTTTTGAGGCGGGGAAGAATGAAACACAGTCTGTTATGTTCAGTTTTCTTACTTATTACACGTCCTAGTAAATCTGCAAATGCAAACTTGAAGAATGACCAATAGACTATGTTTTGACATAAAAAAGTATTTCATTGGCGATGTTCAATTGTGCTAACAGGGTCATAAACAAAAATTGTTTCATTTAACCCCACTCTCCCTTAAGGCAAAATCTAATAGGAAAGATAGAAAGACCTAAAAACTCCGTGTTCTATGTGAGCATGGACTTATAACAAGAGAAGGACTTACAACTAAATTCTAAAGTCTTTTAATACTAATAGTTCTAAAATTGTTTATGTGGTCATTTCCTTGATACAAAGATTGTCTCGCATTTCATTGGATCTTGGTTTATACGGATAGTTATGTTTCACACATTGTGGAAAATCTCAGAAATTAGACTTTCAAAACTACTACTTAATGTATTCAAGAAGTCTGATGTCTGATGCCAGAAAAACTCCGGAAAATGGACAGGAAGGAGAATATCTTGTTCCTCAATTCTGAAAGTTTCAAGGCCGAGGCTGTAGGAGTCCCATAGGAATCAGAGTTTTAAAATTGGCTTCAGAATAAACGGAATATTTTGGAAAACATTTCTGGTTGGTTGTTTAAATCTCAGATGCCAATAAAAGCATGTATTTTTAACTGTGCTTGAGAGAATTTAAAACTGCCTTGTAAAAATTTCAATAAACCGAGACACGCTTTATTTGAATAGATCAATTCTCTTATTACACGTCCGTTACAATTTAAAAGCTTTACATTAAAATCATTATAATTTGAATTACAGTTTTCTTTTCTTTTGTTTCTTTGGATAATAAAATTAGAAAGATAACGTTCTTTAAAATCATCTATTCAGTGTTCCGGTGTCTCGTCACAACTTTTATGACTGGAACTATCTAGAGGATAATCAATAGCTACAGAGCATACAAGCTTTGTTTTATTTATTGTGTGCATTGTGAACCGAATTACTCCTTGAGGCTAACAAAACTAATAGTGTGCGAAAGGGGAATTAAGAAGTCATGGCAACAGGATATTTGGAACCATCATGACAGCCAAAGTAGCGAGATTTAATTATTTCAAAATAATTAGTGACGTAAGTCGGAATACAGAATAGTCATTGAAGTGTGTCTTTAAATGCAACAAACATGGCAAAAACTTTATCCTTTAGAAAAAAATATTTCAGACAGATCTTCTCTAGGCTTAATCGCATATTTGCTTGTAGTGTAGACTGGAGCATAGGTTGGTTTTTTTGTAAAGTCTGGTTTTTAGTGTTCTCTCTTTGTCTGCATATCTAAAAATTTGATTGATGTTTTGAGTATTCAAATCTGCATTTGATTGTTGGATGTATTTCGTTCATAAAGTTTATAAGAGAAAGTAATTTTGTTTGTGATCAGCTGAACAAACAAATCAAAAATAGTTGTGGTCAAACGAAAGTAGAGATGAACAAAAAAAAAACTACTGCAAAACACCTTACCTTGTCCAATAGCAGCTAAGACTAGATCACGTGGTTCTATTCATCAGTAAAATTTAAAACTTTTTAAACTTTTTTTTTTTTTTAAATTTATATTTATATTCATTTATTTTTAATTGTTATATTTTTTGTTACGTTATTTATATTTTTCTTTTTATGTTATTATATTATATTATATTATATTATATTATATTATGTTATGTATTAATGTTTATTTATGCTGAATATGAATATGAGGAATATGAAGAAGACGAATTCTACGCAAAAATTATATTCTTCAAGAAATTTTTTTACACGAGGCTGGAAGAAACGAAGGAAGAAAAAACGAAAACATTAGTACCCAAATTATTTTTTGATGATGAACATTATATGCTTAAACACATTTAAAACGAAAACATCTGCAAACGACAAATATAAAATCTTAAAATTTGGGTTTATTACACAAAATAATTTAAAAAATAAAATAAAAAATAGCTTGTTTGGCCACAAGCAAACGACCAAGCTGTGAACTTTAACAAACCACTTTGAAAGTAACGTGCCGCCTACATCGAAGGTGAAGATATGGAGACCGAATGCTACAAATTTCTACGCCAATACCGTGCTATACCGCCTGCAGAACTGATGTTTGGACGTTCTCCGAGACAATATATACCGCATATACCAACAGCACCAAAAACTGACACAATAAAGAAACGGGATCGTGTTGCAAAACAGAGAGCTGCCGATTACACGTAATTGATTATTAATGCACCTTCCAAATACGAGATCAAGTGCTAGTCCAACAACAAAAGAAAAGCAAATTGTCATCGCCATTTGCCGTTACCCCTTACGAAGTCATCGCCATTAACGGAACAATGATAACAGTGAAATATATTCACTCACATTGAACTTTGACCCGTAACATTTCTCATTTTAAGCCCCTTTCCCGGACTGCAGAGTTACCTAGATTTAAGGGAGGAAGAGGACATGTCGGGTGATGAAGACTGCAAGGGAACAAACGACGGAACTTGCAGAGACCAGGCCCAAGAGATAAAGCCGCAACCCATTCGAAAAAAAAAAGTGAATGGCGAAAATATTAAACATTTT
This sequence comes from Turritopsis rubra, assembly GCA_039566895.2. Classification (NCBI taxonomy): domain Eukaryota; kingdom Metazoa; phylum Cnidaria; class Hydrozoa; order Anthoathecata; family Oceaniidae; genus Turritopsis; species Turritopsis rubra. The sequence continues at coordinate 10,617,542 of CM077630.1, forward strand.
ACTGCTGCCAGTCTTATTATTTTTAGATACAGACGAAGCCGACATCACGCCGATAGTTCGCTGCAATCGAAATACTTCCTCTGGCAGACGGGAAGATGTTGCGTTGTGACGTAACACATAAATTAGCATATTTTATGATGTGCACATGCCCAATTATGTATTTTTGTGCTTAGAGCTTTTCAGTTGTAAAAGATATAGAGAAAAGATAACACGTGCGTTTTAACTGGCCTTACAAAACATAAAAATATCGTCGATCAAAGATTCCGATGACGTTTTAGACCCAATTTTTATTTTCGTCATCCCATCATCAATATGGCGGGCCCCAAAAACGTCAGTTCTCCCCATTGGTTCTCAAGATATTTTCCCTTAAACGGTTCATTCCATTGGGGATGCAATGTAATGTCCCCCTTAAAAATTAACGAAGACGCGTCATTTGTTACTACTAATATACTAATTCCGAAAAACACTTGTCTGCAGCATCGTGGTTTTACGAGCTCCACATGAGAAAATGACCGTGAAATTTCTGAAAATGTATCACTCTCTAAAATAAAAGTGGTATGCACACCTCGCTATTAGTATATAGACTAGTATCCCGGGTAAAAACATTTTGCAGGTTCTTTTTCTCCATGAGTTATTGCACTCACCACCTGTGCTTTTCCTACTTCAAAATATGAAAATGACGAAAAATATAATCACAGAATGGTGAAGAGTAAGTATCGCTAAGCTGTAGAGCTTGGACAGCTGATCAAAAGAATGTATGGGATTGTCGGTGTGCAACGTACCGTTACCGAGATATCGTCGATCAAATAGTCTAATGATGTCGCACCCATCCCCAAAATTTATAAAAATATCGCCAATATCGCGTTCTCAAAGTGACGTCACCAGTCCTTTTATCCACACTGACCGAACTAAAAAGTGGATGCACAACGCGTATTAGTAATGAAACTAGAAAATGGGGTGACCAAAACATAAAATCCCACAATCCAAAAGAATAACCACGTTATAGAACACGAAATGCTGATCAAGAAAATGTATGTGATCGTCTGTGTATGACGAACCGATGCCAAGATATCGTCGATCAAAAATTCTAATGACCTCACACCCGTCCCCAAAAATTATAGACCCAAATTTTTTCATCACACCATCGCCCATATCGCGCGCCCAAAGTGACGTCAGATATTCCCATGGTTATCGAGATATTTTCCCTAAAATATCGCTTTCTATGTAGGGTGCAATGCAATGTGCCATCTGACGTCAAACTCCTTCTATAATACTAATCGCTATTATACTCGCAACTCAGTTACGCACGATCTTAAATATCACCATTTTATTTTCCATAGAAACATTTCGTTCCCAGTCCTTTTATTCAAACTGACTAAAATAAATGTGAGATGCACAATCGCGATTAATATAAGGAGACTAGTATTTCCTAGGCAAAAACATTTTACGGTTCCACTCTCAAGAATAATGATAAGAAATATAAAATGCAACCTAAAAATGTTTCTGTTACATTTTCCCACTATTGAGTGAACTGCAAAATTGTGTTTGCACGGGATACCTGAATCAAATGTGAATCGTAAAAATATTATACCTGCCCAGGATTCAACCGAAGGCTCATTCCACCAAGAATTCGTTAAATGATTTATCGTAATTGTTTGTACCATGATGTAAAACCATGATTGGCACATATAGAGTCATATAGTCATATAGAGGATAATACAGAGAAGAAGCACGTACATGATCATCAGAAACAGAAAATAATCTCTTAGAATGTAAAATAGTACTAAGTAACTAAATATCATGTGCCCTGACATTTCCACTATAGAACCAAGATAAGCACCTTGGCCTGAATTCAAAAGGGGGATTCCTAAACGCAAAAACAGCAAACCAAAACAACTAACAGCAATAAATGAAAAGATATATGATAAGATGATATAGATACAGCAATGATCAATGTAGGTAAAGAGTAAAATGGAAAGATCTTAGTAATCTCCCTACACCCTCCTCCCTTTCCCATTAACAAAAGAAAAAACAAACAACAAATCAGGAATAATAGCAATAATATCATAGCCTAAAGGACGAAAGAAAATCCCAAAAATCTTGGGATGTGTTGTGGTCAGTTATAATTCTCTTGACATGGTTAGTGTTGTGGTTAGGGGGTAGAGGGTAGAGGGTAGAGGAGAGGGATAATCGATCATCATTAAAACCACACCATCTCACTCCAAAATATCAACATATACATGGTAATACATAATATGAAGAGCTATAACTTTTTGACTCAGTCACAAAAAATCGCTTGAAAAATTACAACAATAACACAACAGCAAGAATATCTCAGCGTAACACAAAACCATTTACTACTGTTTCACATGCAAAAAAACCCCTTAGAGACAATAATTTAGCTCAAAACATGTTGATAATGTTTCCCACATAGTCGAAATGATGGCAACGGAGCAACCATTTTTAATCACTGTCAAAAAAAATTGAATGCCACTTCGTTAATTAAAAACCATTTGCTACCATTTGAAATCTTCTTCTGTGCATATAGTCAAAAGAAAAAAAAAAACAACAACATTTTACAGGTTAATTTTTCCCATTAGTTGTCGCCCTCACCACCCGTGCTCTTCCTCTTTTAAAATATAGGGGTGGCGAAAAATAAGATCACATAATTGCTAAGAATAAGTATCAATAAGTTCTAGAAGTTCAAAAAATTTTCATGGTTACAAAAAAACAAAAACATTGTGGGTTAAACAAAAAACACAAAATATGTTGGTTTGATTGTTTAACCCATAATGTTTTTGTTTTTGTGTAACCATGGAAATCTTTTTAGAACTGCTATTATTATTTTTTTGAATTTCCGCAAAATATGGTTAAACTTATGATATAGAGATAAAAAGCCGCACAAATAACCACACAACCCATTGTGTTGAGCATTCATGGCCATTTTAAATTACGTTTTTTTGGACTGCTATCAGACAATACTTTTTCTGACAATTCAACGTATGTAATGATCATACAGACGTCTATATAGAAAATACGCGCCATTTCTACATCGAATGATTAAATGTTAGGGGCTGATCACATGAGAAAATTCAGCCCGGTCAAGCGCCAGCCCGCTAAACCGAGATCTCGCTATCATTAAAAAACTCTTATAAATTTAGATGTGTGATCACAGGAGAAACGAGCCAGCCCGCTTTGCTGAGATCTCGCCTTGTCTAACCAAGATCTTCGGCAAAGCGGGCTGAAATTTATTCATGTGATTGCGCAACCGGGCCAGCCCCAACCTCGTACCCAGGGTCTCTTGCCTTTTCGATATACGGGTGGCAGCAAAGAAGACCCTGGCGAACGCTAATTAAATAAGGAATTTCATTGGCTAAAACTATTACAACGACCACAGGAATTTTCGAGTAAAAAATTGTTGGAGTGAAAAATTCAGCTTGGTAAATTTCTGAGCTGATGACGAGACGAGCAGCAGAATGATGAAAGAAGGCGAAAGATAAAAGAAATTAGTGAGATGAAAACGAAGACAGAGAAAGATTTAACTATTCAAATAACATTATGTTCAGCTATTATAATCTTTTCATCATTTCAATCTATTCATAATCTTTAAAAAGCACTGGTAGTAGATGAAATGACTTTTTTTAAAAAACCTTTGAATAAAAAGTTATGCTGTTATTATAACATTCATCTGCTGATGAGTTGCTGTGCTAATAAGGAAGCGGGAAAACAGGAAAATTGACTTTTACTTAAACTTGATGACAATCAAAAGCCTTGTCTCACCAAAAGTAATATAATATACAAGTTATTATACAACAATTGCGTTCAGCAGCATTGCACAATTTTCATTTTGACTTGAAATTACTTGAACTCTCAAGATATAAACTTTTAAACCGCTCTGAAATCTACTACTAATTTTTTATTTTTGGAGCAATATTATCTATCACTTTAAAAATTCTAGTGCACAGTGTCTTATCCCAAATTAGAATATCCTTTTCTGAGTTAATGTGTTCATAGTTATTTACAATGTTTTCAATGTTTGAATCCGTCAACTGACAACTTGGTATGAGCACATGATCAGATGTAGGCAAACTTACTGCCAAATCAATTAAGTCAGTTTCCAATCTTTCTTTTTCATCTTTGTTAATTGAATATCGCACTTTGGTATATAAATCTCCTTTGACTTCTGTGCCACGTGCCCTATTGTCACAATGTCCACAACAATTTTCTTGTTTATTATTTTGAAAGCCAAAATACTTTAAAATGTATAACCTTAAACATCCACTCTCTCTACAATAATTTCTCATATCCTCATCAACTTTGGCTTGTAGGTTAATATCAGAGTTATTAAAAACAAAGTCGCAGTAGCTTGCTTGCCTTTTTTTCCAGCACGCACGATTTCTTGCATATAACTTTCTAAATTTGCAGGTTATGAAATGTGTATAATATTTATTACATTGGGTGCATCAACCCCCATACCCAAAGCGGTGGTAGGAAATAAAATTTGTATTCGTGAAAAATCTGTCTTAAGTTCAATCAGTATTGCTTGTTTCATTCGTTTTGTTGATTCTGCATGAAATTCAGCAAATAAACAGGAACTAGGGTCAACAAAATCACCAACATAATAGTCTTTTATTATTGTTTTAAACAGGTTAAATGCATACGCACAGTACTTTAAATAAACCACAGTCATAGGGAATTTTTCTCTTTCCTCGTTTAACTTTGCTAACGGTGTTAAAATTTCATGGTAATGTCATAATTGTTTGACAGTCTTCTTTTTACCAGAAGATATACATTCTTTCTGTTTGGAGAAACTTACACTATTATGGTTCGATATTTTGAGAGTTCGAATTACGGAGGTTCAAGGAAATAATAGGTGAAGGGACATTGAAATTCGTTCCAATTAGAGGGAGTTTGAATTATGTTCTATAAAGCTTGTAAATACGTTTAAAAGGGCGGAGGCTTATTTTACAAAGAAATAGTGAAATTTTTTTTCATTTCCCCGCCGGTAGTTATTTAGTTTATCGGTTAAAAAATTTGGTGGGAAAGTTCAACCGGTAAAAATAAGTAATTTATAAGTCACTCGGAAAGTATGACCCGTAACGTTTCTAGCGTAAATTGTTAAAGGCTGAAGGCTTCTAGTTTTAATAAATATGCAAAACCGATAAAAAGATATTAGCTGAAGTCACATGCTTCAAAAAATAAATAATAGATATCGCGATTTAAGTCAATGACTTCTGAGACGAGGAACAATAGAATTCTATATATAGCGCGAAGATTTAAATTTGATTAATATACGGCCACCAGAAAATTCAAGGCGCATGGGGACAAAAGAAACTTCATCGTTGTTATTCTATCTCTTTTCGTATTTCTATGCTCTGGGTAGCAAATAGAGACCTCTAAGTATGAGAAACTTTTAGATGTTATTATAGACACTTACTTAATCTCTTTGTACCAAGGCAAATCAAAAACCTATTGCCTTGTTCATAATTTCTGTTCATAATACCTAAGACCTAAACTCGGGAAAATCTAAAGAACTTATATGAAGAAAAACCAGCCATGTTGAATTACTACACAGTTCATTCAAGCTAGAATAATACACATATATCTTAATAAACCCATTTCTCTGGATTGTCAGTTAATACGGCTAAAATGTTGGTACTGATGTCGAACTAAACCTTTAAGTACAAATAAATGCTTTTGTATCTGTTCTCTAAGTTCATTCCCAGTACTAGATTCAATTGAGCATAATTTTGGAAGAATGACATTCTGAATAGATCCTGCCCAGGATGGTGATCACTGAGTTGCATCAAACCAAACTCATTCACCAGTTCAACATTGCTAATACGGCCTCCATATGTTTCCGACAAAAAAGAAACAGCGCCATATGGTGTACATGCTATTAAAATTTTAACAGTAGAGTGTTTCTTGTAATTAGAATATACTTTGGCCCTAGCATCTAACTTTTTTGGTCGTTCAATGAATATTTCCGTACAATCAATTATTCCAGTGAGTCGAGGAAAATACTGTCGAAATATGTTAAGCAGTGTTCTAACGCTGGCATCGTGATCTGGCCATTTGATAAGAAATTTCATTTTTACGTACATTAACTCAAACCATTTCCAAAAAAAGTCATTGAGAGATGTTTTGTTGCTATTGAACTGATCAGCGAGACAAAACCATGGTGCATTGAGTCTTAGTTTCACAAGAGTCATTAACAACTGATCTTTGTATGTCACTGAAGATTTATTTATGTTTAGTAAATGTGGTGTTATGTAACCATATATTATGTCAAAACATTCAATCTTGATCCCAGTGTAAAATTTAAATTTGTCAGGTTGATCTTTTATTGTTTCGAAAGATAATATATGTGATTTCATTTTATCAATTGTTTTGATGTTATCAAGCTTCTCCAACTTCAATGAAGTGACCTCACGTTTTAATTTTTTAATTTCATGCCTGTACTGAACATCATCCGGAGACTCCGCTGCTTTTGAACTTGATGGGGTTTCAGCAGCACTTAAGTCCATCTGTAGTGGTGTCACAGAGTTCATTACAGGTGCGTGGAGGGGTAAAAACATTGAAATCAATCTTACTGAGGGGAGTTTTGGGCAGAGTACTTTCTAGAAAAGGAGTATCCAAATTTGTTGTACTTGGAGTAGTTGTTGTTTCTAATTTGGCTCTTTTTCTGGCTGACTCATACCTCCTTCGCTTCACATCACCATTGTTCTCCTTGAAAACAAACACAGTTGGGACGAAATCTGGGTGGTCAGGGTCAGTGGAAGGTTTTTTGGACAAAAAGTGCTCTCCACAAAGGTAAACATTTTTACTCGTTGGATTCCAAGGGATACCATCCTTGTTTACTCGTTTACAAGCAACAATCCATCTCTTTCTACGTTCAGGGTTGTTGTTGGGAAAACGGTAAAAGCTGGGCTTGTTTTCCATCATATTATGGTTTGTACACCCATAAGCAGCACAACTTAAAGGCATTTTTATTACTCCAATGCAATCAAATATGCGTTCATCAATGTGTTTCAGAGCTTAAATGGTACCATTTTTTTAATGTTTTCACTGCAGCCAAAAAGTGTGTTTTGTTCATATTTTGTCTATTTTGTTCAACATACTTATGTACAGCACTATAACTCCTCAGAAAGTCAACAGAAAAAAAAAATCCAATTAATACTAATGAAGATGCAGTATTATGCACATGTTGAAGAAAATGAATTAATCATTTAAACAACAGTAAAACAAAAAAAGAACAAACAGACAAAGGTTTACAAAACATATAATCAAACATACAAAGTTAAATAGGAATTTTGTTTGCTTTCAGAGGAAATCTGAAGAAACATGCATACTCCTGCTTGTATTAAGTTACTCATGACCAGCGGCGGATCTCTTTTTTGGTAAATTTCGACAGACCCTCTGGATCCGCCTCTGATGACTGTATGAGAGAATAAAGATCTTGTTCAAGAGAATTATATACAACAAGGAATTCATTAGGTCGTATCTGCATGTATGATAATTTCCAATCTTTTTTTTGTGTGTGTGTGTGTGTTTACACATACATGGCAGTTGACTTGCTAACACCCTTTATATCTAATAGATGACTTTCAAATGTTTTCATCAGGTTAATTGCAGGTTACCCTGCGTAAAATACAGATCAAGTGCTAATGGCTATTAAAAATATCTTACTTAATGTTCATTCTCAAGAGAGCATATGTATATTCAAGGTCAGCTTTTGCTAGTAGTAATGGTAGCATTGGTTGCATTCTTATATTATTTTCCTTTTTTTTTTGCTTATGTATTAATGAAGCAACTGTATCTACTAATGATAAATAAATTTCTTATATTCTAGTCAAAAAAAGTGGAGGAGTCCAACATTAATGATCTTCCTTTTCAGTCTTAAGTGTCGATTAGGTTACTTGCACATTTTCCTTTTCTACTTAAAATGACTAAACTCTCCCCCACAAATTTGACTCAGCTCTAGCTACGCCTCTGTTAGCTATGATGTATCAAATCACATTGCTCTGTGGTTTAGAGATCAGATTATCAGCAGCCAGTATATAGTTAATATAATATATAAAAATAAAGTTTTTTTGCAATACCGTATTTACTCGAATGAGCGCCCGGGGTGCGCATTTAATTTTGGGTTCTCAAAGGGGGCGCTTATTCGAGGGAGGCGCTCATTAAATACATCAAAAAGAGATTTTAAATACTGGACACCCTTGATGTAAATCACCACTTTTTACAAAAGAAAAATAGCACTACAAGCTAAATTAGCTACATTATAGAATTTTGTTATTTAATTTTTAAATGAGCGCCCCTTTTGAGAGAAAAGAGGGGCGCTTATTCGAGGAAGGCGCTCGAATAAATACGGTACGCATAAAAAGGTAACCAACCAAACTACTAAAATTTTGCAGCGTCTGCAGCTTTTCATGAATATATTCTGTAAAGAAATACGAACACATTTTTTGAATGGATATTAATTAATCGAACGTACCGTATTTTGTGCTGATACGCGTATCAAAAAAGTGAAGTGGAAATCCCGCTTAAGAAATTTGAGCCGCTTCTTGAGCCGCTACATCAACCGGCAGAACGAAAGATCAATGCCTTGCATCCATCGAGAAAATTGTGGTCAAAGACTGTATCGATTCCGTAAATTAATGTCGCGCGAAGAGTTGTTTCAAAATATGACTTATGAGTTCTGAGCGGCTCTGTCCTAAAAGCTCTATAATGGAGCGCTATGTGATTTTGAAATGAAAATAAGAAGGGAGGAGAACTCTTTAAAAAGTGATATAGGGTTACTTTTGGGAAAATTTGGAGGCGGCTAGAGCGCCTGCTTGCCCATAGTTTCTCACATCTACAAAAATCGATCCAATAATTTCAATAAGTGCAACGAAGGACAATTTTCTACCAAATAATCGCATATAGGTTGAAAAATATCTGCCATACATAAATATTGTGCTCATAATCATTATTGCTCACCATATTTTCTGCTGTGGAACTTATACTTCAAGTCGGAAAGTCACGACATAAAATATCGGAATCGGCAGCCATTTTGGTCACCGATCTCGGTAAAAGATCAGTGAAAAGCATCAAGACGACTTGTTTGTTAGAGAAAACGATTGGTTTTAACGTTCAGTCCTGTGCTTTTAAATCATTTTCATCATTTTCAATCATTTGAATCAACCAAAAGAGGGATAAGAAGAAACAGTAAATTAAAACGAAAACGAAATGGAAACGGAAGCATTAGGTGTTGGGTAAAAATTCAATTTAAATAAAGAGAACATCAAGGCAGAGAATCATGTGATAAGGGGCACATCAAATCTCCCAGACAACTTAAGATGCGAAATAGTAGCCTTCAGATCGATTAATATCCATACTAACATTTTCATCACCATAAAGAAGTAAAGATACCTTACGTTCATTCGTGAGACCTGATGTATCCCCCTATACCGCAAGAATTCTGTCAAGGAGGGTATTTCTGAGATCTGAATAAAAAAGACAGAGTAAGGGGAAATGGGAAGTTGACTCAATTTCAGGAAGCCCACAATTGCACATCAGATTAAATGTATCGGCAAAAGGGCGCTTATTCAAGAAATACAGTAAGCGGTATTGTGAAATACATCAATGCTGGTTCGAACCCAATAGCGGATTATTTTCAAATTTTGCTTTTGCGTAAATGCATGCACTCATGACTTTAATCAGGTTTAGTGTAACTTACAATTACTTTCTCGTAACATTCTGCAAAAAAATTAAAATAATCTCTCAACGGTTTTGAATCACCAAGTTCTCGAAAAGGAATTCAACACCTTAACCCACTCGGCCATGCAGAACTGCTTAAAAACAATAAATCATTTAGTGAGACTACACAACTTTAAATAATACACGAAAACGCATATTTTTAGCATTTTCTGAACATTTCCTTTTTTACTTTACTTCGCCGAAACATACATAGATACAATTAGTTGTCAGCATTATTACATGCAATTGTAATAGTTGTTAGAACATGCAAACTGAACATTCTCTACTCTATTTGTACAATATCAAAAAAGTCATGTGATATAACATATAACATAACATGTTGCTTACATCTTCTGTTACATCTTCTGTTATTCTAAATCCAGGGAGAATAGCAAAATAGCAAATATATTATTGAAAACGAGGCGGAGAGGCCAGAATACGGTGTTAAAAGAGAAAGTCGGGACATTAATGTTTTTGATACCTTCCTTAGGCGTATCGATTAATTTTTTAGGTAAGCAAAACTGCAAAACTCCTGCTTTTTGGAGGAGAAACCCTCTAGGGTCAAGTGAATAACGAAACCCTAGAGGGTTTTTTGTTTTACCTGCAGCAGCAGACTGCCACAGGAGCCAAACGCGGCGAGCGTACAGTTGATGTTTTATCTTGAGCTCTATTGTATAAGACATCAACTTACTCACCGCTTCAATTTATATTTCACAAGCTTTCGCAGCAATACCCAACTCATCTACATATTTGATTCTACTTGTGGCGTGTGTGCAGGAATATTTTTTTTTTAATCACATCTTAACTTTTCTTTCATAATTTTTTAAAAAGTTGTTTCTTTCTTATTCTGTGTCTTTCCTGAGTGGCTTCGTTTAAGGCAGCAAGAACGTCCCCTTCTTTTCGCATTTTCGCATTTCCGCAAATTCTTTTCGGTCATCAACGTATCAGGGTGATCGGGGCCCAGTGCCGATTCTTGGGATTTCAACACTGCCATGTACATTTCGATAGCCTCGTCGAATTTCCCTTTCTTGTCTAAGGACAATGCTATGTTGTGCTTCGTGGTCAACGTATCAGGATGATCGGGGCCCAGTGCCGATTCTCGTGATTTCAACACTGCCATGTACATTTCGATAGCCTCGTCGAATTTCCCTTTTTTCATTAACGAAGTTGCTATGTTGTGCTTCGTGGTCAACGTATCAGGGTGATCGGGGCCCAGTGCCGATTCTTGGGATTTCAACACTGCCATGTACATTTAGATAGCCTCGTCGAATTTCCCTTTCGAGTCCAACGACAATGCTATGTTGTGCTTCGTGGTCAACGTATCAGGGTGATCGGGGCCCAGTGCCGATTCTTGGGATTTCAACACTGCCATGTACATTTCGATAGCCTCGTCGAATTTCCCTTTCTTGTCTAAGGACAATGCTATGTTGTGCTTCGTGGTCAACGTATCAGGGTGATCGGGGCCCAGTGCCGATTCTCGTGATTTCAACACTGCCATGTACATTTCGATAGCCTCGTCGAATTTCCCTTTTTTCATTAACGAAGTTGCTATGTTGTGCTTCGTGGTCAACGTATCAGGGTGATCGGGGCCCAGTGCCGATTGTTCGGATTTCAACACTGCCACGTACATTTCGATAGCCTCGTCGAATTTCCCTTTTTTCCTTAACGAAGTTGCTATGTTGTGCTTCGTGGTCAACGTATCAGGGTGATCGGGGCCCAGTGCCGATTCTTGGGATTTCAACACTGCCATGTACATTTCGATAGCCTCGTCGAATTTCCCTTTTTTCCTTAACGAACTTGCTATGTTGTGCTTCGTGGTCAACGTATCAGGGTGATCGGGGCCCAGTGCCGATTCTGTGGATTTCAACACTGCCATGTACATTTCGATAGCCTCGTCGAATTTCCCTTTCGAGTCCAACGAACTTGCTATGTTGTGCTTCGTGGTCAACGTTGATGGGTGATCGGGGCCCAGTGCCGATTCTTGGGATTTCAACACTGCCATGTACATTTCGATAGCCTCGTCGAATTTCCCTTTCGAGTCCAACGAACTTGCTATGTTGTGCTTCGTGGTCAACGTATCAGGGTGATCGGGGCCCAGTGCCGATTCTTCGGATTTCAACACTGCCATGTACATTTCGATAGCCTCGTCGAATTTCCCTTTTTTCATTAACGAAGCTGCTATGTTGTGCTTCGTGGTCAACGTATCAGGGTGATCGGGGCCCAGTGCCGATTCTTGGGATTTCAACACTGCCATGTACATTTCGATAGCCTCGTCGAATTTCCCTTTTTTCATTAACGAAGTTGCTATGTTGTGCTTCGTGGTCAACGTATCAGGGTGATCGGGGCCCAGTGCCGATTCTCGTGATTTCAACACTGCCATGTACATTTCGATAGCCTCGTCGAATTTCCCTTTCGAGTCCAACGACAATGCTATGTTGTGCTTCGTGGTCAACGTATCAGGGTGATCGGGGCCCAGTGCCGATTCTTGGGATTTCAACACTGCCATGTACATTTCGATAGCCTCGTCGAATTTCCCTTTTTTCCTTAACGAAGTTGCTATGTTGTGCTTCGTGGTCAACGTTGATGGGTGATCGGGGCCCAGTGCCGATTCTTTGGATTTCAACACTGCCATGTACATCTCGATAGCCTCGTCGAATTTCCCTTTTTTCATTAACGAAGTTGCTATGTTGTGCTTCGTGGTCAACGTATCAGGGTGATCGGGGCCCAGTGCCGATTCTCGTGATTTCAACACTGCCATGTACATTTCGATAGCCTCGTCGAATTTCCCTTTTTTCATTAACGAAGTTGCTATGTTGTGCTTCGTGGCCAACGTTGATGGGTGATCGGGGCCCAGTGCCGATTCTTTGGATTTCAACACTGCCATGTACATTTCGATAGCCTCGTCGAATTTCCCTTTCGAGTCCAACGAACTTGCTATGTTGTGCTTCGTGGTCAACGTATCAGGGTGATCGGGGCCCAGTGCCGATTCTTGGGATTTCAACACTGCCATGTACATTTCGATAGCCTCGTCGAATTTCCCTTTCGAGCCCAACGAACTTGCTATGTTGTGCTTCGTGGTCAACGTATCAGGGTGATCGGGGCCCAGTGCCGATTCTTGGGATTTCAACACTGCCATGTACATTTCGATAGCCTCGTCGAATTTCCCTTTTTTCCTTAACGAAGTTGCTATGTTGTGCTTCGTGGTCAACGTTGATGGGTGATCGGGGCCCAGTGCCGATTCTTGGGATTTCAACACTGCCATGTACATTTCGATAGCCTCGTCGAATTTCCCTTTCGAGTCCAACGAACTTGCTATGTTGTGCTTCGTGGTCAACGTTGATGGGTGATCGGGGCCCAGTGCCGATTCTTCGGATTTCAACACTGCCATGTACATTTCGATAGCCTCGTCGAATTTCCCTTTCGAGTCCAACGAACTTGCTATGTTGTGCTTCGTGGTCAACGTATCAGGGTGATCGGGGCCCAGTGCCGATTCTTGGGATTTCAACACTGCCATGTACATTTCGATAGCCTCGTCGAATTTTCCATTTCTTTCTAACAGCATAGCTTCAATATTTGGCAAGCGGTGTGATTCATTCGGTAATATTCTCTTGCACTGCTTTATGAAGTTCGTCGCAGATTTGAGTTTCCCCCCATTTACTGCGGCATCTGCTGCATACTGTATGACCTTGTAAATTAAATTTGATGTTTGGAGCTCAGAACTAACTTTATCTATTGATGAGAAAATGTGTTGCAACCACATGTCTCCAAAATTTTGGTGATGCTTCTTACCAATCGTGTCTATGAAGTTTTCACACATACGAAATAAGTCATTTGTAACTGATACTTGTTCGTTATCGGTTAACCTGTCTCTTATAACTTGTTGTACCAGATTGTGTATGACGAAGCTTTTATTCCCATTTTCCAGATCGATCAGAGAATACTTTCTGAGGTTATACAAGGACTCTTTTAGTTGAAGTTCTTCGACACCCTCCAAACGTGCAAGAAGTTCTTCAGCGATACATTTGCCATCCATCAAGGAAAACATCCGCATTAGTCTTATTGCAAGTGTGTCCGTACGTATATGATCGAAAGCCATTTCCCATGTTGTTAACACTGTTTTTGTATTTTTATTCATGTCGTCTTGATCTACACTGGACCACAGTTGGTTAAACTTGGCCTCGTGATTCTTCAAGAATACACTAATTCTAATGTTTCTGGTTTTGATATAAGAACAAGCCAATTGAAACGCTATAGGTAACGAGCTAAGAGCCTTGATCAAATTTTCGCAATCGGCAGAGTTTATATCGTCACCAAGTTCTCCTTTAAAGAATTGCAACCCTTCATTTAAATCCAACGGCAGCAATTCAAGTTGCTCACGTTTAGAAAATTGGAATTGTGTCGTTATAATTATTTTACATATGCCATTGGATGTTGGCAAGTAATCGTTTAAAAGGTCTGGTTTGTCTCCATTGTCAAAAACAACCAAACAATTTTTCGTCGAGATGAAATTGTAAATCTTGGCTACGAGCGTCTTAATTGACAGATTAGTTTCATTTGCAGATATGAGGCCAACATATTTTGCGAAACCCACAAAAAAATCTTCTAGGGTTCCTTCTGATTCAGAATTGATAAATAGAATGTTTTCATACTGTTTGTCATAATTCCAACAAAACTTTCTTATCAATTCTGATTTCCCCACTCCTGATAGTCCTTTCACGACAACGATATCATGAACTTGAAGGGCGGCTTGTAGCTGTTTTAGTTCCTGTTCTCTACCAACAAAATTTTTTATTGGTTCTTTTAATCCGAATTTAAAGTTGCCGACATCGTTATAAACGATGCGGTTTTTTAAAATGCTCCACCGATCATCAGACATTCCCATGTTTTTAAACCACTGTTCAAAGCTGTTTTGAATTTTGTTATGATCAGCTTTTGATATGGCTTTTCCAACGTGTGCTACCTGATTTCTGAGTTGATTGCATCTGTTGATTAGATCCGTTTCCGCTGTGCTTAACTGACATATATTCCTTAGCAGTATAAGCATCAGGGTTATGTCAAAAAGATTAGAATCAGTCTCTCCATTTTGGGGAAAGATAAGGTCCCATTGGTCATCTTTTATTATCCCTCGTTTCTTCAACTTCTTCAGTTTCGTCTCGAAAGATTTGAACAACTTGTAAAGCTTTACTTTATTTTTAGTTATATGCTGGTGCATAAAATCTCGTAGCATATTTGTCATATTCCACTCATAATTATGTAATTCGAAATGTATTCTTTCATCAGCGGTAGAGGAAGCTGACCTGGAAAATAAAAAAAATACAATAATGAGACTGATTTTTCGAAAAAACGGAATTTGAAGATTGCAAAAGACCGGAAATAGGATAAAAGCGGAATAAAAGATTGCGAGAGGCGAACATTAATTTCGCAATTTTTTGTTCCGCATTTTCGTTAGTTCCCTTAGGTAATGTAATAAAAGTCTTTCTAATGGCGTATTTATTTTTGAAAGTTTTTGGATATCTGTAAAAGCAACCGACTTTGTTTTTCTTACGGTCCCTAGACATTTTCGGCATATTTCGCGTGTTCCATTATCTGAATAGAGCTGTTTACAAGCGTTCAAAGATTCAGGAAGAACGTTTCTGTTTTGAATGAAGGAATCGCATCATAAGCGTGGAAAAAACGTATTCTCAAAGACAATAAGGCACTGCATTAAGGTAAATCAATTATTTTCTAAAGTTTCTTTTATCTGCATCACTGCCTTATCGAAGAAACAATTTAGTGTGAACAACGTTGTGGTGCTAGGATGTTTTTACTCTAATTGAGCTTTCCTTAGGGTAGGACTGAGTATTATATAAGAACCAGAGTATTATACATCTTTAATGTAAACAGTTGCCATGGTTTTATACTTACAGATTTTTTTAATGAAGGTGAAGTTATTTTTTTAAGAACTGAAACGAATTGTATCCTTTCTTATTTTGTATATTGGTTCTTGGCACCCTTTTAGTCAATGATTTAAAGGATCATTGAATATTGCTCTATGTATAATGTGTTTTCACAAAATTTTCAAGAACACTTTCAAATACTCTATAATGATCATGTCCTCCAAAAATAATGACTCTTCTGTTGTTATCAGTAAAGATTGTATTGATTCTTTTGTTACTTGCACACCTGAAGAAACTTTAGAAAAAGCAGCAACGATTATAGCGGATGACACGTACGAAAATTTTTAAAGAGTGTCCGGAAATGTCTTGGCCACCAAGCACGGAAGAAATTTCCAAAGAAGAATGGAAACCAGCTCTATACCAGTATAACTACGTCACATCATTCCAAAATAGATTGAATAAAATCATTTGCTTGTGACCTCACGCATGGTATGACCAATGGTAAAGTAATACAGTTAAAACATTTTTTGTTAGCTACTGGACTGCACGATCTAACCGGCTCTAGAAAAGTTTAAGATATCGTCAACAGTTTGAGAACACTGTTTATCTTATAACACAACTTGTGATATTAAAACTGCAATCGCTGAAAGTGTTTTGAAGCAAGCCAAGAAATCAGACATCCTCCATTGAAACCATCAAGCCTAGAATTTATCGCCAACTTTTTCTGGGTTGACAATTTCGAAGTTCAAATAGATTCGTAAGCAGGAGGTGGATCAGTAAACACCACTCACTTGATGGCTTTCCAAGAACGTGTTGAAGGTAGAACACCAGCAGTTGAAAAGTAACATGGAAGAGGCTGATACTAAATGTATCCTCCATGCATATCATGCCGTTGTGGAAACAGAAGGCAAAGTAATTATACGAAATACCTCTGGTGACACTGACATTTTAGTTTTATTTTCATTGAGGTTTCCAACAACCGTGTTTATTATGAATCTTTTGGTTTAGTCCAGGCATATTTGGGGGAATTCACAACCTTGAATAATAATTTTGTCCATAAGGTTTTTTTGGTTCGTAAGACCCTCCTGTTGAAGAATATCGATGGTTTTCAGGCTGGTTAGGTGGCAAAAGATTTTTTTGAGGCCCTAAAGTAACCCTAGGTAGGTGAAAAAGAAATAAAAATCGAGTGTAATGTAAATCATGAAAATGATGATAACTCTTTAAGAAAATTGAAGTACCCAACAAGACTTTTCAGCGATGTTGTCTATTAAACTAGAAATGTGGACAATTAAACTTTTTTGCTGACGTCAGCAATTTTTCAAGAAAGTGACACAAAAACACTTACGAGGACTGACCCAAGTAAGGACTTCAATGATAATATTTCAATCATAAATCAATTTCAAATGAAAATGAAATCATCAATTTACAGTCGTGCGTGACCTTGGAAAACTTTTATAATCTTTTTTTTAATTCATTCTTCTGCACGTGCCACATAGCAGGTGGGTTAATTATTAAAAATTTTTCTTCTTTTCTATAAAGGCCATTTTTTTACTACATCATATTCAAACACTTTTCGTTAATAATATACATAAAATATATCTTACAAAGTCATTCATTTGCGCATCGTTTTGATATACGATGTGAAAAACTCAGAAAAGAAATAAAAATATGGAATGTATTATTCATTATGGGAATCAAACAAGCTATAGTACTTTGAAGAAGTTGTCAGCCATTAACATTGAGCGAATCAATTTGGCTAAAGAAAAGAGGTTACAAATTGGTGGTGCACAACATAATAGCCAATGTAGTCAAATTCCAAGTATTATAGATCCAGACACCCATGGAATTCATTTGGAGCCTTGTTATAAGCGGTAAGAAGCGTTGATTTGTTATCATCTATATCTTCACAAATATATAACTTGCGATATTGATGTTTGTTCTTTTTGTCTTTTTTCGTCAGGTTTACAGCTATTCTCGGAAATAAAAAATACATGGCAGAGAAATCTAATGAATCTTGTCGTCGATCAGATAGAATATCTTCACCATTGTCATCACCGCCATCTGCATGGGTTTATCCAAAGGAATGCAATCTGTGCTCAAAATTCAGGGTTCAATACAAAAACAGAAGGTATGAACCCTATAATATAGCAACTCAGAATGCTGAGAATACGATAAAAGCTGCTATGAAAGACAAAGATGAAACACTTTACAGATACATTAAGGATCTTGACCTTATTGCAAAGGAGTTCAAAGTTCACAAACATTGCTATCAGCAATATACTAATGGGTATGCTCTTGGTGCTCGTTCGTGCACATCAAGTTCTGTTCAAGATTCGGCCACAGAAAATTGTTATGACAGTGGAAAGTTTGAAGAAGTCAAAGAGTATGTAGAAGATAAAATTCTGGGTTTGGGAATGGCTGTGTCCATGAAAGTTTTACATCAAATTTATGGACTTGCAGTCGACGATAGCAGATATAGGAATAAGCTTAAAGTTAGGCTGAAAGATCACTTTAAAGAACAGATATCGTTTGTAACTGTAACTCATAAGACAGTTGAAGTCGTCATCCCAAGCGAGTGCCTTGATGGTTCTTTCTTAAATCATTCCCCAATAGAAACCATCAAAACTGCAGCTAAGAATTTAAGAGAAGAAATATTGAATACTTTTAAATCTCTTCCTGAAATGAAATGGCCACCATCGATTCAAGAGCTTTCCGAGCCTAACAGAAATCCACCTCAATCATTATATACATTCTTAGACACACTGATAAATCAAGGAAACCACCATTTGGAGCCTTCAACTAACATATCGCGTCTTGTAGAATCAATTGCTCAAGACATAGCTTCTGCAGTGACACGTGGGAAGTTTATGCAAAGGAAGCACTTCCTTCTAGGACAAGGCCTTCATAATCTTACAGGTAGTAGGAAAGTTATAGACATTGTTCACAAACTTGGTCACTGCAACTCGTATAATACTGTTTGTGAAATAGAAACAGCACAAGCAGAATGCGCCTTGGTGGCAGCAAAGCGCTCAAGTATACTTAAACTAAGACCATCGACCAATGAAACAGTTTTCACCCATTTCTGGGTGGATAACTTTGATGTCAAGATTGAAAGAATGAAAGGTGGCGGTTCTGTAAATACTACTCACTTAATGGCCTTCCAAGAAGATCAAAACCATAACGAAAACAGAAGATCGATAACAGTGCCACACAGAAAAAGTCGTAGGTTGTTTTACGAAGAAACAAATGTAGGAATAAAACCCGTTGATGAAAAGAAAGAACCACCAAAGATTAGAGTTGGAAGTCAATCTTTATGTCAGAAGAAGCAATCGCACTTCAATGAACTATACTTTATTTGGGTTTACTCTCGCAAGCAAAACTTTTTTGATCAAGTTATTCCCACGTTCAAAGGCTGGGCACTAAATGTTCGTTCAAGTTCACAGACAAATGTGATCAAAAAGACAGTTGAAACATATCTCCCTCCGTTAACGACGAAAGTTACAGAATTCTCAACCATCCAAAAGTACATGACATACCTACAAGGTTTGGCAGCCCACGTTAATATGCCTTACGTTAATATTACATTAGATGTCGGTGCCGCTATTAATGCTTACAAAACTATCTGGAGTCACCAAGAAGTATTCAAAAATGTCATAATACATCTTGGAAGCTTTCATTTTCTCAAGGAAAACTTTCAGGTAAGTCTTTAATAATAAATGATAGTCGATGTAAAGTTTTTGGACTGAATCTCTCCGACATTAAAGGTTCAATTTCATTTACGTCTGACTTAAGTAACTCTTCATACATTTGATTGATAATTTGTTACTTATAGATCCTTGGTTCTCTGGTTACTGGTACCGGTTTCGAGGATATCGTTTACCAGTCTGGTTTGTGTTCTTCTGGCAGTCTCCAGGGTGTTATTGCTGGATCCCACTATAACAGAGCGTGGTCAGTGCACTCCGCGTTTTCCGAGGCACTCGAGAGGCTACTCTTAACACGATTTCTTGTAGAAAAAAGACCTAGAATTCCGCAGAATTTAAATCAATATTGTTTAGACACAAGTTCAACATTGATTGATGAAGAATTTATGCTGAATTCCTCAAACCTTTTACAACAATATGATGAATTTCGAAAAGAAGTCGCAAGTGGAGCTATAGGGAAAACAGCCCAATTCTGGATGATATACCTAAACCAGATGCGGATCCAAATGATGGCGTTGACGGCTGTCCAGGAAAATGACTTGGATATGCTAATTTGTTCATGGAAATCATTCTTGCCATTCTATTTCCAGATGAACAAAGTAAATTACGCTAGGTAATCAGCTTACTTAACCAGGGCTTTAGTTAGTTATTAATTGCTCATTTCATTGATAGATATACATGATATTTTGTTCAACCAAATGACCAATTTTAGGTATTGATACACTTCTTGATCAAATTTTATGTACCTTATCTATTTATTTATAAGATCCATGATAATCATTCGGGCATAGTGAAAATTGAACTGTGTTAACATGTTATTTAACATAATGAAGTTACTATAAAAAGAGTTATAAACTTCTAGATATGGAAGTTATTACGTACATCTCCTGATGAACGTAGATGAACATCATCCAGGAATGAAAGAATATTTAGAACTTGGTGTGATATCTGCACAAGCTCAATCTAGGCATTCTGGGAGGACTGCAACAGATCAACGCGGGGAGCAGTCTATAAATAAAGACGCTAAAACAACTGGTATCAACCATTGCTTTATACTTAACTTTGCCTATCCCTATTATAACTAAAATAAGGAGTGTCAGGAAAATAAATATTTTTCTTTTTAGGGGGCATAAAAGCTTTTGCAAGTTCTTAAGTGGTGTTTAAACCGCCCATCGCAGGCAAATCTCATGCAGGAGCTTGTATCTTTTGCTGGACTAGATGCTTCAACTGAATGTTACAAACCCTTGCGTCCAAGTGAGATGGCTAGATCGGAGAAAAATGTGGCAGATGTGATATCAGTTCTTGAAAATGAATACCTGAACCCTTTCAGTGTAGCACTTGATGAAGACGAATTGTATAATCTTAGCTCGGGTATGAAGAAAAAGGATGATGTAGAGCCGTTGCTGTATATATGGGAGAATGGGAAGATCATTGCTAATGAGTTTTTAAACAAACGAATCATATCCTCCGAGATAAAGTTTCATGACCCATTGCCAAGAGTCAAAGTCCCGTCATTTCTAGCAGCACCTGTCACAGTCAAAAAGGATAAGAAGGAGCAAATAATTCAAGCCAATCGTGATATCATCAGTAAGCTCCTTGCCTTATCAGCAAAATTTGAGAAGCCAATTGACTTCCAGAGGGCATTAACATACACATTGTATAAGTTTCCACTCAGCATGGCATTTCCTGATGGGTGTAAACGAGAAACACCAAACAGTAAGTTGCTAGAAGAGATTGTTCCGGAGTTGTTAGATTTACCACAGAATGGGGATATCAATGTTCCAAAGAATCAATGTGTATTTGTCATTGACATGATTGCCCAATTAAGAGCATGCTTTACTACTGTACCTGACACATTTGAGCAATTAATCTTGAAATTCCTTCAGTCTATACCGAAAGGCTACCACCGAGTCGATATTGTATCAGACACTTATCGAAGTTTGAGTATCAAATCCACAGAGCGTCAAAAGCGAGGTACTTCATCAAAAGTTTTAATTGGGTCAATTAAAAGCAAGCTGCCGAGAGACATGAATAAATTTATGTTAAATGACGACAACAAAACATCATTGATAAAACTTATCTTTGATTATGTGATTAATGAAAAAGATACTGTCGTTTCTTTACTTAAAGTTGATGAGATTATCCTATCTGGAGATGATGAATGCTACACAGTTACATGTGACCACGCTTCTCCGAATACTGAATTAAAGAGCAACCAAGAAGAGGCGGACACGAAAGTCATCCTTCACGCAATGCAGGTAACTCAATTTACCCCTTATAAAGTCGTTATTCGGAATCCATCAGGCGATACAGATATAATGATTTTGGCGCTCTCGTTAATTTCTGACCATAATAAAGTATACATGGACAATGGCAACGGTAAGAGAAGGAAAAAGGCGTGGCTAAAAGACATAGGAATTGCGTTGAGCAAAGAAGATAAAAAAGCACTTATTGGTTTCCATGCCTTTACGGGAAATGACTATATTCCAGCCCTATTCAGAAAGGGAAAAAAGCGTTGCTGGTCTGTCATGAAAAAGAATCAAAAGTTTTTGAACATGTTCATTGAGTTTGGTAATGAATGGCAATTGACCGATGAAATTGTTACTGTCTTGGAGGAGTATGTTTGTGCCTTGTATGGTTGTAGAAAAGATTCCGTGAATTTGGCGAGATATGATCTGTTTATAAAGAAGCAGACACGTGAAAATAAAATAATAGATCTGTCAGCATTACCGCCATGTTTTACATCGCTTTATCTACAAATTAAGAGGGCTAATTTTGTTGCAGCTACATGGAAAAGAACAGGCAACGCGCAAATATCACTCCCCAATATTGAAGAGAATGGTTGGCAAGTGGATGGCACTATAGAATGGATTACAGAGACCTATCCCGACGATATAATCAATTTGTTATTACATGAACAGGAAGTTAGTGAACCAGATATTGATGAAGAAGAGGATAATGTTTTTGAAAGTGACGTGGAAAGTGACGGTGATGATCTGGAATAGATGTTTTGTTATCAAAAATTATCTTTTGTAAATGGTAATTATCGTCGAAAACTGACGTGTTAGTAAGGACTTTTATTAATTTGTATAGCAGAGCTATGTAACTGTAAATTTATTTGATTTGTACTGTTTAAATTTTTCGAGTTGCAAGTGATTTTGTTAATAGTAATCTACACCGGTGGAGCGTGTTGATACTTCAAAACTGAATTAACCAGTTGCTTTTAACCATGAATAATTCTCACTTTTTAAGTTTCAATATGTTGGAAATACTTAACAAATAAGAAAAATAAATTCATTTATAGCTTGTGATTGTTATACCAAAGATTGTAGCTTGAACAACTGAATATTGTTACGAAAAATAGAGCCATTTTTTGAAACATTGCTGACATCAGCAAAAAAAGATGACGTCAGCAAAAAAAATTTCATTGTCCACATTTCTAGTTTAATAGACAATATCACTGAAAAGTCTTGTTGGCTACTTCAATTTTCTTAAAGAGTTATCGTCAGTTTCATGATTTACATTACACTCGATTTTCTAGTACTTTTTCGCTTACCTAGGGTTACTTTAGGGCCCCAAAAAAATCTTTTGCCACCTAACCAGCCTGAAAACCATCGATATTCTTCAACAGGAGGGTCTTACGAACCAAAAAAACCTTATGGACAAAATTATTATTCAAGGTGGTGAATTCCCCCAAATATGCCTGGACTAGTTTGGAAAAAAACAGAAAAGGTGAATGGCTCAGTGATTACTAGTTGAACAAAACTCGCCGAAAGAATTATTATGATAATATCCTTTTTTTTTTTTTACCAAAAACTGGTATTTTCTTGTATTTTTGAATATTCTGGTCTGTAAAATACCAACTACAGGAGTTTTTTATTGAAACTTTTTGAACAACTAATAAAATACTAAACATTATGTCAAAGTATCTAGCATTAACAACAATTTTTGAGTGAGCTATGTCAAATTCAGTTACCCTACCCCAGCAAATACTGTATGTCTGGAAATTACACTATGCTTCCATTTAAGGCTTTCGAGACTTGTTTCAAAACATTTTTACCTGAAAATCTATAAAAATGTTATGGTATGAGTCATAGGTATGAGAATATGGACATATTAAAAGAAATTTCTCTCTAAAAAAGTGGGATTTTCAACTCACATGCCTGGACTATTAGTCCATATACATACATTTTACGAGAACCCTGATTTCCTTGTTCAGAAAAGAAGGACGAATGTAATTAAATTTCCTGCTTCCAAAATTAAATATTTTATTTGCATCCTGATGCTGATACTGGAATTTCATATGTTTTCAAGATTTATTTGTTTACAACATACTTCAGCACTCAACGAAAAATCTTCACTTGTTCGTATGACATAGCAATTATAAATGTTCTTAATTTCCTTTCGAAATACTATGTTTTTATGCTTTTATCTTTTCATATTGCATTTTTATGTTTGTCAAGCATTTCTAAACTATTTGAATATTTTGTAACGGCAATTAAGTAACATCAGTATATACTGCTCATTGTGAAAATAAACAAAAATATAATCCATAAAAAGGAGGCAAAACCTTAGGGACTAACTCCATAGCGTTTTCCTAGATAGATTCTTTACGTAGTGAACGGTGCTTAAAATGTCGGTAATACAAAAAAGGGTTCTCAGTATTTCCATCACTATTTTCATGTGACTATCAGATTCGTGTTTGGGTCTAACAAGCCATCATGAAGTACACGTTTTTATAAAAGCAACAAACTTGAGACTGAATGTAGCTTAAGTTCCTATTTTTTACAGGTCGATTTGTTGCTTACTTGTTGCTTGTTGACTATCAATCTGAGAAGACAAAACTTGCGTGTTTGTCTGTTCGCGTGGAACAGCGCGGGTTTTTATACAACTAATGAAACTTTTATTACACGTTTCTCATCGGCAAGCAAAAAGTCCATTGTTGCTCTTTTTATTTTAGTGTTAGGTCTTGTTCCCGATTTAATTGTTTGTTTTGTTGCAGTTGAGCATGCAGTTGAGCCTGGACTGTTGCTTAAAGCTAGAGTTTGCTGAAAAAACTTAATTAAAATAAGAAATCTTACGTGAGTGGAACGGCAAGTTGGGAATTGGAAGCCATCTTTAAATAGTCACAAGATGCTAACACTGATAAGTACCGTTGTTGTTATGAGTCAACTGCTGTAAAGAAAAATATAAGCATTTTGTTCATATTATTTATGACTTTAAGATTAGAAACTTTCGCTTAAGAAATATTTTAAAACGTGAAATCGCGAATCGTTTTTCACCTCAAAAACATTAATTATTATATGTCAAAATGTTTGGCTTCCCGAAATTTGTGCTAAAAATTGTAATTCGCGAAACTTAAAGCCACATATTTCGCAAATTCTTTTCCTCTCGAAACTTTCTTTCTTACCTTAGTAGAACGGAAAATTTTAAAGTTGTCACTCTATCTTTCAATGGTCAGAAGACGCTATCAGTGCATATAACTGCTATTTAAGAAACTGGTGAAGTTGATGTTGGTGATGATAGTGTTGTTGTTGATGTTGGGATAACGATGGTCAACACAGGAGCTTTACGATATCAGTTGCTATAAAGAAAAATAACGAGAATTTTATTCTTCTTAATTATCAATAATAATTATGTATTTCAATGTTTAGTAAGTTGCTATAATGGAGAACTATGGTCAAATCTTACATAATAGAAGTGGGAAATTTGGAATTAGCACCCCAGCTTTAAATGCTGAGAAGGTAGCTGTTGGTGGAGGTGGTATTGAGAATGAGTTAAGGAACAGTTGCTTTTCGATTTCTTCGCCTACAAACAAAAAAAATGTTAAAAATGAAATGAAATGCAATGTAAGAAGAAGCATATGAACCTTTTCATATACTACGTCTGAGCATCCATTTTCATGGTTTTAATCTTAACAATAACTACGTATTTAAATGAAAAGAACTCAGGGATACCAATGAAACCAAAGAATGGAAAGAGAAATCCTACCTAAGTAGAGTAGAAAATTTGTAATCAGCAACCTATCTTTCAATACTAAGAACACCACTATTGATATAGCTGTTGTTGCTGTTGTTGTTGGTGGTGGTGGTGGTGATGACAGTATCGTTGTTTCTGTTGAGATACAGATAATAAACAGGAGCCTTACAATCTCAGTTGCTAAAAAGAAAAAGACAATGAGAACTCCTTTATTATTACTTTATTAATAATAATGTATTGAGAGGATACACATTTTATAGCGGTTGTTAGGGGTTAGCACAGTAAAGACACAAGAGTTGGGCGATTAAGGGAGGATGTATACAAACACTATGACTGATACAATCTGTCAACCAGGACAGTTTCTTATAACTACAGGCAACTGAACTAACTCTCAACAAAGACAGTGTCCAACATATTGCACCCCATCAACCTGTAATATTCTAAGCAAACAACCAAAAGAAGTTTAACAACGTAGGATATTAATAAAAAACCTGTTAAGCCAACATATGGCTAATGAACCACTAAGTTGCAAATAAATCCATGTCAAAATTAACTAATAACTAAAAAACTGACTGAGTGGCAAATAAATCCATGTCAAAATTAACTAATAATTAAAAACCTGACTGAGTGGCATATAATGCATTTACTGTAATAATAACAACAACGCCAAAAAGGCAGAAACAATAAAATAACCTGACCAATAGGAAGTCAACCGAAATTAAGAACGAAACTGATAACGTGTCTACAGACTACAGACTTATTTGATTAAACAAATAGAGCATAAAAAAGCATTGCATCTCTTGTGACATTATATCACTGACAGAATAGTTCTCCTGAAGTCTCAGGGGATCCACCTTGCCAATAAAAAAAAATAGAAAGAAATATCTTACCCAAGTGGAGTGGGAAATATGCAATTGGAACTCTATCTTTCAATGTTCAGAAGATGCTATCACTGCTATTTATGTAGCTGTGTCTTGTTGTTGTTGTTGTTGGTGGTAATGATAGTATTGTTGTTCTTGAGATACCGATAATCAAACGGAGCCTTACGATTTTAGTTTCTAAAAAGAAAGAGATAATGAGTAGATGGTAGACTTGAACAATTTCAGATACTAAAATAATATCAGTAAAATACTTTCAATATACCATAGTTATTATTGCAAATGTTCTGCTCAAAGCTCAGTGATCTAGTTTGCAGATAAAACCAAATAATGGATAGAGTAATCTTACCTAATTGGACGGGAAAATCGGAAATTGGCACCCTATCTTCCTATGCTGAGAAGGTACCTGTTGGTGGAGGTGGTGGTGGTATTGAGAATGAGTTAAGGAACAGTTGCTTTTCGATTTCTTCTCCTACAAACAAAAATTTCTTCTTAATAACGAATTGATGAGATATGCATTTCAATGTTTAGTATGCTGCTATTAATATGCATCCTGTTAAAAATGAATTGAAATGAAGAAGCATATGGACTATTTCATAAACTACGTCTGAGCATGCATTGCCATGGTTTTAATCCTAACTATAACTATGTATTTAAATAAAAAGAACTCAAATATCCCAATAAAACCAAAAAATGGAAAGAAAAATCGTACCTAAGCAGAGTGGAAAATTTGCAATCAGCAACCTATCTTTCAATTCCAAGAGCAACGCTATTTATGTAGCTGTTCTTGTTGTTGTTGGTGGTGGTGATGACAGTATTGTTGTTGGTCTTGAGATACAGATAATCAAGAGGAGTCTTACAATTTCAGTTGCTAAAATGAAAAAGATAATGAGAGTCATCTTATTATTATTTTATTAATAATAATGTATTGAGGAGACATATCTTATTGCCATTGCTATTTTCCAATTATTAATTATCTGATGAGGGGTTAGCACAGTAAAGACACAATAGTTGGGTGATTGAGGAAGGATGCACACAAACTCAATTACTGATACAATCTGTCAACCAGGACAGTTTCTTATAACTACAGGCAACTGAACTAACTCTCAACAAATACAGTGTCTAACATATTGTACCCCATCAACCTATAATATTCTAAGCAAACAACCAAAAGAAGTTTAACAACGTAGGATATTAATAAAAAACCTGTTAAGCCAACATATGGCTAATGAACCACTGAGTTGCAAATAAATCCATGTCAAAATTAACTAATAACTAAAAAACTGACTGAGTGGCAAATAAATCCATGTCAAAATTAACTAAAATACTGACTGAGTGCCAAATATTGCATTTACTGTAATAATAACTACAATGCCAAAAAGCAGAAACAATAAAATAACCAGACTAATGGGAAGGCAGCCAAAATTAAGGACAAAACTGATAACGTGTCTACAGACTACAGATTCATTTGATTAAGCAAATAGAGCAGAAAAAAGCATTGCATCTCTTGTGACATTATATCACTGACAGAATAGTTCTCCTGAAGTCTCAGGGGATCCACCTTGCCAATAAAAAAATAGAAAGAAATATCTTACCCAAGTGGAGTGGGAAATATGCAATTGGAACTCTATCTTTCAATGTTCAGAAGATGCTATCACTGCTATTTGTGTAGCTGTGTCTTGTTGTTGTTATTGGTGGTGGTGGTAATGATAGTATTGTTGTTCTTGAGATGCAGATAATAAAACGGAGCCTTACGATTTTAGTTTCTAAAAAGAAAGAGATAATGAGTAGACGGTAGACTTGAACAATTTCAGATAAAACTAAAATAATATCAGTAAAATACTTTCAATATACCATAGTTATTATTGCAAATGTTCTGCTCAAAGCTCGGTGATAGAGGAATCTTACCTAATTGGATGGGAAAACTTGCAATTGGCACCCTTGCTTTTAATGCTGACAAGGTAGCTGTTGGTGGAGGAGGTGGTGGTATTGAGAATGAGTTAAGGAATAGTTGCTTTTCAATTTCTTCTCCTACAAACAAAAATATAACGCTATTTCTTATCATTAACATATTCATATTCCAATACTAAATATGCATTGCCATTGATATACTATTAAATAAACTGACTGATTGGCAAGTAATGAGTAATTAAAAGCAATAAGAACAACAAATTGCCGTGCATCTGCCTGCAATGGCCAACAACAGCCTTCAAAAAACCTATTCTATTGAAGCCCTCAGTTAACTAGAGAACTTAACAACTTATTACTGCTCAATCCAAGTTTTCAAGAGCAATCAAGAATAAATCACAAGTAGCAGAAGGACAAATTGGACTGTTACAAGTGTGGAGATAATACCACAAGCAGACCTGATTAACGTTCGAAGGAAAAATTGGGTTAAACAACATGAACACCTCATTGACACAAACTAGTCAAGGTTCGCAACTTGAGTTTCCAGATAAAACCAAATAATGGATAGAGGAATCTTACCTAATTGGATGGGAAAATTTGCAATTGGCACCCTAGCTTTCAATGCTAAGACGGTAGGTGACGGCGACGGCGACGGTATTGAGAATGGGTTAAAGAACAGTTGAGTTACAATTTCTGCTTCGAGAAAAAAAAATCTTTTTAATAATGTATTGATGAAATAGACATTTCAATGTTAAGTATCCCGTTATTAATATGCATCCTGTTAAAAATGAAATAAGAAGACAATTGCCCTCAAAGAACCCATTCTATTGAACCCCTTGATTAACTAGAGTTACGAGAACTTAACAATCTTTAGACTTATTACTGGTAATTCCATGTTTTCGAGAGCAATTAAGAGTAAATCACAAGAAGCACAAAGAGAAATTGGATTGTTGCAAGTGTGGAGGTAACACCACAAGCAGGCCTGATAAACATTCCAAGGGAATTTGGGTTCTTTTGACATGAATGCTTCATTGGCACAAAGTAGTCAAGGCTAACAACTTGAGTTTGCAGATAAAACCAAATAATGGATAGAGGAATCTTACCTAATTGGATGGGAAAATTTGCAATTGGCACCCTATCTTCTTATGCTGAGAAGTTACCTGTTGGTGGAGGTGGTGGTGGTATTAAGAATTATTTAAGGAACAGTTGCTTTACGATTTCTGCTTCTAGAAACAAACATTTCTTCTTAACAATGTATTGTGAGATATGTATTTCATTATTAAGTATGCTGCTATTAATATGCATCCATAGATTTCAGATAAATTTAACAATTTACGAAATAGAAAATTCCTGAAAGAGCGGAAAATGTGCTCGCTTCAAAACTGTAAAAAAAGTGGGAGAATGAATTTAAGTGTCAGTTTGATTATGATATTACAAATAGCAAATTGCACAAACTAATCTGTAAAGATTACAAACGATGGGAGGCTCGTATTAATAAGGTTGCAATTTTTTCATTAAAATAGATACGACCAGGAACAACTAATGTTGAGAAAGTAGCAAAACACGTAGCGAGCGAACAACATAAAATGGCTAAAAACTTAACTGTTAAAGTGAAGTGGGCACAGAGGGGTACTAACAGAACGTAGTTGAAAAACACCAATTGGAAGAGGTTTTTAAAAAAATGCACGAGAAAGATAAAATATCGCTAAATATAAAATTTCATACTGCATACTATTTAGCAAAGAAAGAACATCCATTTAGTGACTATGAGGATTCATTATGACTTCAAGTAAAGAATAAAGAACCAGGTATGAAGTCACATTATAAAAATGATTGCTGCTACTTTTACGGATTACATTGGATAAGTAATGAAAGATTTAGCAATTGCTCGTTATTACGCCTGCTTAAATGATGGAAGTTCCGATTCCGCGAACATTGAACTTAAAATTAATTTTTGTACTGTTTTGCATGAATGTAAAGCAGTGGTAAAATATCTTAATGTCCAGTCCATGGACAATGCTACTGCTAACGGAATCAAAAAAAGTAGAGGAAGCATTCAACCATTTCGGAATTACATCGTTTACAAATAGATTATGTGGGTTAAATGTAGACGGAGATAGTGTTAATTTGAATGTTTATAGTGGCCTCGACGCTAAGCTTAAAGAAGAAGCACCATGGTTAGAAGTGATCATTATTTTAACTATCGAATAGAGTTGACAATTAAAGATGCGTTTAATAACACAGGCTTTGCCAACGTTGATGAAATGTTAAAACTTCATTACTTGTATAATAAATCACCGAAGCGTTTAAGAGAAGTTAGACCATTTGCCGAGGCTATGGATTGTGCAGTACCTAAGCCACCTAAAGCTAATGGTACACGCTGGATAGACCATAAGTTTAGGGGTCTTAAAAACGTTTTGAAAAATTATGGCGTTTACATGGCTCACTTAGAATCATTAGCCCAAACTGATTAACAACTTTTTAAATGTGCCGAATTAGAGGGATTTACAAAAAAATGGCATCCTATTCACATAAGCATGTATCTAGATGCGTTTTGCCCAATAAGCAGCCCAATCCAAGATTTCACGTGGACAATGGCTCAATTAAGATTTTAATTGACAATTCTTTGGAATCGCCAGACAGCCGACTTACTCACTTAAATCGTTTGCAAAGCTAAATAGAGGTTATTGAGGAAGGAAATCTCTTTTATCAAAACATAAAGCTAAAGAATTTTAACGCCACAATAGAAGCGATTTCAGGATATTTTACCGAGTGTCTTCAACGTATTTCTGATTGTATGGACTACCGCTTCCAAAACTTAAAAGATTTGCCAGTGTTTACACAAAAGTTGAATGGGTATTCTCCAGAATGGCATGCATAAAAACAGATTGGCGAAACAGACTTGACCGTGATCTTCTGGACAACCTGGTTCGCATTGGAGAAGAATATTCACCCAATGAGGCAATCAAATGTTGGTACAACTCCAACGTTAGAAGATTAATGTCGGCGTCACAAAAATATTCAGAATAACGGCAAAAACATATAAAAAGAAACTGTCGATATAGTACGTGTGACGATGTCCGATATCAAAAATGATTTTTCTGACGCAGAAGATATGGACATGTTTTAATTGTATTTGTACTTACGTGTTTAGCTTTATATTATTTTTAAATCCTTTTATTTCATTGCTTTTTAATTACCACACGTCCTGTCGGAAACTAGGTGCATATTTTTGACTTTTCATTGCTGAGCAATAAAGGTAATGAATGGAAGCTTTGACGGCATCTTCTAGAGACTGTCACACAGTGTGGTGCAGTTAATGAAAAAATCGATCTGAGATTTGTGTAACCAGGTGAGCACGCAAATGACGTTAGATTCGCCAGATGCGTGCAACGGTAATTACAAGAATTCTTTAGCAATCACTGTAGTAATGTTGTTGGCTTCAAAATAATTTCCTCAAAAAATTATTTTTATACATACACGTTGAGGCGACATAACATTTATCTTTTTTATCACGAACCACTTTAAAATATTTGTTTTGAACCCTGGAAATAAGAAGCATATGGACTTTTTCATAAACTACATTTGAGAATCCATTGCCATGGTTTTAAACTTAACTATAACTATGTATTTAAATGAAAAAGAACTTTCTTAATCATTTTTCCTGTGGTTTACATTGATTTTGCAGCAAAGAGTATTCTGGCATAACATAGTTTTTATAAAAAATTATCCTGTGATAACAACTTATATTTTCCTCTGACCTCTCTAATAGCCTATATTTTACATTATTCATAACATGACATGACAAGTAACAACCAATGCACAGCAATTACTCAATCTCATGTGATCAAAGTAAATGCAACACAAACTAAAGTCGGAATAGTTAAGACTAAAATAATGACAATAGAACTTCACAATCAGCTTCAAAACAAAGGAACTTTCAAATGAATATGGGCATAAATAATTAACATGTCTACAGATTTGATTTAACTAGAGCAGAAAAAATCATTACATGTTTTGTGACATTATATAACTTATAGTTCTTGTGAAGTCAAACCAAAACATGGAAAGAAAATACTTACCTAAGCGGAGTGGAAAATTTGCAACGAACAACCTATCTTTTAATGCTAAGAACACTGCTATTTATGAAGATGTTCTTGTTGTCAGTGGTGATGATAGTATTGCTGTTTTTTCTTGAGATGCAGATAATCAACCGGAGCCTTCTAAAAAGAGAAAGATCATGAGAATTATCTTATTATTATTTTATTATTAATAATGTAATGAGAGGATATGTATTTCATTGCTATGTTTATTGCTTTAAACATTTTTTATTGTGGTTTTCCCTGTTGTTAACAAAACAAAAAGTGGGAATGGCTACTGGAGTAAAAAATTAACAATCTGTAACTTGAATAATTTCAGATAGAAGTTTATACTATCAGTTAAATCCTTTCATTATACTACTTGTTACCACCGTTATTATTGAAAATGTTCTGCTCAAAGTTCAGTAATTCAGTTTGGAGATAAAACCAAATAATGAAAGGAGAAATCGTACCTAAATGTGGTGGCAATTTTCAATTCTCACCCTATCTTTTAATAGTAAGAAGACCCTATTACTGCTATTTTTGTGGTTTACATAGCTGGTGGTGGGAATGTTAGTTATGTTGTTGTTTCTGAAATTGAGTTAATGAAGAGATACATTAATAGACAGATAAACCGGCAGTCTATTTAAAACAGTTTCCATGCGCTTATGCGTGAAAACTTAACACAACAATAAGACATCTTTTCATTTAATTAAGGTTCGATGAATCTTTTTTTATAATTATGTGTGCTTTAAGCATGTTATAAAAAATTTGTAAAGGATTGTGCAGACTCTCAACACATGTACCTGAACAAAACACTCAAATCATTTTTTACATTTTATCACTGGCACTATTATTACTGTTATTGGAAGAATTCAGATCGAGGCTCACAGCTTGAGATTGGAGATAAAACCAAGTAATAAAATAAGAAATCTTACGCAAGTGAAGCGGCAATCTTCTATACCCACCCTATCCTTTAATGGTCAGAAAATACTAATTATTGTGGTTTATATAGCTGTTAAGTGGTAGTGGGAATTGCTGAGACTGAGTTAATCAACAGTAGCTTTTCAATTTCTAATCCTAAAATAAAAAATATAATAGTAATTTTTTAAATTTATTTATTATCAGTAGTGTATTTATGACCCAGTCAGGAAAATCAACCACTATGGGCAGTGAATCGCTAGAGTTACATTTACTTATGTGAGCAGTCCACGTGCTATAGATAACGCTAGCTTTGCTACGTTTGTGTGAGTGATTGAAAATTGTTTACTTAATTATATTTAATTACATGAATACTTCAATAATCATAATTTTCTCATAAGAAAGAACTTTCACACATTCTAAATTATGACATCAATGAATGAAAATATTAATTCATTAATTGCAAAACTAAGAGCAGATTAATAAATGAATCACATTTATTAATTAATCTAAATCTGATGAATCTGTGTAACAACGGTGGACTAATAGTTATTAAAAAGTGTAACTATGGTACATAATCATTATTAACTCATTCCGCGCCACGTCAAAACTCGAAAAAACGGGAAGAAAAAATCAACAATTCATTGACTGAAACTACTAAAACTAAATTATTTAATCATTTCTGCATCCAAATCAACAACATTGGGTCGTTTGAGATGATGGCTTTAAGTAATGACATTGATTGATTTGTTTATGTCTGAAAGCCGATGAGAGCGGCTCGCGGGTTTTTCCGAAGAATTTTGAGCCGCTGTGAGCGGCTCACGGTGCGCAATGAGTTAATAAAAGTAGATTTTTTTAGAAATGAAATTGTTTTTTATTACCATCTGTTGTTTATTACCACCCGTCCTGTTGGAAATCGTGCCACAATAATTACAAGAATCCTTCAGCAAGCCCTGTAGTAACGTTGTTGGCTTCAAAATAATTTCCTCAAAAAATTATTTTTATACATATTTATCTTTTTTTCACAAACCACTTGTAGGTCCAACATCATCTAACATTACATGGAGGATGAGAAATGTTGGATGCACACAGAAATCAGAGATCCTGCAGCCATTATGGTTTTGATTATATCAATGGGGCAGATTGCACGGGATGTGTGCTTTTTTTTGGTTGCATAATATAATCATACTTCAAAAGGTAAACAAAATTGAATATTTATCTGAATATGAATATTTTTTAATTGAATGTTCTTCTAACAATGCACACCACAGGTTCAAAGTGAATGATTTTAATGAAATAGCAGTTATTATTAAAGGGCTCATCAGCGTGATAAGAACCAAGATTTCGATGAAAGTAATTAGTGAAATTAAATGAAAATTATTTTTGATGACAGCAGTATATAGAACAAATAATTTTACTGAACTTGATGAATCTTGATTCGAACAAGTTTTGCTCTTTATCGCGTGACATTGGTCTTGCATTTTTAAACATTCATTTGGGAACCCAAAATTTTTTTCGCTAATTTATTCTTCGTGTACAAAGGAAGTATTATTTTTCATATCGTCATAAAAAATTCCTGATAATTGAAAATACACATTCCTCACATATAATTTGTGACCTTTTGATCTTCTGATCAAAAGTTAATAATGTAACAATTGTCATCCTTTTACTCGATCAAAATCAGAATAAAAAACAGAAGAAATTTTTTTTTAAAAACGTTGTCCCGTCCCACCTGTATTTTTTTCATGTAAAGGCGAGATCTAATCATCTTGTTTTTCGGAGATTCCCTGTACTTCCATGGGGTTACTTTAAAATTCAACTACGGAATAATTATGCATTGGTTTTACTGATTTCATTACTTCAATTCCCCGGTGAAGTAGTTAAAAGTAGTTATGAAATACTGAAAACAAAGCAAAACTTCTTGATTAGGCTGTATGATTTATTCATGTTTAGAGCAAGTATATATGTGTGGTCTTACTTTATCAAGCAAGATGTCAGTATATACAGTCATTGTCATGTTTCTACTGCTGTTTTTTTCTTCGAAAAAAGAGGATAAAAATGGGGAAATATAGTTGCATGTCATGCGAATCTTGTTTTATCTTGCTACTGCTTTATTTGTTATACATAGAAATGAGGCTTGTCGTATAAAGATATTGAGGAGAATGTTCTGCACTTGGTAAGAAAAATTGAAGTTTAGGAAGTTGGGAAGTGTTTTTTTCAATATGAAGAAAGGAAAATGAAAAAGACGTGATAGTCAGATTTCAACTTACCTCACCGATGAAATCATAATCACAATAGAATCCATAATGGCTGCAGGATCTCTGAAATAGTCTATTTTTGCGGGTGCAGACATTCCAACTGTTGAGTTCCCAATATCGAAAAGTTTGCTTATCTAAGTGATTCCATGAGACGAGGGGGAAATTTTGGATTTTGCAAGCACTAGATCGTTGGAAAAGGCCTTTCCAGCAGCAACAACAGCAAAGATATTTTACAAATTTCAATATTTTGTTTATATAGAGTTTTCATGTACTACTTCTGACATAAAACATTTTCATTTATTTTATGTTCACATTTAAAAAATTATATTAGCAGAAGTGGTCAAATATTTCTTGCCTTCCTATATTTTTTATCACCGAAGTTGGTTATAACTTTCAGTTTTTGAGCCACTCCCGACACTAATTAACGGAATCGATGAGTCTTTGACCACAATTTTATCGATGGATGTAGGGCCTTGATCTTTCGTTCTGCCGGTTGATGTGCAGGAAGCGTCTCAAATTTCTTAGGCTACGGAATCGATATGTTTTTAGTATGGAAGAAATGTGTGAAAAGGCTATCTCATCAAGTTTTGTGCTGCCGGTTAGATTGCAGAAGCCGCTCTGAAGTTGATTGTCGCATATTTTTTGATATTTTTTTAGTAAAACATTCGACATACTAGGTTTATAAGCTAAGTATTATCTCATCAAATTATCCATCATATACATCAGAGAGAAGTTGTAGTGGTAATGGATATATGCACATGGCTAGTTTATATATAAGTGTTGTCACCAGAATATTCAGCATGGAAAAATAAATCAGATCTCATATTCATTATTAAACCACTAGCTTAACATTCTATTATTCCATTCATGGTGTTTGCTGAAGATGAGAAGGGAGAGAGCATGCAGATGGTCATTATTATCTCATAGCTAGCTAAACTCTCATAAATTTCCCTGGGCAATAAGTAAGTACTTTTTTTTTATTTCATAATTTGTTTAAGAAATGAATAAATCCCTGATTTTGATTTTTCACTGCTATGAGGAGGGAGTGTTTTATATAATTAACTCCTTCCCCCTATAGACAGGTAAATAATGTTTACATTTTTACTGAAAAAATCGGGTCGCTTTTCAGTACAAACGTAAACAATATTTACCCATCTATTGGATGGAAAACAGAACAGTCACATCGATTCTTTCAGAACAGTTCTGGTGCATAGTAGTGTATCATCATCCAATTCAAACATTTTTGTATATAGTTCAGTTATAGATGACTTTCCAATGGACATATTATTTATGAATATTTGTGTTCTTTTTGCTTTAAATGCTCATTTTAGACTTTAAAACTTGCAATTTATTTCTCTCTCTAGAGGGCGTTGCTAGAGCGCAGTCAAATTTGTGGTGGAGAGTTTATTCATTTTAAGTAGAAAATGAAAACGCGCAAGTAACCTAATCGACACTTAAGACTGAAAAGGAAGATCAAAGTGTTGGACTCCTCCACTTTTTTTGACTGACCTTGAATATGCATATGCTCTCTTGGGAATGAACATAAATAAGATTTTTTCAATAGGCATTAGCACTTGATCTGTATTTATGTTAAATTTTGATTGATTACAAGTTTACACAGGGTAAGCTTGCAATTACCTAATGAAAACATTTGAAAGCCATCTATTAGATAAAAAGGGTGTAAGCAAGTACACTGTCATGCACGTGTAAACACACACACACAGAAAAAACATTGGAAATTATCATACATACAGATACAACCCAATAAATTCCTTTTTGTATAAAATTCTCTTGAACAAGATCTTTATTCCCTCATACAGTCATGTGTAACTTAATACAAGCAGGAATATGCATGTTTCTTCAGATTTCCTCTGAAAGCAAACAAAATTCCTATTTAACTTTGTATGTTTGACTATATGTTTTGTAAACCTGTTTGTTCTTTTTTTCTTTTATTGTTGTTTCAATCATCAATTCATTTTCTTCGACATGTGCATAATACACTAATTTTTTTTATAAGCATAGCTCTGGTTCAGCCTTACCGTAATTATTTTCAAAAATATTATAGGTTTCTGACATTTTACCCCAAAATTATGCTTATTCCTATGCTTAAATTTCTATTTTATCTATTTTTATCTATTATATAATGTAAACTCAGAAATAACAACAACATAAACAACAACATTTTCTGTATTTTTCTTTAGAAACGCCTCCAGAATATTTGGAAAATAGTGAGAAAAAGACATAAAAAATAAGAAACAACTAGGAACCTTAAGGCTCAAATTGAGGATGATGGGCAGTAAAGATATTTCAATGTTTTTATAATATTAATACAAATTACAAAATAAGTGAAAATAACCGAAAAATGTGTTTTGTTCATTCTTTGTCTATTTTGTCCAACATACTCATGTACAGCAGTATAACCCCTCAGAAAGTCAACAGAAAAATAAATCAATTAATACCAATCAAGATGCAGTATAGTATATTTCATAACTTTTCTATACGTAAACAGCCTATACTACGGAATAGGAAGTAAAACCGTGAGCTTTAATGCTCGGGCTTGTATTTGGGGTTCACAAGTAAGTACCTGGCTAGTACAACGTCCCGTCTGCATAAAATTGGATGATTTATTGGATGTATACACAGTTAACTAAATATTACATACAACCACTTTCCAACCCAAAATTATCGTTACTGGAAGCAAATACGTATCACCCAGATTGGTCACAAGGCTT
Organism: Turritopsis rubra; assembly: GCA_039566895.2. Classification (NCBI taxonomy): domain Eukaryota; kingdom Metazoa; phylum Cnidaria; class Hydrozoa; order Anthoathecata; family Oceaniidae; genus Turritopsis; species Turritopsis rubra. The sequence continues at coordinate 10,655,615 of CM077630.1, forward strand.
ACTATTCTGAATTTGCTTAGATCCACCCCTGATCGGAATGTGAAATGAATGATTCAACAGTTTAAACTATTATTATCCTACATTGTTTTTGTCTCTTTCCCATGTAGGATAATAAATGAATTCACAAACAATCATTGATTGATCAATCATCCAAGAAAACTTGGACTTTCACAGTTCACTTACTCCTTCTTTGTGCATAATATAAAATAAAGGCCGTGGTTGAAGTGAGTGAAAAGTAACTTTTAGACTTATAGAAAAGAAAACAAACCTCTATAATTTTTGACGTGCAACAGTCTGTTTCGAAAACAACCTTCGTTTAACTTTATGAAACCTTTTTCATCACTCAGACCTTTGACGACACCTCACTGGGTGTGTTTGTTATATATATTCAGACGTACACGTTAATTTTGTCAAAAATGATTTGGAAAGATATTGTGGTGAGTGTGGCACCTTATTATGAATTTGGAGACACGTGATTTTATCCGCTCTGTTTCGGATGCCTTCGAAATGACGTAATGATCTTATTTTTTATCGAAAACCTGATCAAGCCTGTCAACTAGTTTTTTCTGTTTGAATTTTTGAGGCTTTGCCTCGATACCGTTACTTTAGCTTATTAGAATGCTGTTGTAATATGGCGGCCGTGCTGTGTGTTGCGTTAGCTTTTATTTATATTTATAATTTACGAAATTCTACGTAGTTCTTATCAACCAAAGGGTCTCTCGTTCTACTTGTTTTGAAATACTGTTCACTAGGGAATCTTTCTTTACATTCCTAATAAAACAGCTTCAGTAAAATAAAATTGCATCCAAAAAACTCTTTCTGTGTTGTATTGTTTTCATTATAAAGGAAGCTTCATCTCTGCTCGACAAAACAAGTTTAGAATCCAATGAATGAAAAAAGAAACCTAATTTACAAATTGATTGAAGGTAGCCATATTTTTATCAGCTTAGTTTTTTTTCAGAAAACAATAGTGCAGTCTCAATAAGTCAACTTTTAATTGAAAAAAACAGTTGTGAGCCTGCACCGCACAGAGGGACTAATGAATGAGGACTATGAGACTAATGAGGGACTAATGAAAAATCATCTCTACACAGACATTTGAATTTTTTTAAATAATGACTATGCACGATAGCAATTATAATGATATGATATGATAGTACGTTTATTTTTCGGATCAGTGCGCCACACTCTCATCATTCACGTGTGATAAAATTCCAAATAGTAAAGTATGGAAAATTTGTTAATTTAAAAATTTGCAAGTTTTATAAAAACAAGTTTCAAGTTTTCTTGAATGGTGAATTGAGTGATTATCACTGCAGGATTTGGAGCTAATTGAACGTATGTGAGAAAGATTTAACTGTTTGAATAATCAAGCTGAAATCAATACTGTATTTTCAAGCATTTATTTTTTGAAGTCGCCATTTTTAATATTTTTTTCACGATGATCGCAACTCGATGTACGAGTTTACCCTATAAATCAATAAGTATTTGTTGATTCACTCTGAAACTTTCCATAATAATAGCTGAATGTCTGTTCTTTCAGATATAACATTAAGTTTTGTTTGATTTGTTATCTTTAAATGAAGGAAAGGTAGAAGTTGCAGTTAGCGGGAAGTGGCACACAGTGTTAAGGGGAGCAGGCACTCTATTCTTTTCTTGACAAAACAATTTTCAAAACAACTTAGAGATAAAACACGGAACAGTGGAATATCAAAGTAGATACCGGAAAAACCACGTGCCGTAATAGTCCCAAAGGAAACACTAGAGATGATATTTCTTTTCTTTACCGCTAATTACCCTTGAGGCTACTCGTATCATTTTCATAACTATTACATCATGATGCAAACAAACTCTGATAATCAGCTGGTTATTAAGCATGTCAAAAACAAAATATCGCACCGAGGAAGGGAACCCCCTCCTTATATGGAAATCTGCTTTCAAAACAGGAATTTAAAAGTCATGATTTGAAGTCCCATGGCCAATCTTTCCATTCCAGTAGTAAACAAGATGTGGCGATAACAGCACGCGTGAATATCAACAACTTCATTTTGTTCGTGTTTTTTGTGTTTAGATTAAGAGGTTTCAGGCTCATCTTGAATTTACCCCCAATTATTAACTGAGATATTTCAAATTTAAACTATTTCAATATTAACTTGTGTCGAGAATAGAAGCATGTCAAACATAGATGAAGCTACCTTACCAGTGTAGCTCAAGCTGGCTTCTACTGGTACTTTTTGTGTTTCTGTGTTTCATGTTTTTGTTAGTGTTTAATCTGTGTTCATGATTAAGGATCCATGTGAGATTTGTGGGAAATCTATTCATTCTAATCACAAGGCAATATAATGTGATATTTGTGATATAAGTGGTTTCATATTACATGTAATAGTCTTAGTTCAAATGACTATGATCGCTTACTAAATTCACCTTCCTAAGAAAAATGTATTGCATCTAATCTACCATTTGGTCGAACTGTTCCTCCACCGATATTTTACAAGAATCTGTCCACTATTGAAATAAAAGATTTTTTAGACAAACTGAATTCTCTGGAGGTTGAAGTGATCCCTAAGACTGAGTGGAGTCAATTATAAATATTACGACTGATTTCAATAATCTTGCTCTTGATTCTTCTAAGTTATTCCTATTCACAAAAAAGGATCTAAAATGGAGCTTACAAACTACAGACCGATTTCTCTACTATCTAATATAGATAAAATTTTTGAGAAACTCTTGTACAAACATGTATATGGGTTTCTTGAAGCAAATAATTCTCTGTATAAACAACAATTTGGATTTCGAAAAAATTACTCCACTGCCCAAATCTTGCTTAACCGCTCTCAGAAAATCATGGATGCCTTGACCAAGGTAACTATGCTTTGTAGACTTACAAAAGGCATTTGACACTGTCGATCACAACATTCTACTTAATAAATTATTTCACTATGGAATTCGTGGAACTGCTCTTACTCTATTCAGATCATACCTCTCAAATCGAAAACAGTTTGTCTCTATCAATGGAGTGAATTCTGAATATAAGTTTATTAAACATGGGGTTCCGCAAGGCTTGATGGCGATGATACTAATTTGATTAATGTTAGTGACTCTTTGAAACAACTCTCAAAATGAATGAACTTGGACTTAAAGTTCCTTTCCCATTGGCTAAACGCTAACATGATCTCTTTAAATACTAGTAAAACAGAATATATAATTTTTAAGCATGCTGTAAAGCCTCTAAACTATGATTTTAGGTTATTAATCAATGTGAAACGTCTTCATTCCATTCTAACTATTAAGTACCTTGGTATTCTCCTAGACAATGATCTTAGCTGGAAGTCCCAAATAGTGTTGCAACTAAACTCAAACGTGCCAATGGAGCTCTTTCAAAAATTCGCTATCTTGTACCTCCTGCAGTATTGAAGTCAATCTACTATGTCATTTTCCATTCACACCTACAATATTGTTGCCAAATATGGGGGCAACCTAATTCTGTCCTTGTCAAATGAATCTCTGTTCTTCAAAAATGCGCAATGAGACTCTTGTTATTTAAACCTACTGAGTCTACAAGCAGTCTCTATTTCCAATTTAAAGTACTTAAGTTCTTGGACATAATTCATTTACAAAATGTTCTACTTCTCCATTATCTATCCCACAATAAAATGCCTGATGCAATTCAAGCTACTTTTGCCTATAACTCCTTACATGGCAAAACTACTCATGGATATGAAACTCCCCCTTGTCAATACAACTAGTTTTGGCAAAAATTCGATCAGATACAATGCGCTTTGTTCTTGGAACCACATCCGATCCCTACTACCTACTAAGCTTACTAATTTCCACAACATTAAAAATAACCTAAAAAATTGCCTCTTAGCTTCTTACTTATTCCATTCTCACTATCCACACTCCTGATCTACTGTTTGTCCTGTGTTTTGTGTCGTCTGGTGCATCCTGTTCCTTGCCCACCTGTATTTATCCCAAGGGGTGGCCATTGCCTTTGTCTTAGTTTTTGGTGGTAGCATTGGTCTCCCTCCTTTAGCATATTTTTTTTTCCTTTGAAACTTGTAATTTTTCTGAACTGATTAAATGGATTGATTGATTGATTGATTGATTGATTGATTGATTGATTGATTGATTGATTGATTGATTGATTGATTGATTGATTGATTGATTGATTGATTGATTGATTGATTGATTGATTGATTGATTGATTGATTGATTGATTGATTGATTGATTGATTGATTGATTGATTGATTGATTGATTGATTGATTGATTGATTGATTGATTGATTGATTGATTGATTGATTGATTGATTGATTGATTGATTGATTGATTGATTGATTGATTGATTGATTGATTGATTATCCAATGGGTCCAGACAACAAAGATATTCCAAACCCTTTCTTTTTTCACATTGTTGTTGTTGAGCTTTACACGTTCTCATTCTTCAGCCTCAATATTTCTTAATTTTCAATGAGGTCAACCCGAAATTTTCGCAAAAAGACTTATATGGCCTTTTTTAATAGACACGAGAGAAAAATAAGGCATAATGTCATCGTTAAATGGCACAATATGTTGTTTTTAAAGGTATATCTTTAGTTTTTTGTAGACCAAAAAAATGTGTGAATTTCAGTTTTTTGTTTAGGAGGTTTCCCGAGAAAATATTTTTGACAATTTTTGCGATTTCTGGGCCAAAATTTGCAAGTTTCACGTAAATTAATTAATTAATTCCCTAAAGGTAAACACAGGTCCTCTCATTGTAATGTTTCTGTCATTTTTTCTGTTTGTATTTTAGTTATGTGATGAATGTAGTGGTGCTAGTGCTGATGAGCTTCCTTCTGCATTTAAAACATATCCTGTGAAATCTGAGCCAACTGAGTAAGTCCCTTTTATGATATATTTACATAGTTGTTGTCTTTTGGTAATAAAGGGAGCTTAGAAATTGAAGCTTAAACCTTGTCTCTGAATTTGTCAAACATTGCATTTTCGCCACAGGAGACTGAAGGAAACCTTGGTTTATATTATTTTGGAATCTTCATATTTTATGTACTTTTCTAGTTTATTGCTTTGTCTCCTAATTAGTTGTCACAGATTTTAATTGATAAACCAAATCTGTAGGGTAGAACTACCCCTAGTATTACAACACTTTCTAACTTAGCAGCTTGTATTATTTTTTAAAGTAAATATATTTTGTGTTAGAGGCTTCTCATGCTATATTTCTAACCAGGTTGGTAAGTGTGTTTCATGTAAACTATGAGCTACAGATAAAAAAATTTTTATCTATCAGGTATCACCTGTGACAGAAGTGCTTCAAGAATGGTGTGATGAGTTTACAAGGGAAGAGGTGCGAGCAATTCGAGGTTTGGGAAAATACAGGCTTGCTCCTGGAGGAAATGGGTTACAGAAAAGAAATCAGATCGTGTGAAACAATTTCGTGACTTGAAACCCCCATCATACAACTGCTACAAAAAGCCTAAAAGTGCTGGCTTGAAGTCTACACTACACCTCCAGAAAAGAAAAGAAAAGGCAGGCTACCAGAAGCGGAGTTATTTGGTGATCGTTTAAAAGTTTACCCCCAAGAGATTGAAAGCTGGTGCTACAAGTTTGTGGGTAAGTCTTTAGAGGCTATAACCAAACCCACACAATTAATTTATTTTTACTTCAAGGGAATAAATTCATAATGCGAACCTATGAAGAAAGAAACCTCTGAAACCAATTTCATGGCAACTGCAACAACCAAACATGGTTAAGAGGATGTGACTGTTAACTTACTGTTCGGGAAATGGCCAATATTCTGTTACAGGGGAGGAAGGGGTTCAAAATTCAGTGTGTTGGTGCGTACATTCTTAATCAATGGAAGGCCCTTATATCACTTCGACTTACAAATAACAAATAACATTGCATTCACAAAAAAATTGTTTCTCGCCAAAACATAGTCTTTTTATCTGTTAACTCAAAGTGGGTTATTTAACACAATTTGGATCCAGAAACCTAACGTTCCCTCCCTCCTTGCTATAAGGTTAGACCCTAAACCACCTGTGTCCGGATTATGTCTCAACCTTAGAACAGCGAAGGAAAAATAGTGGTTTAATGTAATTGTTTTCCATGTAGTTCAACATTGCATTACAATGTAAGCTACTTATTTATTAGACATTTTCATTCATTTTAATAGATTACTGCTTCTGTTCTACATGATGAACAACAAAACGAGTTATTTTCAGTCAAACTGATTTTGATGCTGATATTTCTGATTTGGAAAACTGACCAAAAAGGGTTTCAATTATCAATTCCAACATTTAATATTCTCAGAGTTCTTATGTGGCTTGTATTTGTTTTCAAAAGGCGGAAGCAAAATTTGTGATTTTTTAATGAAATCAACATTAGAATCGCCTCTTTGGAATTGTCTACCTACACTGATAGCATTGCATACGTCTTTGCATCTAAACTCAGATGAAGATTTGATGAAATTATTTTTGAAAGAAGTTCTGAACGAAACAAGACCCAAACTTTTGTTGGATCATCAAATTGATTGTCTATTGGTAAAACTATTTCACAGTCAAGTTTTCAAAGATAAATCAAGTACATATTTGAATCTCTACTATTTCTTAAGCAGAAATAACATATGGAATTTATTCTCATCCTTCCTGAAGACAAAGTTGATTTCGAAATTTCCCCAAAAGAACTTTCTATCTATTAAAGGTTCGTGGTTGATTTTGTTGATATCTATCTCGGAATCAAAACAGAATATTCCAACTTTTATTGCTGACACTATTACTAAAGCAACCATAAACGTTTGCATTTTCTCCCCACAACTGCTGTATTTTGTTAATCGGGTATTTTCATCTTATTTTGAACACGTTTCTGATGAGAAAACGATCGATTCGTTGAATATTTATTATGAAGGTGTTCTTACTGATGCAGAATTGGAAGGTATGAAAACATTACTTGTCAAATCAAGTGGCATATCTATTTACCCAAAATTCAAAGCAAAGTTGTTTTTATCCTTAGTAACAGAAAAGAACGAAAAGGAAAGAAAATCTTTTATCTTATATACTAATAGCGAGTGTGCATACCACTTTTATTTTAGAGAGTGATACATTTAGAAAAATTTCACGGTCATTTTCTCACGGGGAGCGCGTAAAACCACGCTGCTGCGAGAAGCGTTTTTTCGGTATTTTTCAGTATTAGTAATGGTCCAACTCCATCTTACGTTTTTTTTCATGTCGAAGGGTGTTGTACGTGAGAGAAGACGATGAAAGCTCTCCACGGAGGAGGATGCAATGCAATGGTTTTTCGTTTGAAATATTCTTAACGATCATTTTTGTTTGAACAAGAAGAGCGAAGAACTGTTTTTGTTTTTTGTTGTTTGTTTTTATTTCAAAAAGGGAAGAATAATATTGTTGTTTGTTGCGAAAGTATTAGTAAAGTTACTACCAGTCGTATGATGATGATGCAGAAAAGAAATGAGGGATTTTAAAACGTAAACAAATCTGTTTTTGTTTTCGTAAAGATTGATTTGCAAGACGAACGAAGAAATGAAACGAAGGATATTGTATTATTATTAATCGCGAATTAACGAGTGGAAGAAAGTAAGGTTTATAATAGCAGAAACGTGTACTGTACTGGAAATTGAAGAACATCTTACTTATTTATGTTACAGTTATTAAATGGTTGCACAGAAGAAGTTGTCAAATGGTAGCAAATGGTTTTTAATTTATTTCTTTTTGGCGGGATTGATCGTTTTGTAAAGATGGAATTAACGAGTGGAAGTGCATATACATAAAAAAGTGAATGGAAACAAGTAAACGTGTGCTGGAAAGCGAAGAAACTGAATTGAATTGAAGGATTGTTAACGAAGTGGCATTAATTTTATTACTTAAAAATGGTTGCGCCGTTGCGATTGGTTTCATGTCGACCATGTGGGATTATCAACATTATCAAGATATTTTGGAAGAGCTAAACTATTATTTCTGAGGGGTTTCTTTGCATGTGAAGCAGTAAATGGTTTTGTGTTGCGCTGAGATATTATTGCTGATGTTGTTGTTGTTATATTTCAAGCGAATTTTTGTGGCTGTTTTCAAGAAAGTTAAAGCTCCCCCCCCCCCCCATAATGAGGATTGAATATCTAACACCCCTCTACCCCTACACCCCGCACCGCCAGCTGGAATTATAGGGAAGGATGTAGTAGGAGGGAGACCACTGAATGTCTTTACATTTTAATCTTCACTATGGTCACATCTACCTATTCTATGATGGTTCTATGTATTCCTGTATCTATGTCAGATATTTATTAATTGAGAACTGTTTGTTGTTTTTGATTGTGGTTTGTTTTATATATTCTGTCAGTGGGAGGGGAGGGAGAGTGTGCACAATGTGTGATTTCAGTATAAGTTACGGTTTAGCTGCATGATGTGCCTACTGATTATTGTTTCTGACTTGGCGTATGTCGTTTAGGAATCCTCGACTTTTATGCCATGGTGCTTATATCTTCGTTCTATAGTAGAAATGTCAGTGCACATGATATTTATTTATTCAGTGCTTTTACAATCTAAAAGAATATGTTCTGTAATATTTTTTCTGTTTCTGATGATCAGGTTCTTGCTTCTGTCCTAAATGCTTTCTTTCTTTTTAGAAAATTTGGTATAAATAAAGATTATGACGAGAAGAATGAATGTGCCAATCATGGTTTTACATCATATGGTACATGCAATTGGTAAATTATTTGATGAATTCATAAAAAAATGACACTTCGGTTGTATGCTGAACAGGTATAATCTTTTTACTATTCACACTTGATTCAGGTATCTCGGACAAAGATATAATTTTACTGGCGGTTTCACTCTATAGTTGGAAAATACATTAAAAACATTTTTAGGGTGCATTCTTTCTTATCATGATTCTCACAATGATCACATCTACCTATTCTATGATGATTCTCTAAGTCATTCCTGTATCTATATCATATCTCTAATAATTTGGTACTGTTTTCTTCTTTGTTTGTTTGTTTTATTTGGTCAGTGGGTGGGGAGGGAAAGTGTGCAATGTGTGATTTCTTTCAAGATTGAACTTTTGCTGCATCGTGTACATTTTAGGGGAACGTACTGATTATTGTTACTGGCTTTATGTATTTCATTTTGGAATCCGCAGCGTGAATTTAAGCCATGCTTCTTATCTTGATTGTATAGTGGGAAAGTTTTGGCATATGATATTTATTCATCAGTTTTATTTTACATTGTGCAACCATTGGTTCTGTTTCTGATGATCATGTACTTGCTTCTGTTATATACGATTTCTTTCTTTTAAGATTTTTAAGATTTTCTTTTGTCCTTCGAGCAATGATTTTATTGCTATTATTTCTTAAAGTATATGCTGCTGATTTGTTGTTTGATTTTTCTTTTGTTAGCATGGGAGGGAGACCATTAAGATCATTCCATTTTGCTGTATCTATATCTTATCATATTTCTTTCAATTTATCACTGTTTGTGTTTTTGTTTGCTGACTCTACGTATGTCGTTTAGGAATCTTCAGGCTGAATCTAAGCTATGGTGCTTATCTTGGTTCTATAGTGGAAATGACAGGGCGCGTGATATTTAGTGACTTAGTGCTATTTTACATTCTAAGAGATTTTTATCTGTTTCTGATGATCATGTATTTGCTTCTGTTCTATATGATTTCTTTCTTTTTAGATTTAGAAAATTTAATAAAACGGAATATATGACCAAGGAGAATGAATGTGCCAATCATGGTTTAACATTATGGTACAAGCAATTGGGATAAAGCATTTAATGAATTCATGGTGGAATGACTCTTCGGTTGAATCCTGAGCAGGTATAATGTTTTTACGATTCACATTTGATTCAGGTATCCCGGGCAAAGGCATAATTTTACGGTTTCACACAATAGTTGGAAAATGTAACCGAAACATATTTAGGTTGCATTTTTATATTTCTTATCAAGATTCTTGGGAGTGGAACCGTAAAATGTTTTTACACGGGATACTAGTCTATATACTAATAGCGACTGTGCATAACAAATTTAGTTCGGTCAGTGTGAATAAAAGGACTGGGAACGAAATGTTCGTATGGACTGTGATATAGTGACATTTTAGGTCGTGCGTAACTGAGTTGTCGAGATATAGGCGATATTAGTATTATAGGAGTAGCGCGACGTCAGAGGGTACATTGCATTGCACCCTAAATAGAACGCGATATTTAAGGGAAAATATCTCGAGAACCAATAGGAATTACTGACGTCACTTTGGGCGTGCGATATTGGCGATGGGGTGTCGAAAAATTTGGGCCTAAAACTTTTTGGGGACGGGTGTGACGTCATGAGGATCTTTGATCGTCGATATCTCCGTAACTGTTAGTCGTACATAGGCGATCCCATACATTTTCTTGATCAAGTTTTCGAGCTCTACAACTTAATGATACTTATTCTTCCCCTTTCTTTCTACCAAACTAAAAAGTGGATGCACAACTCGCTATTAGTATATAGACTGTAAAATGTTTTTACATGCTACACTAGTCTTCTTATACTAATACTAAATCTTGCTTTTTTCTTACCTAACTTTTAAAGAAAGAACATTAGGTAAAATTTCTCGGGAAGTTCGTCAACGGATGTATGTTTTTCCGTATTAGTAAGAGGGAATCTCCCATTAGGGGAATCTCTAGCTCCATCTTGCGGAGTTTTATTACTTCGTGGAGTGTTGTGCCTTAAGGAAGACATCATAAAGCCGCCCGGAGGAGATAGCAATGCAATGTTTTTTGCGTTCGAAAGTTCATCAAATTTTCTCAACGTTCATTTAATGAGAATGAAGAAGCTGTGTGTAAAATTTTTTGTTTTTGTTATTAATATTTTTTTATTAAACACTTTAAGTTCAGTAATAGAGAATAACAACATTGATAGGTGTCAGTAACTATTCTATTTAACGAGATAGTCGATGTAGACCTGTTATGTGTTCGTGTTATCAGTTCATCATTTTCTACCGATGTCTATTTTTTAATGTGTTTGAATGTAGCTTTTTCGTATCAGTTAGTTTCGACTACTATGCCGAAATGTGTAGCTAGCAATTTATTTGTTATTATTAAGGTTCGCCTTTAGAGAAACGAAGGTATCAAGATCAGTAATGATTGAAATGAAATGAAAATTATGTTTATTTATGACTTCTGGTCCATTGTCGTTGCTCCATGTGAAAGCAATAAAGGTAAAATAGGCTTAAAATTCCTTCTCAAACAAGATTGTAATTTATTTATTTCTCGGATTATTATTCTGTCTACTATGAATCTATGCAATCAAGATTTTTCCATGCGATTGCTCCATGTGATAGCAATAGAGATGAAATAGGCTTAAAATTCCTTCACAAACAAGATTGTAATTTATTTATTTATCGGATTATTATTCTGTAGGGGGCATCTACTATGAATATATGCAATCAAGGTTTTCTATTCGTTCATTCTAAATATTCTTAAACATCAGATTAGACCTGCATATTTTCTCACGATTTCATGAAGATAATTAGCTTACTAATTACTTACTAATAGTCACTTATTCTTCCAATTCCCCAGTGTAGTAGTTAAAAGCAATTATGATATTGAAAACGAGGTGAAACTTGATGACTAGGCCATAAAACTGCGTTTACAAATCATATCATAACATTGGAATTTTTAGTTTTTAGTTTAACTGTACAACTTTAGAAATCTCTAAATAGGCCAAATAGCACTGAAAAATAGGGATAATCGCATTCTTTGAATGATCGATCCAAAATATTTGTGTTAAATATGATATAATTTCAACATGGAGAAACACAACAATTTTTGTATATACACAGATTTATTATGGCAGTATTGCGTGTAAAAACAATTTATGGAGAAAAACTGTAAATTGTTTTTACACGCTACACTAGTCTATATACTAATAGCGAGTTGTGCATACCACTTTTAGTTCGGTCAGTGTGAATAAAAGGACTGGGAACGAAATGTTCGTATGGACTGTGATATAGTGACATTTTAGGTCGTGCGTAACTGAGTTGTCGAGATATAGGCGATATTAGTATTATAGGAGCAGCGCGACGTTAGTGGGCACATTGCATTGCACCCTAAATAGAACGCGATTTTTAAGGGCAAATATCTCAAGAACCAATAGGAATAACTGACGTCACTTTCGGCGCGCGATATTGGCGACGGGGTGTCGAAAAATTTGGGTCTAAAACTTTTTGGGGACGGGTGTGACGTCATTAAAATCTTTGATCGACTATATCTCCGTAACGGTTAATCGTACGCAGACGATCCCATACATTTTCTTGATCAGCTTTTCGAGCTCTACAACTCAGTGGTACTTATTCTTTTGGATTGTGTGATTTTATTTTTTGTCATCCCTTATATTTTAAAAGAACACAGTTGAAGATGGGGGTGTAACTCATGTAAATAATTGTGAACCGGTAAAATGTTTTTACCCGGGATACTAGTCTTCTTATACTAATACGCAATCTTGCTTTTTTCTTACGTAACGTTCAAGGAAAGAATGTTAGGTAAAATTTCTCGGGAAGTTCGTCAATGGATGTATGTTTTTCCGTATTAGTATAGGGAGAATCTCCCATTAGGAGAATCTCTAGCTCCATCTTACGGGTTTTTATTACTTCGTGGAGTGTTGTTCCTTAAGGAAGACATCATAAAGCAGCCCGGAAGAGAAGGCAATGCAATGTGTTTTGCATTCGAAAGTTCATCAAATTTTCTCAACGTTCATTTCTTTAAAGAGAAATGAAGACACTGCGTGTTAAATTTTTTTTTTTTGTTTTAATTTTTTATTTAATATTTTTACGCTTTAAGTTCAGTAATAAAGAATAACAATATTGATCGGTATCAGTAACTAATCTATCCGACGAGATAGACGATGTAGACCTGTTATGTGTTATCAGTTTATCATTTTCTACCGATGTGTATTTTTTTTATGTGTTTGAACGTAGCTTTTTTGTATCAGTTAGTTTTGACTACTATGCCGAAATGTTGTAGCTAGCAGTGTATTTGGTATTTCATTGTAGTATGTGGATTGTTATTATTATTAGGTAGCAAGATCATTATTATATTGTTTTGATAGTATTTGAATGATATCTTTTTTTTTTTAGATTATAAAATTAAAAAGAGAGTGATTACATACATATTTACATGCTTTTTGTGTCATGCATCATGCATCACAAGTGGAGTTTTGAGTTTTGACATTTCCACAATTCATAGCAGAATAAAGAATTGAAAGATAAAAACGTCTGAGAAGGTATTGTTTTTGTTAGCTTTAGTTAATAGGGAAATTTGAAAGTTTTATCGTGGTTAGGTAGGAGTATACATTGGTTAGGTAGGAGTATACGTTGTATTGTCTCTTTTCTAAATCTCTGAACATTGGATATTTTAGCTTTTAGTTTAACTGTACAACTTTAGAAATCTCTAAATAGGCCAAATAGCACTGAAAAATAGGGATAATAGCATTCTTTGAATGATCGATCCAAAATATTTGTGTTAAATATGATATAATTCCAACATGGAGAATCACAACAATTTTTGCATATACAAAAGACTTATCATGGCAGTATTGCGTGTAAAAAACAATTTATGGAGAAAAACTGTAAAATGTTTTTACATGCTACACTAGTTACATTAAAATTACTACGTGTCACTTCTTTATCTGAAGATCTTATGGAATACATACCCTATCTCCAATCCCTTAGTGTGTCTGAATGCAAGAATGGTCCTGTTGAGTCGGCTGACTTGTTGTCACGTTGCGTTCAAGAAGCAAAAGCAAAAAATGAAATTATGCTAAAGTATTTGGATTTGACCGATTGCCATGAAGAAGTAATAGAAAGTTTGTTACCATGCATGCCATATATCACTACACTTCATGTTTATGGTTGTATCCTGTCAATACCCACATTAGAAGTTCTATCGAAAACAATTAAAGACGCCGCCGTAGAATCAAATTTAAAGTATCTTCATATGGAATCGTGTAATATAAACAATGATGGTGTCCAAGCATTGTTATCATGTTTTAGTTACATCGCACAGCTAGACCTAAGGTATAATCCCGATATATCTGAAATGGGAATACAAGCAATTGTTGATTCGATACTCACAAGTTGAAGAAAACGGAAAATCAACATTTAGAAATTTAATATTATCACACTTGAATAAAAACCTTTTGAAAGTTTTGATGCCTGCAGTACGGTATCTGTCAAGGTTATATCTTCGGAAATCCGAAATTGATGAACAGGATATGAAACAAATGAGAGACGAAGCACAGAATTGAATTGAAGAAATGAATTTTTTCACTGTTTTATTGTAAATTATTGTTGCATAAAAAATACTTGATTAATTGATGGATTGATATTAAATCTAGAAATGTTGACAGAAAAGGAATTACTATTTCAATTACGATTATAACACTCGAATAAAAACATTTTGAAAGTTCTACTCCTTGCAGTACCCCATCTATCATTTTAAATCTTCGTAAATCCGAGATTGATGAACAGGATATGCAACTTTTATGCAACACAACTGTGTCAGCTTCTTTGATAAACGAAGGAAGATTGTTCCATGTTAAGGTGGCTCTTAATCTTTTGCTGTTGGTTGAATAATTCTTGGTTATTTTAATAGTTTGCCATGGGTAAACAAATCATAAACTTTGGATTTAGCTTATAAAAGGTTTATAAACTTCATTAAGTTGATAACGCAAATTTGTAACATGAATTGCGGACACCTTAAATACTTTAAGTTTCCTGATAGAAATATTCTTATAACCGTTTTTTGACGTTTCTGTGATGTTTTTATTTTCTTTGTTCATAAGGTATCAGAGCATGCTATAAAGAGCATCCTATAGTGGACACAATTAGCAGGAACAAACCCCATTTCTCTCTGAAGGTAAAACATCAACTTTCTGAACATTTCCTTTCATTTCTTGATCGCCTAAAGGCTTGTGAAATAACAGCAAAAATATAAGACACTCGAAAATTATTCGCCATATTGCACTCAGCACTGTACGATAACTGATACAAATTATATATTTTTATATATTATAATCATGCAGATGATTGTGACTTCATCAGAGATGATGAAAGCATCAGAAACTAGAAAGTTACGAGAAATGTGGCAAATATACCAGCAGATAATCAAAAATCTGAAAGACAACGAAAACAAGACAGAACAGACTATAGTCAAAAACTGTGAAAAAGAAAACGAAAATATGGTAGTGTATTAGGAGACCAAGAAGGTGTCAATAGATGAAACACATTATCAGCAGCTGCCATGACGAAAATGAACAAAGTTTGGGGGAGAGGTAAGAAAGTCAACATGAAGAAGAGACTGAAATTATACAACGTCCTTGTGAAGCTAGTGCTGATGTACAACACTTCGTCTTGGGGTTTAACAAAAACAGACCGAGAATCCATCGATGCATTCCCTCGAAATCAATTAGGAAAAGATATGGAAGTTATCTTGGAAAGAAGACGGTAAGTAACGAAATAACGATATCGAGATGGAAACGTTTTAGTCATATTCTCTAATCTCAATGAAATATACTAGCTAACTTAAGAATGACGTACGAAAATAGAATAACTCCAGGAAAATTTGGTAGGGAATCAGAGAAATAATGTCTATTGGTTCTACCAAAATCCACCTCTCCAATTTCTCTCCTCATTAAGAATTCTCTTACATCTAATCCTTCTAAAGTTACGAAATAGCAATTATATCGAGATGGATCCTTTTTGGTCATATCTTCTGAAAATTGCGAAAATCGAAAGAGATATTGAGGCAAATCACGACAAACAAGATTAACAACAATAGAAAAGAACCTCCCAAAAATAAAATAAATAAACGATAAACCCTACGTTAATGCCGATTAGTTATCTCAAAAAATATTCTGATATAGAAAAACTACAAACTACAAACAGAAAAGTATTGTCCGAAATAGCTTCAGATATTGCCGTATGTATATTTTACTTTTTTGATAGACTTTCATGTTCTGTATCAGGCGACTAGATATGATGTCATTCTGTTTGCTAATCTAATGTAATATGAATCTTCCTACTTTATTTAGACTTTTGACCGAACGGTATTTTAATATATTATTAATAGTATAAATAGCATGTTTAGTTGGTCCTTTCCTCAGTTTTGGTCACCGATATTTTCACGTGACCGTCATTAAATTTTGCCTTGCAATCATGAAACCTTCATACCTGATTTGGAAGTGATTAAAATGTCTTTGTTTCATTAGCTGATAAAATATATAAGATTTCAAATGGATCCGCAGATGATGTGCACCGTAAATATGAACAAAAACAACAACAGCTGATTTGAAATAATTTCCTAACCAGTTATTCATTCTATGAAGTTTGATAAAATATACACTGACCTCTGACAATAACTTTACAAACGTCACTTGTTGAGGTTGAAATGAGCAAAATATTTCGCAACACCGCGGAAAACATGAAGTACGTCTGAAATTAGACATTTCACGTTAGTTGTTTAAAAAAACAAAATCTTACACGTTACTATTTACTAATGAAGTGGAGAACGTCATTTGTGTTCCATAGTTAAAATTGATATGAAGAGAAGTTAATGACACCGTGAGAATGTGGGTGAAAAATAATCCACAGATAATCTACAATAAACCCACAAAAAACAATGGAAGTTTATTCCATCTATTTCTCTTTTGTTTCGTGATATTTTTGATGTTTCATTGTAAACTTACATACACAGAAAAAAAGCAGTTCGCTCAGTCGCGCGACACAGGCGAATAAACTGGAAACCGGACTTAAAGATTGGATTCGTCTATCAGATACAAACCATAACTTTTCCGGTGAATAGTCTTTTAAAGGCGTTTGAAAGAACGAGGCATAGTCTGACCCTTACCTCGATGTCCGAAACGAACTTTGCTGATTTTAAGGTAAGACATTATGTTACCATTCATTTTACATTTGGCAAGAGACACGTGACATAAACAAACAAAAGTGGTAACCCTGGTACCTAACTGATTAGATTAACAAGAAAATAATGATTTTCAAATTATCGATAAATTTTAGACCAGCTCAATGCAAAGAACGAGACATAACTTGACCCTCACTGACCCAGACAAAGTTTACAAGGTTTGCACACGTAGTGTCGATGGTCAGAAAAACTTTATGTGGCCGAGGAAATAATACTGATACTTGACATCTATTTCAAATTATTATATTATTATATTATTATATTATTATATTATTATACAAGTTTCTGGAAGTAGGCACATGGTGCCTTTAACACCTGGTTCAATCTTTAACGACCTGTCGATATCGCGTTTGTCGACAGGCTGTTGTTTCGACGAGATTCAGATTGATATCGAACATAATACCAGCACTTTTCCATAACTTATCGAGTCGACTTTTGAAGGAATTAAGAGATGGTGCTTGCACAAGGTCCGGTGGCAGGTTGTTCCATTGTTCCGCAACTCGATTTTTAAACGAATACTTTTTTACGTCTTTAAGACATTTTTGTCGGATGACTGTAAATCCGTGACGACGTAGGTTGTGTTCTTGACCATCCTGCGATCGAAAGCGAAGAAAATTTCCAATAGCTTCTTTATCATAAAGTTCATGGGTGATCTTATACATCTCGATCATGTCGACCCTATATCGACGATATTGCAGGGACGAAAGGTTCATGATTTCCAATCTTTCCTTGTAGCTTAAGTTTTTCATTCCAGGTATCAATTTTGTTGCGCGTCGTACATCTTCGAGGAGGGAGATCTGTCGTTGCAGGTGAGGGTTCCACACAGGACCACCATATTCGAGATGGGGGCGTACAATGCTTGTGAACAGCAGCTTGAAACAATCCTTATCTAGGTAGACAAATGTTCGCTGTAACTTACCAACAAGAGCATTAGCTTTGTTCACTTTTTCGTTAATGTGTTTTTCGAATGAAAGGTGCTCGTCGAAATTTATGCCTAGGTCATCCACATCTGATTTTTGCTTGAGGACAGTGCCATTTTCATGTGCTCACATTTGTCCGGATGGAATTTCAATAGGAAGGTATCTGTCCATTGCAATAATTTGTTTAGATCGCTTTGTAGGTTAGCAGCGTCAATCGTGGTTTCAATTTCTCTGAATATTTTCAAGTCATCGGCATACAGGAAAAGTTCTGACTCATCAACAATTTCAACTAGAGTGTTTATGAAGATGACAAAAAGCAGTAGACCTAGGACCGATCCTTGGGGCACTCCTGACGTCACGGGAAATACATCGGATTTGTTTCGATTTACACAAACTTGTTGATATCGATCAGACAGAAAATCTCTGATCCAGGAGAGAGCTGGACCTTGTAGACCGTAGTGGCGCAAAACTTCAATTAATCGACGGTGGGGAACAGTGTCAAATGCAAATTTCAAATGTACAATTTCGATTGAAATTAAATCGCCCGTATTATTTTATATAAAAAACAAATCATTCGTGTAAAAGGGCTGCAAAATGTCAATAAAAGGATTAATATGTTAACTTTTTTAATATAGAGTTAATCTCTGGGAAAGCTTTGTGAATAGAGGATTCTCCCAGCTAAAAATAATAAAATCGAACGAATAAAAACTTTACATATATTATTTTAATCATATGAAGTTGAAGTAAGAAGCGTAGAAACAGGTATACCCAGAAAGTAGATTGTTAAGTTGTGCCTAAACCTCCGTGGATGTTTGTTTTTTTCGTTTGTACGCTAAGGATCTGTTCATACTATATATTTTATGTTTGCTGTTACTACAGTGTGAAGGCATTTTGACTTTTTTTAAACCTTTTTTAACTTTTGCAGAATTTAATTTTAAACGAAGTCCATAGAAAAAATAACTGGTAAGGAAATTATTTCACATCAACTGTTAAAGTTTTTGTTCACATTTGCGATGGTGTCATCAGCTGATTCTTTCGAAGTAGGAAGCGGAGAAACTGGTATACTGAGAAAGTTAATTGTTAAGTCATGAAATTAGATATTTGTGTATAAATTTTTGGTTTAAATTTTCCGTGGTGGTTAGTCAAAGGAAGTGGAGGAGTACAGAGTCATGAATTTTCTGTAAAAACATAAGTGTTGATTAGGTTACTTGCACGCGTTTCTTTTACACGCTGCTTTCTGCTTTCCTTTACAAATTTCGAGTAGGTTTTATTTGGTGTGTATTATGCGCCGGGTTTCATGCCACCTTATGATGAAGGCTTTTTGAACTTTTAGTAATACAACTTCAGAATTCAATTTTAAACGAAGTTCATAGAATATATAACTGGTTAGGAAATTGTTTCAAACCAAAGTTGTTGATGCTTTTTGTTCACATTTACGAAACCCGTGTGATGATTAGCCGACTCTTTCGAAATCTTTTATTTTATCATTTGATGAAATGAAGACATTTACCTCACCATCCCACTCACCTCTCTCCCTCCAACACAACGACACCCACCCCGCACCCTCCAACACCACGACATCCATCCACTTACCCCATTTTTCACGATTGCAGGGCAATTGTTAATGACGTGACAATATCGGTGCACAAAAGTTAGAAATTATATTAAATTATTAAACATCTGTACGCTTTTCTTTGGTTGTTATTGTTGCTCTTTCAGTTATGTATTCTATAAACATTGGTATAAAGATTATGAACTGTTATAAATAGAACTGAGGGTTGCAGTGTTCTGATGTCAGCAGTGGGAATCCCTCATTTGAACAATAAGAAATGGGTCTGTAAGGAGCAGCTGACTTATATCAAAATGACAAACAAACGAGGTTAACAAATGATTGGCTCCCTCGTGGAAATTCACTTTTGCAGAAAACTGCCGACTCAGTTTTCTCACAACCTTTATAACAGTTCATCATCTTTAAGCAATGCGATTGTCAACAGAGAACGCAAGAAAAATAAAAATCAAGTATCCGGAATGGTTTCTATACATTCATGCATCAAAACGTGACGTGTAACCAACGAGCGAAAGTGACAGACTTTATAAGAGGGTTTGTTAAACAAAATAAACAAATTTTGTTTTGTTTACGTTTTTGTTTGTTTTAAATAAATTTGTTTCATTTCTCTTATAACTAGCGATGAAACCACTATCGTGTGGCATTGTATATACATACCTTACATAAGAAACTAAATTTAACTTAATTTATATAATAACGTGATTTTGAATTTAAGCACGTTAATGAAATCAGCGCTGAGTTAGTAAGACACGGTTTAAACTCTCATAATGTAATTCTCATAATCCATATTTTCTGAAAATTTTTTTTCATGCTCCGAATATTAAATATTAAAATGGAAAATGTATAATGCTTGTTTTTTAATTGAATCGAGGCTTGTGCAATATAAGTTCCGCAAAGTTTCACTTACTGGATAAAGAAATGGCTCGATTGCTGATTCAGTTACGTATATGTATATTTTACTAAAAAAAAAAAATAAAAAAAATATTTCTCAAACGCATTTCTAGTAGAAGATCCGATTGTATATTTGAAAACTAGAAATAAATCGCTTATTTATTTATTTATTTATTTATTTATTCATTTATAAAATCTCATTATAGCGTGTTTATTTGATTTGACACTAATCTTAAAAACGTTAATTTTTTCGAAAACGCTAATTACCTACATAATAAGGCATCTTTCCAGTGGCGGACCGAAAGGGGTGTAGTGTTGGCGGTCTAAATTGATTTTTAAAACAACTATTTTACGCCCCTGATTTCGTAAAAAGATTTATCAGTTACATAAATACCATAATTAAGGTTAATTAACTTAGCATTTTGTTTAGATCGCAATAATTATTTGCTTCAGTCGTTGTAATTGATCACAGAAGGGAAGGATTGAAATAGTAAATACACATTTTCAAAATGGCAGACAACAAAGTCTTCATAATATTTCTAATCTTCTTCTTGGTTAATAAAGGTATAAAAAATTCCGTTTGTTGATTTTTTTTTCTTGTATCATCACGATTAAGTTAAATTTTCTGCCACTCGCCCATTCATTCGCTGATGTAGGAAAATCTCTTAATTTTGTTTGATCAAAGAAGCCAAGTTTGGAGAGATTTCTCGTTTCTTTCAAACTTGATTTATTTCACAAATTCCCGTTTATAGTCGTCTAAACATATGTCGGTCGTATAACTATGTTGTATAGTCGTAAAGATATGTCGTATAGTCGTATAGATATGTCGTAGGACGTTTTCCTGTGACTTGCTGAAAACTTGTTCCCAAAGAGTATCCCTAACTTATCGAGATTCCCATTTTTTATCATCTCATGTTTGAATAGACCCTCATAAATTCCCTAAATCCTTCTGTGTTTTTAAGAAGGTGAGACTAAAAACATCGACTATGTTCCCTTCTTGAGATTCTTTTCTTTCGCCACTTTAGTTTGCAGTCTTCGTTGCAATGTTTGCTACAGTCGAAAATCGGAAGATGATTGTAGAACAGAAGAGAGATCTGTCTCGTGTGATGATGACCACGTGTGTTTCACTGCCGAAGATAAAGTGTACGGGGATCTGAAGTATTATCACAAGGGTTGTAAGAGAAAGGATCAATGTAATCCTGTATCGTTATGCGGCTCGTATTCTTGCAAAGTAAGTTTTATTCACTCCGAATTAGCCCCTGCTCCCTCTTGATAATATGGGGAACGTTTGATACAGATAGTGGTCGGATACGAGGGTAGTGGTTAAAAAAACCAAAAACAATAATACTAACAACAACAACAACAACAACAACAATAACAACAACAATGCAGACAAATAAGGCATTGTCTTGAATTTCGCTGTTCTGGCATCCTGATTCATAATTTTACATGACTTGGTAATTACAAACGATTAGCGGTCAATTTTAAGGTGGTCAATTGTTTGACTCAATTTTAAAAACATGCGTCGGGCAGTTTTATTTTCCGTCTTGAAATAAATTCACTTCTGCGCGCCCTTAGGAAATGCCTCATAGACATGATCGCTTAGATTTTCATAGTTGTTATAGCAACAGAATTTCAATTTGGACTAAATTTCGTTATCATATATGTATATATTTATATTTTTCTGACAATAGTATTCGTGCTGTTCCTCGCATCGCTGTAACAACGCCGTGAAAACGCACAGTGGAATCACTTTGAGCATTTCTGGTTTAGTCATGTTCCTCTTAATGAAATAAAATCAATGCAAAAAGTTGGACTTTTGAAACGAAGTTGAAAATCACACAAAAATGTTGTTCTATGTTTTCACGTAAATCGATTGAAATGTCGCACAACGTAAGAACACTGGGGGAGACTGACCTTTGGCGATTTGTTCGATTAGTGAGTTAGTTGTCCAACACCGGTCGAAGTTCTGTTTTGATTGTTGTTACGGGACTCCTTGAGAACCAATTATTTGCTAAGAGTTGTATTTATTACTTTTTTTCTGCTCCACAAAACGTTAAATTTTATACTGACGTCCGGGAGACGTAATTATGTCGAAATTTTAAGTCGATTTAAATTTTCCATGTTGTTTATATTGATTGTAAATAGGAAAGAATTTGATCATATTAACAGGATCCAGTTTGTCATTAAATCCTAATCCTAAACCTAATGTCCGTGTCACTATTGTGATGATTTCTATACTCAACGATTGCGTGACATTCTACAAATTGCATAATCATGACGTCATGCAAAAATTTAAAAGGCCGATTAAGCGTGTTTAGAATTTTGAGTAACAACAAATGGTGTGTACAGCGAGATTTCCACTTCAAAAAATAATACACTTATCAGCACGTACCGTATCATTGAGCATGCGCATTGATTGTAATTTGGAAATACGTGTATCAATAATTCTCTTCGCGTACCAAAAAATAAAGTTGAATTGGATTCAACTTTTTTTTGCAATATGCGTATCACTGAAAAAAATAACCAACTTGCAACGTCTGAATTTTGCATGAATATTCTGTAAAAAACACATTTTTTGAATGGATACGCGTATTGCGTCGAACGAACCGTACCGTATTTTGTGCTGATACGCGTATCAAAAAAGTGAAGTGGAAATCCCACTTTACGCTAACAAGATCAGATAAGAAAGCTTTTTCAGTTGAATGTCTCCCCTTTTTATTTGAAGTCATTACTGAATTCCAATAGTAGGTGAGAAAATCGATTTGCGACACGGTAGTTAATTAAAGTTTTCCCGCAGACAGCTTATTTATTTCAAATTAAATTGTGGTTCTCATGGCTCCCAGAACATATTTATCAAAAGTAAAAATAGTTTCTAATGTGCGAAAGAAAATGTTATGAAGACCGCTATGGTATTTTAACTAATTGGAAACGATCAAAACTAAAGAGTTTAAAGGAGTGTATGATATCATTATATCAGCGTGGGTGGGAGGGCCCTGGGAACGAGGAAATATGTGACATGTGGTTTTCATAAATTGCACATTTTTATCCTGGAAAATGGCTCTTATTTCATTTATTACTATACACAGACATTAAGGAGATAAAATAATACATTTAGAACGATGTGTAGAATTATTTTATTATCTCCTTAATGTTTGTGGTGTAAATGAGGAAAGAACCTGAATATTAATGACGTTTGTATACTTTACGAAAAATACGCCCCTGCTCCCTCTTGATAATATGGGGAACGTTTGATAAGATAGGGGTCGGATACGGGGGTAGTGGTTAAAAAAGCAAAAACAATAATACTAACAACAACAATATCTCAGGATAAAACAGGCTGGCCAGTCATATTCAAGAAATAAATGCCAGGAGTTTTCCAGGACTACCCCAGCTCAAACAAATAAGGATTTGAATGGATTTGACGTGGTGAACAAAAAGCAGTAAACCTGCAAATGGAAAAACAACAACAAAATATGAGAGGAAGAATGATATTCTTTCTCAATTTCCGGCTGAACCAGATACTTTAGTCGTAGAAACTTTCGCAAGCATAAACTTTCGCGAATGAGGCAGAAAAATTTATTTCGCGAGCATAAATTTTCGCGAATCGAGCATTTTAGAAAATTTCGCGAGCATAAACTTTCGCGAATCAAGAGCAAACTGAAATTTTAAATGCATGGATTTTCAAGAATAAAAAAATGTATATACAACAGTTGGTGTTACACCAGTGTTTTATAGGCATACAGAGGCAGAATATCTTAAGCATATATTAAGGATATCTTGAGGCTAAGAAGTTAGCATAAAGAAGTAAATTTTACCAACCGAAATAGTTGAGTAGTTAATGATATTTGAATAGTTAAATTTATAAGCATGTTTGAGGCTTGACTCTTTAAGATTTTTTAGCATGGCCGAGGCTGAACTCAAAATACATTGATGCTTTTAAAAAAAGGTGTGTTTCTTGATATCGAGCAAGAAGAAATTAGGAATCCTAAAAAAAAACAAGAATCCTCCAAAGAACAAGGTTCCTCCCAAAAAACGTGCAAAACAAACGGATATCAGAACTATGTTTGGTCCTGCTTTACCAAGACCCCGAAACCAAAATCGCGCGAACGATACAGAGAAAGTTGCTGATGTTATTCAAATAGACTAGATTAGTGTAAATTTGTTTATATTGAGACGTTTCGTCTTGAAGAATACATACAGTATCTGAAAATTCTTCTCAAACCTTGAAAAAAATGAGCTTTTTAAATTTTTTTTCGCGAGCATAAACTTTCGCGAATCAAGGAAAAACATTTATTTCGCGAGCATAAACTGATGTTATTTATTTCGCGAAAGTTTCTGCTCGCGAAAGTTTGCACGACTAAAATAATTTTATCAAGAAAAATTTTACAGAGTGATATCTAAGATTTCTATGAACAATTTAAGATCAACTTGTCATTCATAATTTTGAATATAACCTCGACTTCAAATAAGTGAGGAGGGTTGCAATAAAAACAAAAGAAAAGAAAAGATATCAAAGATCTTAATGAAAAAATGTCAGTGTGAAAAAAGACTTTTTCCAGGGGTTTTTTCCATAGGTAAGTTCCATATCAGTAGTGTGTTAATCTAACAAGATACGATCATTGAACTTTTTGGTTGAAAGTCACTCTTTTTTGTTTGAAAGAAGGAGGCATTACATATCCATTACCTCGTTTAACCCAGACAGAAATAACAAGGTTTTCACCGCATACTAGTGACGATCGCATGTTGTTACATTATCCTATAGATATCCAGGAATTTCAGGGGGTGGTAACGACCACCCTGTAAAATGCTGAACGAAGTTCTTGTATAACGTATAAAGTACATAGCAATTATTGAGATCAGAAACGAAGCGATCGATGTTGTGACATGAAAAGGTCTGTTTTGTACAAAATGATAAAATGATAACACGCTATCGTGAAAACGTGCTTTCCCGACTAATCTTGGATATGTGCATTACATATAAACACCAAATAGAAAACAACAACATTTCACGGTATGATTTGGTATTGTATTCGCAATATGTACACAGAGATATATGCGTTGAAATGTAAGTACAAGAATATCATAACTACACCACCCATACCGTACCATATCATGGACGTATAAAAAGAGAAGGACTCACAACTGACTTCTAAAGCTTTCCAAATCTATTGTTAAAGTCTTTTATGTCGGTATGCCTTTGAAGTAATCCTCGCCCCGCGTTTCACTGGATTTTTGTTTAGATGGGTGGGTTTATACGACTGTTTCTGTTTCACGCTTTGTGGAAAATCAAAGAAATTGGAAGAAATACGAATTGCATATAAATATGCGATGTTCATTAGTACTCCAAAACTGCTACTCAACCTTTTTCAAAATGTCGAATGGGCGTTTACAGCGAATTTTGTCGAATTATGCGGTATTTGGTGGATATAGGTTTTACGAAAAATTCGGATCTTAGAAAGGTGCCTGACTGACGCCTGAAAATGTACAGGAAGAAGAATATCTTTTCTTTTGATTCTGAAGGTTTCATGGTTGAGGCTGTAGGAGGTCACGAGGAATCAGGGTTTAAAAATTGCCAACAAAATAAACTTAATATCTTCATATCCATTTCGGGTTGGTTTTTACGATCTTAGAAGCCAATAGAAGCAGATATTCTTAACTGCACTAGAGGGAGTTTTAAAAATGCCTTTGTTAAAATTTCAGTACGAAGAGGCGAGCTTTATTTGAATGGATTTATAGAAGTTGTAAGTCCTTCTCTTTTTATACGTCCATGACCATATATATACATTTAAGGTGTGACTAAGCGAAAAAAAACCCTAGAAGGAGAACATTGTCTCCAAACCAAATGCATCAGTCACGGGTACCCTGGAAGTATGTGGGTCTATAATTAACATTTTATCCAAACGTAATGTTGGATACCATGAATTTGGATGAAGCAGCTGGTCTTCAAGTTCTTGATTGCCGTGGACTTTATTTCTCTTCGTTGAACATGCAGATAAAACAAAGAAATAAAATTATCAAGAACGATAAAGATATATAGAAAAACTTATGGCACTGTGTTAAGAGATCCGAGAAACTGACAAAATAACTACAACGCCCTTTTATGCACGAGCTTTCTGCGCATGCTTAACCTCGTTGCCAGCTATCGTGTTTGCTGGAAAAAACACATCTCATCATGTAACTCGACAAATATAATTGGACATTTCTTCACAATCCTGAGCCAATAAGGAGATACGGAATAAAATGACGTAATCAAAGAACATTCGAAGAGATAATTCTTGTATATTAACTGGATATAAAAATGTACAATTACAAACTATAGCCTACAAAATATTGTACTCAATTCAGGCTAGATGGTCGTTGAGTGAATATTATAAGTGTTTTCCACCTGAGGGATTTGAAATGCTTCAAAAAGAACTTATCCTTATAGACGCCTATGCTTAGGTTTTTTCCCGGAACGAGCGTTTAAAAGTTTAAAAAACTTTCGATTTAAACTTTAAATCCGACCCCTTTAAAGGTCCTTTTACACGGTAAACTATCAAATAATTAGGCTCAAAGTGATACCCTATGAAGTTCGGTATTCCTTTATGACACAATGTATACCCAGCAGATTTAATTTTACCCCCGTATTAATTGGACATTTCCACCCGGTCAAATCTGATTGAAGTATAGAACCAGGGATTCTGAAATTACATTGATCTATTTACAAATACAAAAGTTTTCTCGTCTCTATAATGCGTAAGAGAATGGATTATTACCCCAAAAATACATTTGATATTATACACTCGCTTAGTGAACGAGAATTCAGCAAGAATCAAGAAGTAAAGGTTGGGTGAGCGAGCAAATAATGGAAATAGTGCTAACGTTACTCGTCCGATTTTACTCGACTGATATAAACCAAACCATGGCCAAGTAAGCAAGTTTAGCCTCGTTTTCATTCATTGTATTAATTCATAGCTTAATTACTTAGTAAAAGTCTCAGTTATACAAACTCCTAGTAGATAGTCAGTAAAAGCAATTTTTATGCTGAAAGAGACTATATAGACAAACTAACTAGGCCATAATACGGTGTTTAAACATAAATTTCGGTAAAGACTGTTAAATTTGAGTTTCAGAATCTTTACAAAGTTTAGTTGAGTTGTTAAGGGAAATCAACAATGAAGATTAGCACCAAAGGAGGAGTGTATCAAAAATCTGCACTGGAAAGTGAGAGTAGCTGACATATGAGAATAGCTGACAATGTGAGAAGGTAGTGTGAGGTTTCATAGATAAATGGAATCGTTCGGTTAAAAAAAATAACCAACATATTATACATTTCCAAACCTTGTAAACTTTTCTTGGATCAAAGGTTAAGGTCGAGGCATAGCCCCTCGTTCTTTCAGACACTTTTTTAAGAGTTTTCACCGGAGAAGTCAGCTGGTCTGGAAATAATACCAAAACAGACTCAAGATAAAAAAGAAGGAATTCAGGACTCTCCCCCATATTTGCTTGTTATAAACCATTAAAGAATATATATACTCCGCCAGCGACGTTTATGATCAAATTTCAGTGACGTTACACTTTCGTATCCTATCCTTCATACCGCCTCAATAAACTACGTCATTAGAATTGTGACGGCGTCAATCATCGACTTGATTGCGTTGATTGGATTGAAGACGTCGACAATCGCTGTAAATAACATGAAAAGTATACAAAACTATTTATGAAAAAACAAACAAAAAACCTTAAACAATATATATCGTAAGAAGGCATCTATTTTAATGATTAAAAGATTCCTTACCCGCACGTTGCTTCCTCTTGTACTGCTCAACTCCACAGAGCAAGGTTGACATACGCGTACGGGTTTCTTGCTTGACGTCACCACGGCTTGGAAAGATGAACACTCTTTACAAAATATCAATCTATAGAAGAGATAAAAGCAATAACGAAATGGAGTAACCAAGGATTTTAAATTCTGTCTCTTTATCCAGACACTGATTCATTCTGGCTCTTACTTTGTTGTAACCT
This sequence comes from Turritopsis rubra, assembly GCA_039566895.2. Taxonomy (NCBI): domain Eukaryota; kingdom Metazoa; phylum Cnidaria; class Hydrozoa; order Anthoathecata; family Oceaniidae; genus Turritopsis; species Turritopsis rubra. The sequence goes on from CM077630.1 coordinate 10,683,963, forward strand.
TACCTTTGGAGGGAAAATCGATTAACACCAGGTTATAGCTATACCAAACTCATTCGCACAGAAAAAACCCCAGAACGACTCTAACAAAACTTGTGTGAATTCTAATATCGACTTTTGAGAGGAAATGAAAATGCAAAATAAAGAGTAACAGCGTTAAAGAGTTATTCCGTGATGTCAAATTATAACGATGCTGTATGGACGACATCCCGGCGACATACAGCGTCGACAAGCGACATACAACGTCGACAAGAATCCGGAAATTCACAGTAAAAACATCAACCCTCATTTACGATCTCTACAGAGAAATTCAGAACCGGAAACCAGGAATGGACCGAGGGTGCATTCTTCTAGCAGAAGGCGCACCACAACCTCAACTCCTGATGATAACATCACTGGCGTCATTTATGAACCGCCGAATACCAGAAACCTTAGCAGAATCCTTCAGCATGAGCACTCATTGGTCATTTATTTAACGCCATAGACACTCATTGGTCATTTGCTTAAAGCCACAGACACTCATAGGCCATTTGTTTAACGCCATAAACGCTCATTAGTGATTCATCTCGCTTAGTGTTTTGTTGTCTTTGCTTGTATTTTTATTTCTTGTAACACTGATGGCAGATGAAACATCAACACCTTAGTTGCATGGAAACCACAAAATAATTTTCTGACGTGGAAAATAATCTGAATTGTATCAACGGTCATATTTCCGTTTTATATATAACATCGTCTAAATAAACATAGAGTTTCTATCAAACTTACCCGCAATTGCGACAGTGATGCTAGAAACAAAAAGTACAAAATAGCTGAAGACAATGTCCACTTTACACGTAATACACTAACTTCAAAAAATTTCCGACGTTTTTCATTTCGGACACTGGGAGAGCCTGGAAAATTTTAACGTGCGAAATCTTTTGAAGTTCGAAATTTTGGAATTTTTGTTTGTATTTTTCATCATTTTCATTATCAATGAAAATCACTTTGTCCATCTCTGAAAGATCTTAGCTATGAGTATAATATTTAAAATTTCCCGAATACGGCGTGAGCACTAAATTTAATTGTCTAAAATTCTGCCAAGTTTTTATGCGCTACGATCATTAGTTTTGTATTACTTCTATAAATTTGTTAGTTGAAGGATACGGAAAACCACATCGAAAGGAAAGATTAACTACGAAGATATACGCCAAAGTTCGTCGTTTAACCAGAAATTTTGTAAAGGGTTACTGCATACCTTTCTAACCGTCATCGTGAATATTTTCTCGCACTTCTTACAAGTCAACACATCGGAATCTTTCTCCCATTGTCGATTCGATTTGATAGCTTGTTGGACCTATATTTATGAATATATAAATATATATATTATATATGTATGAATATATTTAAACGAAAATTAATAATACAATTGTCGCGTAGAAAGGATTTTAAACACGAAGACCAAAATGTTGCAGCTTTACTTTGGAAAACTTTGTTAAAGGGGTTACGACACGATTCATGTCGCCTTTAAAGTCAGGTAAGTTTTAAAAGCATTCGTTGTATGTCCTCATGAAACTAATGATCTTTAAGATAGGAAAGTCAAAAAGTCGACTGTGTTGTCATGTCCTACCTAACGGCTGCCGAAAATACTTATTAATACAGTCCATTTCCTGGAAATTTTACACGGATTTGACAAGAGGAGAATGTTTCGAAATATCTCCGATTATGAAACTAATTAGATATATAATGAATTTTATTTTCTTCCAATTGTTTCGATAGTTTAGGATTTACTGAAGCAATCGAATGCAGTGTAGTGTTCCAATAAAAGACCAACAATATTTGCGGTGTAAACTGTCATACGAGTGTTTGAAAGAACGAGGCATCACGTAACCTGATGCTCGCTGATCCAAACAAATTTAACATGATTTACACCATGAAGTATTGATGGTCTCAAATTAACAGATAAACTGTATGGTGTAACACCAGACCTGCAAATTCTGATTCTCTTGACCAAGTTCTTGCAATCCAGATAAGGCCTGGTCTAGACGTCTGTTGGTTTCTGAAAGCTTCTGTTTAGTAGCCTTGTGTTGCTCCTCACTTGATAAGACCCTGCACACCATAACAACGTAAAAAAATGTATCAGCGAAAGAGTAGTAGCTATATTCAAAATACGAGAATGGGCCGGGGGAGGTTCGAGTAAAAATCCGAAAAACCCGGATGTACGGAATAATCAGGTGGTTGCAAAAAAACGGATTTGTGTAAAAAAGCAGGGATATTATTCTTAGAGAAACATCAAAGGAGTCCGAAATCCGAAAAGTCACTCAACAGGTTTTACTTCACAGAACAAAATATATAAATAGAGTTGAGTATGGAAAAAGCATTCGGTAAAGTATACGAGATATAATTTGATACGTTTCATTACTGTTGTACAACTATACCTGTCTAACAATGCTTTCTTTTCTTCATTCTTATTTTGTAACTGTGCTTCCATCACTAAGTAAAACGACAATGGAAAAAATCGAGATAATCTTCAGCAAAAAAGAAGTTCAAGTGTGATAATTTCCGCTTTAGTGGGACACTTTTATGTACAGTCAAACCCAGTTGAAACCTCGTTAAATCCCAACTCTTCCCTAGGTCCTTATGTAAATGGACTTCCGTAATTCGAACCCACGAATCGAAACATTGGATGTTCGAATTAAAGAGATTTTACTGTGCTAGGACTTTTTTCTTTTTTATTCTATTGACAAAATTTTTTTGGCCCAACCGGTAGAAAGCGAACACTTTTTTAGAAGGAATTTTGACTGAGGCTCAATGTTGCTTGGTCTCTTTTACAGGCTGATTTGTTGCTTACTTGTTGCTTGTTATCTATGTGAGAAGACCAAAGTCGCTCAGGTAGGCCAGTTTGACGGCTTTTCTGTTTTGGTTTTGCTGCGCAAATCCACATTAGATAAAAATGCAAGTATTCCTGCATTAATATTTAGAGTGTTGATTCGAAAAGGACAGGGACATCATTCTAAGTGTACAGGACATCATTCTACGTGTACATGTACTCACCTGTTATATCACCTTTCAGTTCGTTAGCCTCGTTTTCAGCTGTCTTCAGTTTGATTTCAAACTCAGCAATACGACGATCTTTCAAAGAGCAGTCATCTTCAACCTTTCGTATCTTTATCTTCATGCCCGCAAGATCTTCGCGCATGCGCTTTTCAAGATCATCTTTGCTTTTCTTAAGAACATTCAAGTCTGATGTAACCTTGTCCTAAATATTCGAAAATCAAGTGAAAAGTAGAAATAATTTATGCAATATCATCAAGGGAAAAACGTAGACCCCACAAAGCGAACATCTCCGTATAACGATATATTCTATGAATGCATGGATGGAGTAACAGTTAAATTCTCATAGATGAAGTCTCTATAAAGCGAACACCTTTTTATGCACCAATGATTCCGCTTTGTATAGTTCAAGGTAAAATATCGCATCAGAAAAGTTCATGGTGTAAAACATGTAGAATTAGTTTGGGTGATTGAGTTTATAAACAACTTTTCCCTCGTTCTTCCAAACACTTTTATAAGATTTATCAACGAAACGTTTGTGATACGAGATTTTACACCTGGAACACTCTCACTGTAGCTGCAAAACGAAAGAAAAAACTGACTCATTGCCTTTCACTGAAACAACTAGATAAAAAAGTAACTTTAGCTCGACGCTTTTCAAGCTAGCTATTTCAACCCGACTCCATCTCTTATATAAATAAGTAGAAAAGTAAGGTTAACAGAACAAACAAGTCTTCATAAGTCTTCAAAAGTAAGGTTAACAGAACAAACAAGTCTTCAAAAGTCTTCAAAAGTAAGGTTAACAGAACAAACAAGTCTTCAAAAGTAAGGTTAACAGAACAAACAAGTTTCCAAAAGTCTTCAAAAGTAAGGTTAACAGAACAAACAAGTCTTCAAAAGTAAGGTTAACAGAACAAACAAGTCTTCAAAAGTAAGGTTAACAGAACAAACAAGTCTTGAAAAAGAAGGAAACTTTCAAGAAGTTACCAATTTATTTTTCAGATTTGTCGATTCTTCACGTAACGTTTCTTGAATTACGTGTGCATTTTCTTTACTTCTTTCATGTGTTTCACGTTCCTAAATAAAATCAAGGCAAGTCTTTAGGCTTCCATGTTTAACTGTTGGTTCTTCTCCTCAACACCTTGCAAATGCTAACCGCAGTAGATGTGTATAGTAGTCGCAGAACCAGTGTGCAGTCACCCGTCAATGGCTTTAACAGAGCTTACGACTGAGAATACGACATGACTGAGACGAAGGTTCGCTACATCATCGTCACCACACCACCATTTACCGAAGGAATAACATAGATTTGTTATTTATGTTATTTCCAAGAGACATATTCAGAGATAAGTTTGTAGATTCCTGAAAATCATGCACAATTCTTCTCTTAACGAAATGAAGTGATTAGTCAGCAGCTGCTGATCCATCATCATGATTAGGATAAGACTAATACCAAATTATAACGCTTGCCTTAGTTATTTCAACTTCCTTTTCATCCAGTTGCGTTTGAAGTTTGGATAAATGAGTTTGATAGCTTCCTTCCTTCTCCTCCATCTCTTTATTTAACTAAACAGAAAGAAACCATTTGTTGACGTCTGGAGTACGAAACATCAATAAATGCAAGACACAATCCCTCATACTAAATCTAAAGAAAATATTTAACATGGTTCTGCAACCCTGTGATTTCATTATACCAGATAGCCATGTCGGTGGTCAAACAGGTGTATCGGAGGAGGCCTTTTGTTTCCACTTAGCGATCCAAATAGCGTATTGGTGAGCAACAGCATCGATTTAAAATGGATTCGCTCTGCTACTTTTATTTGTATTTAATAAAACAGCGTTTCAATTAGACATTATTGGAGCTATCCTATCTAATGGAAACATCACTCCTTTTTGTAGAGGCAAACTGAATCCACTTGTCCAACCTAATCACCGTACCGGACAGGATATGCTCTGGTGTAGAAATAGTACTTGACAGTATCTGATAAATGTCGTTTCGCTCAATTTTTATGTTTGTATTTAAAAGATGTAACGGAAACAGACGTGCGAACCTGGTTAATGTTTCCATTAGACATCGCGGCGCAAGAAAAAATTTTCCAATCGAACGGTATCAAAGATTTACGCCTTACGCCCTGGCCCCAAATTTTTTTGTCATATTTTACCGTATTTTCTTGAAGTTTTTGAATTGCAGATACACAAAATAAAGTCAATTATAGATTTCTTTTATCACAAGGTTCCCGGCCCGAATTTGTTTTTTGTTTGTACACTCTCACATACCTTTGTGATCTCCTCTTCTTTCGTTTGGACATCGATTTTTAGTTCCATAATTTCTGATTCCAAATTTGTTCTAAAATACCAAAAAATTGTATTTAATAAAAATTGTCATAAAGTGATTCAAACGGTTAGAAAGCAGTAATAAATATTAAAGGAATAGCAGAATCATCCATTTTCGATACGAGATTTAATCGAACCTTTAATACTGTCCTATTAACTATTAAAACATTGAAAATCTTCAATATTTTATATATAATAAAAACAGCTCTGTCAACATCGAGCCCCATCATCATCAGCCCCAAATAGGAACCCCTACTCAGTTTTTTTCGACAATAGAGCGGCAAAAATAAAACACCCTTTGGAAAAGACAATTTTAACAAATTGTTCTGTACATTAATTACGTCACTCGTGATTTTAGCAGACATTGCCTCGTTTCTAATCGTAATAATTATTCCATTCATTTGCATGATAATTGTGATCGTAAAATTTTAAACTTAATTTTAAAACCTATTATTATTCCCTTAACAGTTCAAAATGGCAGACTCACTTCTCATTCTGTAAAGTATTCTTCTGCTCCTCCAATTCTGCTAAGGTACTAGTTACACCATCCTGAAAAGATAGTCGAAAGTATATAAACACACCACACGATAATATTAAACGAACTTTGGATGTCAAAATGATCAATCATTATTTTTCAGGATTGAACGAATCTAGTTGACCCACATATATGAAACAATGACTTAATCCTAGAAAGGTTAACAGCGAATTTTTAACGGCTATAGTTCCAAAGGAAGAACTTTGCTTCCTTTCATACAATTAAAAATACAAGTATGTTCATCTCACATTATCTCCTTACTTCGCTATTAATTTACGGTGAAATGTCTTATAAAAAAGTTTGAAAGAACGAGGCATAACTTGACTGTAGCCTCACTTTCCCAGACAAAATTTATAAGGTTTTGACCATTAACTTAGGTGAGGATAAATGGTCAGATGATCTATATATGACACACCTTCTCTTTTAAAATATCTTCAATGCGAACGTTTAACTTTTCAACGGCGCCATTAGCTTCCATCAACTGTTCCTCTATACTTTCTTTTTCCTGAGTGCAAACAAACGCATGAATGAATGAATGAATGAATGAACGTGAGCACTACGTAGGAGAGCAAGGAGGTATCTCACTAAAGTTTTTACAATAAAAATGTTCTACAATTTGAAAATACTCGTTCTTTTCAAATTCGAAGTTTGGGACCTTCCGAGTAACAAAAAACAAAAAGCCTGTAACTACAGTAAACTTTCGATAACTCAAACCTCCATGGGACCACTGAACAATAATTCAAGATACCGACTGTTCGAGTTATCGAGAGTTTTTTATGAGAAGATTACATCAAGGGGATGGCCAAAGAAGTTCGAGTTATCGAGGGTTCGAGTTTCCAGGATTCTAATGTATTAAGTTTCCAGGTTGCTCAAGTTTAAACCAAGGAGGATAGAATTCCTTAATGTTATGGTTACAATAACCATTTATAATCGAGACAAGTACATATCATATATATATACATTCTTACTGATGTTAAGATTTCGATCTCCTTTTTCAATTCATCAATTTTAGAATCGGAATCTTGGAGTAATGTCGAATGTTGTTCTTTCAGAAGTAACACGTCACTCTCGTGTTCCTAAAACAGTTGAGAAAAAAGTTAGATTGAGATCTGATGCTCCAAAAATTACATTTTGAATGATAGCTAATGTTAAGAATGAGTAACGTTATTTACAGTCAACAAAACAAACCTTTGCAGATGTCTCTAACAATGCGATCTGTTGTTTCAATGATTCTATTTGTCCACTTTGATCCTACAAATAAATAAATACAAAACGAAACAAATAAATAAATAAACTAATGAAATAACATGTTGAACAAAGTGGATATTAGAAGATGAAATTGTTCTGCAAAAGCTTACTAAGTTTGAGAGGAATCTAGAGGTATGCTTCAAGACAAAGTATCTTGGACAGGTATATGGAATAGCACATGTCGACAACGATTACATAGATGGGAGAACAATCGGAGAAGGAGGGTGACATTCAACATGATTTGAACTAACATTCCCTCGTTACTGATACATCTTTCACGAATTTCTCTTTAAACACAACATTGTCCTCTAATAACCGACCGCATCTACCTAACAGATTGATATCTTTAAACTGTTTTGTTGAAAGTCTCTTTTTGTTTGTTTGAAAGAACGAGGCATGACGTAGCCATCCTCATCCTCGATGTTGCAGTGAAGTTTAACTCAGAAAACTATTTGGTTGTTGAAAAAAGACGGGTAAGGCATTGCTGTAGCGTCCAAAAAAAATAACAACACAAGGATAAAGTTCCCAATCACTCATGAATATTCACAGTTTACTGATGGTATTTCCTTTCATGGTCCCACCCGAAATATACTTCGTAACCAATCACTCATGAATATTCACAGTTTACTGATGGTATTTCCTTTCATGGTCCCACCCGAAATATACTTCGTAACCAAACGAGACAATAAACAAAAACAAAACAAATCAATCAGACGAAAAAATATAAATTGGAAGATTTTGTTTGTAGGACCAGTATTGTTCATGATGAGATGATGAGAGAAGTTTCTCTCGAAACATAGCCCCACATAAAACATCAGGTCCATGACATGATAAATCTCTCTTCACTTATTATTAAAATTATAAAAATTATTTATAAAAATTTATAAATTTTATAAATTAAAAATTTATTTATAAAAACATATAAAAGGCATATTCACCTTGGTTGCTTCTTGTAACCTGCACAACTGAATCTCGTAATTTTTACAACTTTCGCAAGGTTTCTTCAATTCCTTCTCAGCAATCTATTTCAAGAATAAACGAGACACAACAATGTTAAGAAAGATTTGCCCTTTCTTGTATTGAGTGGATGAAAATCACGGGTAGTGATGAAGCGAAACATACACAGTGATTTTAATTATACTTAGCAAAACAAAATCTATTAGTGATGTAATGACCAATTCGCAATCATGTATACAAGATGCATTTTGGGGGAAAGTGACAATGCATTGTCATTGCTTCTGTTCGATTTTGAAAATCTCCCTCCATTGCTTATACCGGTTTTCAGTATGATTTTAATTTTGTGGGGCCTGAGTTCTGTTGAGAACTTATACCTCTAGTTTAGACTGAATTTCACTGAGAACTTCGTCTTTGCTTTGAAGAACATTCTCCAGCTTGGTATATTTTGTTTCCCAATTAAGAATCTAAATGTTTAAATATATTATATATTATATTATCGAGTGAAATAAAAAGAATAAAGCTAGGATTGTGTCGGCATCAAAAATGTTAGGAAGATCTCCTTTAATAGAATACAATTCCTTTGAAATGGAGTCTATATGAAAAGATGTGAAATATTAAAGAAATATTAAAGGAAATATGAAAAGAAATGACATTTGTCATTGTCATTTGTTCAGAATGATTCTTAATTCTTCATCAACTTGATTAATAGATAGATCTCTTGAAGTGTTATTCCTTGTGTTTCACATGAAGACAAACTCAAAAGCGTCCATAAAGGGGCTACGACATGAATCATGTGATTCTTGTGTTTGTTTTATTTTTCACATAATTCGTGTTGTAGCGCCTTTAAGAGATTAAAAAATTCTGAAATTACACCTCAGTTTCAGCTGCATTTCTTTTCTTTATTTCTTCTTCCAAATTTATCTAAAAAATATTATTCCCACGGTTAATCCTAAATGAGGATCTTTTAACATTTTCAAATAATGTCAAGAAGATAGTCATATACAATTGATAGGTTGGAACTTCACCGAGAAAAGACATCTGATAACATACACTCAACAGTTTCTGAAAGGGCAAATGTCATTAGAAATGCAAGTGGAATTTAAAAAATGAAATATCAAAATGCTGAACTTACAATGGAGTCGGACAGTTGCTTCTGAGTGCTTGCAAGCTCTCCATCTTTCTCAGTCAATCCATGAGCATGTTCAGTTTTCAGAGACAACATGGTGGACTACAGTGAAACAGGAAAAATATCAAACAGAAAGGAAAAATGGCAGATATTTAGAAAATTAGAAGGAACAAAGTCCTGCAGTGAAATTTAAATTTTAAAAAAGCGGATCTTAACATTTTTAAAGGGAGAATTAAAGGGTGCCAAACTGACAACTGTCACGAATATTAAAGGAACGAAAATCAAAAGGAGCCTTAATTGAAGGCAGGCGAAATTTGAAGGGGCTAAGGTATAAAAAATATTGGACATTCTGCATAAATAAAGGACAAAAATAATAAGAAGGGACCTGACAGGTACCTCGAAATAACTTGTAGCTTCTTCATGCTGTTGTTTAGTATTCTTCAGTTCTGTGTTTACCTCTTCTAATTGCTTGACCATTTCATCCTTTAAAAGCAACACAATACAAATACCTGTTAATTATGATAGGTGATTATGCTTCGTAGCACCGATACATCTTGCAACTTGCCAACTTCAAATTAGCCCCAATTAAGCTCCAAATTAAGTGAGCTGAGTCGATTTTTGCTGGCATGTAATTTTAATCAAGGTTTTTTATACACCAATACACATTATGATTTCAATCAGACATGGGTTGATATCAACAAATCAGAGGTTCTGGTTTACATTGCTGCTTAAAACACCTGTACACTCTGTTATTGTTAGTGAACATGACCACAATGTCAATTATAGAAAACGTAAAAGCTGACATGAAAGGCCTGCTTTGGTGAACGTACTTGTTTCTGCAACAGTTCAGTTTCCATATTTTCTAGCAGTTCCTTTTCAGACACAACCTGAAAATAATCAGAATAATCTTCAACTGAAAGGTCAACATTTTCTTTCAGCAATCTACTCACAAGGTACGAATTAGGAAAGAAAAAGAAGAACGGGGGGATTTGTACTTGTAAATGAAATTTCTGAAGTTGCTGTTGCTGTGCTGATTATTACGTAAAGTTTTTCATAACTTCACATATTTCTTGTTGAGCAAGTATTAAGCTGCACCGAAACTTAGAAACACATCGCATTTTGCGAAAGGCAAGCCGTTAATTCGTACCTTGACTCACTAGAGAAAACTGACTAGTCCGTGGTAATTATGCAGTTTAATAAGAAGTTCAAACAAAAACATGTTTTACCTCGGATAACTTCGTTTCTGAGGCATTTTTTTCTTGAACTGCGACATCACGGTCTAAGGATAACTTTTCAGAATGTGATTGTAATGATTTAATTTTTTCATTTAATAGGTTCTTTTCATCGGTGGATGTTGTATTCATCTGTTGGATTTTTGATTTAAGTGACTCTATCTCTTTAGTTGCCGACGACAATTCAGAGTTCTATGAAATTAACATAAAAACTATTATTACCCACGTAGCATGGCTGTTTTTGATATAGAAAATATTGGTTAATTAAGCTTAAATGTGATGTCACTTCGGTCTATACTCACCCGTACAGCCCGCCGAAGTGTCATGGCAACAATATTTTCATAAAATATCAATGGTATTCTCTGGTAATGCCCTCATAACCAGTAAGTATAGGGTTACTACAGTTAGAATTATTCGCAGTTAAATGTCTATCATCGCAATGTTTTTTCAGGAAATGTTGCGACTCCTCATGATGTTTAAAGTGTTTAATTGCAATTGAAAATTAATTATCAAGTTCTATAAAATGTGTATAAAACAAAAATAAATAAATCGCCATCCCATACATTTTTTTAATCAGTTTTTCAAGCTCCAAAAACATGGTTCCATCGCAATTCAGTGATTTTATTTATCCTCACTCTATTCGAGGGAAAGTATAGACAGGGTGCAGCGGTAACTCATGGAGAAAATGAACCTGTAAAATGTTTTACATGCTATACTAAATCCTTCTAAAACCTTGATTTTATAAATCGGTGTTACACAAAACAAAACATTTCATTCAAACTAACCATTACTACTTTTTACTCTCACTTTTAAAGAAGAGAATAATCTTTTTCATTACCTTAAGCACAGTCTGTTCATGCAGATTTGTGATCTTGTTCGTCATTTCAGATATAGCGTTATTTTTGGTTTCAATCCACGAAGCTTGTTGCACTTGGTTATGATTGCTGTTTTTCAAGTCTTCTAATGCCTGACAAAAAAACCCAGAATATTACCTTAATACATTCCTTGAAAATGTAAATAAAAACAAAGAAAATTCACTCTGAATTCAGTGTATTGTAGAAATTAGTATGAAAAAATTAGGAAAATTAGGAAAATAAGTATTTATGGTAATGATTACTTTGTCTAACTTTTCAGTAGTTGCTTTTAAATCACTTTTGTATTTATGAACAGCTGCTGTTTGCTCATCAACCTTCGTATTCAATTCTGATTGGACGTTCATTGAATCAGATTTCAGTTGAAATATTTCATCTGTCTAAAGAAACAAATCAAACTTACTCATATATAATATATAAGTATTATATATATATTATGGAAGCATTATCTTTGCAATGTTTTTAACAGGGGCTTCAGTCTCAGTGGATTCAGGCTATTAATCAGATAGTGTGTGTGTGTGAGAGAGAAAGGAGGGGTGGTTGGGGATATGTTATACTGCTGTATATGTAACCAACGTAAAAGAACCTAATCATAATTGTCACACCTCTGTAAAGTTACAGTAAACATCTGTTACAACCAAATAAACATGACCTACTTTGTTTTTGAGATCCTCCTTTAAGGAGTCGTTGTTTATTTCCAAGTTTTGAAGCTTTTGCACATGCTCCTGTAAACTCTTCTCAACTTTTGTATAGTCTTGTTGACATCTCTGCAAATCGTCTGCGAACTTATTTTTCTCCTGACGTATAATGTTGAGCTCTTCTGAATGCTGGGAAACTTGCTCCGACATTGAGTTCTCAATAGCTGTAAGGGCTTCTAAAAGTTTTGCCTATATAGAAGAAAAATATTTAGGAATATTGACACCATAACAATTGTTGGCTTAGTTGCAATTTACTCCTGGAATTATTGACCCATTCCATAAACCTGTAATAATTTATGATTTCAAAGAACTATCAATATGTTTTGATTCGTTCTTTGTAGGACAAGATAATCGTTTCGGGAGTAAACTGCATCTAAAGCCAAATCTTTACAGAGGATTACATTTCAGTAATACATCTGGTGTTACTGCTATTCTTGAAATACTTTTGAGGTCACAGGTCTTTCTACTAGTAATCGCATGTTTTCGAGTACAATTAATATATTGTTAATTAATTTTACAAATCCGGAGGTAATCATCATAGGAAGTGTGTTGAAACCAAGTTTTTGTAGGAGACATCAACAATATACAGAAGCAAAGTAGAGTGAATCACTGCAATGGTTGCTTTTGATTGACACAGTGAAACTTAGCAATTAAAATGACAAGAAACCATTGCATTGTGCTGTTGTTATTTAGAAGAAGGAAAACAAAATCAGTTAGTCAGTAAAATAGATTTAAGTTTGGATTGTTTCCAGAAAACTAGTCCGCACAATGTATTTTAAGATGTAATTCGTACTCTTTAGGGTACAATTAACGATTAATTGTAATCTTCCGTTTTAGCCAATCAGATCCATGTCATTATGTACAGTGATTACAGAGAAATTAGCAAATTTTGAAAATAATAACCTTCTCTTGAGATATCTGTTGGATAACTGTATCTGTTCCTTCACCTGCCTCGATCTACAATGCAATTGAATTTCACAGAAACATTGCAATGTAATGAATGTCCAAATTATTCTGAAACTTTTCCCTACATAAACGTAGTTTATAATATTGCCATTTTTCAAATTAATTCATCTTAATATGAAACATTAATTCAATCAGGCTTTTTTTAACCGGAGAACAATTGGAGTATCATAGGCATACAAATCAAAATCGACAGTTGTTACAAAAACTGCCGAAGAAATAAGCCAGGACAAAAAACCTGTCAAAAATTCTGTAGCAAACAACTTGAGTATCATAAATGAGAACATATCAAAACAAATACTGTGATTACCAATGAAACACCCCAGGCACATTTCAAACTTTTACAGTGGGCGTATTATTCAAGCATATATGCACATGCTTTTGGAAAGAGTGTTGTTCACAAAATCAATTTTGGGCTCAATAAAGACCTAAGATTCTTACTTTGAAGAAAATATTGTACCTAGCATCATTTTAAAGTCAATATCAAAATAGAACATTAATTAGAAAATATTCTTATTTTAAGACATTTGCATCATGAAGGCCTTACACACTGGGTGTTAATTCAAGCATGGTGCATCTTTTTGTCATTTACGGTACGTTTGTAAAAGTGTACCTTAGCGATCAATTCGATTCTCTCTTTTTCAAGGCGGTTTATATCCTCTTTTTCTTTCACTCTATGTGCTTCCAAATCTTTTATGGTATTAAAATGATTTGACATTTGTAATGTCAGTTCTTCTTGTGTCGTTTTTGCAACAAGTAACTCATTTTGAATGTTCTCCTTTTCTTTTACCTGTCAAAAAATAAACACAAAAACAATCTTACGATGATGTCATGAAGGAATCAAAATATAATATTAATCGAACTGCTTCAGAAAGCAGCAATGATCCAATTTCTGTTGACTAAAGTTCCTAGTATCAGATACCTAAACTCCAAAGTTTTCTATCTCAAGAAAGTTTATTTTATACCTCGGTAACCAGCAACACTTTTGAGTTATTCATTTCCGCAGTGAGTTTTGAAACTAAATCTTCTTTCTCCTTCACTATTGACTTCAATTCCTCTACACTGTGAGATAATTGTAAAATCTGCTGGTCTTTGTCATGTGTTTGTTGTTTTGATAAGCCTGTAGCAAAGGATGCCGTATTCAATGCTTCTTGTAACCTTGAAAAAAAAGATTCATCTCATGTTGAGATTTAAGACAGACACAGCTCACATTATACAAATCCATTTGCATGGACTATTCACAGATTATAATAGTACAAATACCCTTTTAGTTCTTATTTTTGCAAAGCCCTTTTTCTTTCCTATTTCGTACTCTGTACAGGCATCATGTGGACCAAGAAAGGTTAGTTACATTAAGTGAATATTACACTTCAAATCAGGGGTGTAATAATCTGGCATTATAACCGACTACAACCTGTAAGAATCAAAATACACATGCAGGTTTAAGGTATTCAAGAATAACAAACATACGTTGAAATTTGATCACATTTACCAGCTTTTTCCAATTGGAGTTCCTTTATTGATGCATTCAAACTACAACGAAATATATAAACACAAAACCAAATTAATTGATAGTAAGTTTGATCGTTTTAATACGAAACTGTATTGGGCTAGTTATGAATGGTGCACATAATAGATGTTTTCAGTGATCATATTTATACAAAGAATTCTCTTATTTGCTTCGTTTCATCTCGTTTATGTGTTAGAAGATAATTACCATTTCATTATGAAGCAAAGAACAATTCAAGAATAAGGCCTGGTTAAACCGGTTAAACATTTCATCCAACATGAGAAAATTGCCATGTTTGATGAAATATTGGCCTGGTTTAACCCAACGAAAAAATAACAAAAAAAGAAAAATCATGTTAAATCATGTTAGATTTTTCATCCAACATTTGCAGGTTCATGCAACACAATTTTCATGTTGGATTGGTTTACTTCATGTTTCATCCAACATTTCATTTATATGATATCAATCAAACACATTTCGAACATCATTTCAATTGTTGGAACATCCAGATTTATTAAAAATGCAAAAACAAGAACAGAATGGAGCATTTCCTTATAACCAGTTTATTCGTTTTGCCTCGCTTTTCATCATCAGAGTCTATGAGCTCCGACAATATAACAGGTAAAAGCATGTCCTTTGCCATCTTTGGTTTAATATAGAATGAAAGATTAAATGGACACACAAGTTGGATGAAAGGTGCTTGATGGAACTGTACAAACGAGAAAAACATTGTTCATTGTTGGACCAGTTCAATCATGCCTTAAATCTCCAGATGACTAGAGTGTATACATATTTATTAATGATTTATTGGAGACCAGTAAGAGAATTTAGCTAGAATAAGTCTTTATGGTCTATTTCTGATTTTTTGTCTTGTCCACATAAGGTAGTTTGAACATTCAATATCCTATGGCTCTTAAAATCCACATTGGTGTACAATCAGTCTTACCATTAAGAAAAAAACACTCTTGAAACTTCAAAAAATTGATTCAAGATTACCTGAAAATATTTGCATTCAAACCATCCACTTCAGTTTTCCATTTACTAGTTAACAAATCCATTTCATTTTGATTGGATTTCTTCAATGTTTCCACAGTTTCATTCAGTGTTTTAATTTCTTGTTGTAGATCATTAACTTCAACAGAAGAAGGCCTAAACATGGTGATGTGAATAATGTTTGACTTTCAACAATATTATTAGAAACATTACTAGTATCCCGGGTAAAAACTTTTTACAGGGTCATTTTCCCTAGTTGACGCCTCCAACACCCATGTTCTTGCTCTTATATATGGGGTGACCACAAATAGAATCACAGAATTGCAAAGGTTAAGTAGTACCATGTTGTAGAACTCAAAAGGCTGATCAAGAAAATATATGGGATCGGTTGTGTACAACGCACTTTTACTGAGATATCATCGCGCTACTCCTATAATACTAATTGCTATTATAATTGCAACTCAGTTACGCATGATCTAAAATGTCACTATTTTATTTTCCATACAAACATTTTGTTCCCAGTCCTATTCACACTGACCATAATAAAAGTGTTATGCACAACACGTATTAGTATTAAGATTAGCTTGGCACACATGGAGGTGTTAATAACAACAATAGCACCAAACATCCATTCCCACTAACAAGTCTAACTAAGTCTAATTTTGAACTTTTAACAAGATAGGAGATAAAAAAAAGACGAAGAGACAAAAAGCAGTAAAACTTTGTTCATCTTTAATATTGAAAAAAAAAAAAAAAAAAAAAAAAAAAAAAAAAAAAAAGTAACAGAAAAGAGAAAAGAAAAAAGAAACTTAAAAAAAAAAAGATGAAAAAAAGATTATGGGTCCAAAACGTTTCTATTCTATTTATTCTATTCTATATATTTATTTATATTTATTTATATATATATATTTATTCTATTTTATTTCTATACTATTATTAACTATTCTTTTTGATCCTGAGTAATAGTTGTTCTACTTATTTTAAGTAAGCAAAACTAAAACTAAAACTAAAACTAAAAAAAAATCATCCTTAAGAATAGACACAAAAGAGAAGTTTAACAGAAACAACGCACCCTGCTTGAAGCACCTCTTCTAATTTCATGACTTCGGTTTGCTTTAGTTCATATTCACTCTAAAAAGCAAAAATTATCGTTTAAATGGTTTTCCAAGCCTTCGTGTTATGCGGAGCTGCATGTATACATTATTGGTACCTGAAGTAATTGGAAACTATCTTCTAATGCATGTCGACGTTGTTTTTCTTCTTCGGCTTCGTTCTGATACATGATCATTTGTTGCCTCTACGAAGAAAATTGAAACCTATACTTTTAGAGCATTCCCCACTAGCACCATTATGACATTAGAATTTGAGCAGGACAGCGTTACTTTGTGCAGTGATATGGTGGATGGTATTATCGAGTGCAACCACTGAGCCCATGTTATAGTCTCAGCCATGTATATCGATACTTCACTCCGATGTGTTTTAAAAACCATTCTGAGCCATCCAATGACTGCACTGCACAAACATTAACTCATCAGCTCATATTTTTTTATTATAATTCATCTAATAAAATTGGTTAGAGAAAACAATTAGTTGATTTATCAGTTGACTTACAAGCTTTTCGTGTCGATCTTTTGTTGTGTTATAATCAGCGAAAGTTAGTTCGTCTTTAAGTTTCTTGTTTTCTTCCACAACTGAAAAAAACATGATAAATATACACGTTGTCAACTCAATTTATATTATTTTAAATATCGGGGAAGTTGTGTGGGAAGAAATGCCACTTAATAATTTCCAAACGATAATCAAAACATCTCCTTTTTATCTGAAGGGTAACTGTTTATAAATGGTAAACATACCTAATAGATATCCTTGTTCAGCTGATCGCAATTGCGAAGAAAATTCTTCTTCCACAAGGACTTTCTCCTATAAACATTGTATTTCTTATAGAAAAAATATTGCTCGAATATTAATGATAAAATACATAAGTTAAAGTTAGAGTCAACAATACTACATTGAACAACAACCTCCTCCAATCTGTCCCGTTCTTTCAACACGTTATCTAGTTCAGCTTTTAATTGGCCAGTGTACCATTTCTCTTCCTATACAGAGATAAAAAATTGAGACAGTTATTTTGCGAAGTTGAATTTTAGATGATGTTTACTGATATTTCGACATGTCACTTCAAGGCAATATCAAGGTAAAATGCATAAAAGCCCTTTGGATAAATGTTTTGATTAAAAATATATGCTGAATAATAAGATGTCACACCGTCCATTGTTTCCAGGATTAGCCATAAATTATTTGAAGGGTATAAGTGTGTCTGATGTTCGTTTCACTATGGACTCAGCTCATTGTGACAAGCTCTTGTATCCGAAAGAACACAGTGTGCGTTTTTTAAGAACATATATATATATATCTGTGGGATGACTTAACCACTATCTTTATTTATCTGTTATGAATATTTATTTATACTATCTATCTTTATCTGCTATCTTTTTGGTGACTATTTTAGCTGTAAAAGTTAAAAGTTTGAGAAAGGAGCTGTGGACGAATTGGAAAAGGTATGAATTGGAAAACAAGAATAAGTTCAAAAGAATATCTGAATCATCATAACTTCCTATTTTTCTTGTTCAGCTAGGATAAAGCATCGTATACAAGATTAGTAAAAGTTTATTCTAAAAACATGCAGCAAGACTTTAAAACAAATACATGATAGTGGATGTACTCATAAGTAACTTATTTTATTTACCTTTAAGGCGGCAGTCAAATCAGCAAGTTCTTGTTGCAATAACAGTACTTCCTTGTCAGTGTCGGGAACGTTCATATCTTGTCCAAACTCTAATCTAGTTCTTACAAAGTCTTTTGAACTCTGATCGTCACTGACACTTTCAGGAAGGGCATCTGTCTATAAAAAAAAGACAGGAGGTATGAATGGACCGTCAGGTTCATTGAATTTAAAGGGCAGCAAGCTTAGCACAAAAGAATTTCAGGGGGAATTAATAAAGTCTGAAAGTTTCATTTGTTTAACACCTGTTTATGAAAGCAATGTCAATAATATTGCACTGTGCTGAAAGGAAGAGTTTAAGATCCACCTACCATATAAAAAAGTTACCATATATCACTGTAACTTTTTTGTTGAACTAGAAAGCTTTGGCAGTAAAATGTTTTCAGAAATAACTGTAAGCAAAGGCAATGATTTTTTTAAAGAAATACCAAATCCTTACTTGGTCATTATCACCATCTATGTCAATCAAATTTTGGTCGTCAGAACCACCTTCACTGTGAATTTTCTCAAAATGGATTTGAAGTTCAGCTGGTCCAGGAAGTGAAGCCATACACATGGGACAGATAAAGCCCTACATAATAAATGCATGGACACACTCAAAATCAAGGCTATTATTACTAATGTCTACCTTTCTTTAACAATGAAAATTGAAGAAAAATCAAACATGCAAGCTCATAGATTATTGTCTCACAACCGAGTTGAATATAATCTTTTATAAACTTATATAAAGTTTCTTGTGGTTGCCTTTAGTATTATCTACTACCAAATACAAATTGCATCTATTTTAAGTGACTTGCATAACAAAAAGGTTTGGAACTGTTGGGATTTATTATGAAGATAGTTATTGGTGAAAGCTTTTAACAACCTACAGTGGCTTTTACACTGTGGACATTACAGCTCCACAACCCTCTAGTGCCTGTAAGTGGCAAAACTCAACATTAAAAAATAAACAGTAGCAACAGAAAATCCTGGATAAACCGGTCAAGCATGAAAGAACTTTAGTTTTCCCTGCAGTAACATTTTCTTGTAATTGATGGAAAGTCACTTGTCCTGAGAACAAGATGAAAGGTCAATGAGGAACCTTCATGAAAACAAACTACTCTCAAACAACATCATGAAAACAAACAACTTTCAAAGGATTATGGGATTATAAAAAGATGGTACATGTTTGTTATTGTCTTCGCCTTGCCCACCACTGCCACTCTTGTCTGCAGTTGCTTTATTCTAAAAAAAGGTCATATGGAAATTCTTTTATTGTATGGTTTCCTTTATAAAAGTGCAAAGCATGTCAAAATAATAAAATTCATAACTTACAGGAGTGTTGCGTTTTCCACGTAACTTCGCAAACATTGTAATTTAGTGGATTGAACGCTTCACAAATGACATAGTGTAAAATATTTTACATCTAAAATAAGGCAAGATGAGACAAATAATGATAACAGAAAACAGAGAAAGGTTAGTGTAGGGTACTGAACGTGGAAAATCCAAATGATCAGAATTACTGATTAATGAAAGTTTTCTTGTATTTATAATTAGCTATAAAGGTCGATAACGTAAGACGAACCACCACAGCATTTTGTTTTTTATGTTTTTTCAAAAATAGACACACTTCAAATTATCACATATAACTGCAAATAAAATATAAAAATAAAAATTAAGTTGATTATTCATAATTACTAAAGTGTACTCTGATGAGAAAGATGCTTAACTGCTTATTACTTCTGATTTTTTTCCATGGAAAAATGCTTTCTCAGCCAATAAAAATACAGTTCTGCTATATCTCTCCAATCAGTTCACCTTATATAAATTTCAAAATGTATCACTGCAATGAACACCTTTAATAAGAATGAACAATTGTCTTGTTGGGAATTTTGTCAGAGATTTGTTTTCCATGGTGATATTAATACCTCATAATAATATTAATACGTTAAATTTATGCAATTAATCAACAACACTCTAAGTTATGGTTGTATTAATTAATACTGCCCACTAAAAATGGTAGCTTCAAATGTAAACAAAACAATAATAAAACTTTCCAAGTAATGTGATGTTCAAACTTCAAATTAAGAAAACTTAATACAGTTGAACCTGTCTATAAGGACCAGCTACGGGATGCAAAATCTGTGTTTGTTATGGACAAGTAGTTGCTATATAAAGAAAGATTGGACCTAAAAAAACTGGGGAGAACCATAACAACATGGTCGTATAAGAGAGGTAGTCGCTTTATAAAGATGGTCGTTAAGGGCAGGTTTGACTGTAATCCTCATAATCTTTTTTCGCAGAACTCTTTAAATATAAAATCAAATTTTTGAAAGATTCAAAATTTAATGAATCAAATGTTGAATTCTTAAGGCCTTGTTTCCACCATTTGAAATGAAATTTATGTACGAAGATGTCGTCAATAAATATTTTTGAAACCCTAATAAGGACCATACTGATTGTTATTGACACACTTTTTTCAATTTGTGTTATTTAATACACCACATTAATTTCATGTAATAAGGTATTACAACTGAATACAAGGAATATACCTTTCCATAAATTACAACAGGATGTTTCACTTTCAAGCTGAAAATTTCCTGACAAAAAGTATTGTTTACATAACAATACCTCAGGGGAATGACTAGAAAGGACATAATGGAAAGGTGTATTCTTTGTCCTCTTTCACATTCAAGATTATTACCTCATTTTGTATCTTATAATTAAATAATCTGGATGTTTCCGAACGATAACAAAAAAAAAACTGATACGAAAACCAGTTAACAATATGAGGGAGTAAGAGTAAGAAAAGACCAACAGAAACTAAAATTTTATTATTTACCAGACTCTCTAAGATAAAATAATAATATATGTACACCACTTTCTATTTAATGAAATCTTAAACGGAATGTTTGCATGCAAAGTTGATAAAAAAACAAAACAAAACAAAAAAAAAAAAAAAAATTCCCAGTAAGCAATATCTTCAAAAAGTCTCTGTGGAGGAGTGTTTTTTTATTGAAACAGTATTGCTTGCCATTCCCATAAAATACACTCCTCCTCGACTTTTTGAAGATTTTTTCCACTGGGTCACTATCAGTTCCAGGAAAAACCTGTACTTTTGTTGTGTTGCACAACATTAACAGATGTTTCCCTAAATTACGCTACAGCAGGTTGGCGGCTCTCATTTTCAAGTTGATTAAAAATGATTGACAAAAAGAAATGTGTTTAACAGACTTCTTTTACCATTCAGAAAATTCTAATAAAAACGCTAATAAAGTGTGACTCAGCAAGTCAAAAAATAATTTGAAAATATATCACTACCACAGGGAAAAATCCACCATCTACCATCCACCAAAAAACAATAACTTCTATATACATTAATCGATAAGGCCATAAATTTAAACCGGCTAATGATCAAGGTCAATGTTTGGTTTTCAGAATATCGAATATCCTGCAAAGTAAAAAGGGGATTTGCACTAGGTGAATAGTGGACATGTGAAATTGCTAGTAGATACGTTGGTTATGCGAAAGTATTCATTGCATACAGTTAGTCTTGTTGTTTTGTTAGATAAAGACCTTTTGTTAAAGGTTAACCCAGTGTGCAAAACCTTCCAAAAATCTATGAGGAGGAGTGTTTTCTATAGGAATGGCAAGCAATATCACCTGCCGTATCAGTAAAAAAACCCACTCCTCAACAGAGACTTTTGGAAGATTTTGACCGCTGGGAATGACCTTCAATTATTGAGTTTTTCACCCCCCAAAGAAAAAAAGAAAAACAACTTCGCTAAAAACATCTTACTGCTTTAATTCTAAGAGCACCTTGGGATGGTTTGAGTGAGTTATCTCTAGGCCTAATGATGAACTAAAAAAAAAACTCTTAAAGAATATTAAATCTGTTGCAAACATCGAATTAAAAATAATGTTCAAAACATGTAAACAACTACAAAATTTCAAAACAAAACAAAAAGTTGTACCAAAAATCTACAATAATAAAGACCAATCTATCTATGCATAAAACTTACTACAGTAGTCATCATAACTAACAATCTGTGTGATTAACAATAACAACCCAAATATGCTACAGTAAAGGAAACTCTTGAATGCTTCAATATTTTAAATTCCAAAACGAAATATCACTGTCAGCATTTAAAAAAGTATTAAGAAATAATTTCTTTTTTTTTAAACTAAATCTTCTTTGCTCAAACCAAAAGCTTCAATTTCGGCATACAAGTCTCTTTCGCTTTCATCACCAGATCCGTAATCCACAGATGTTTTCGCTCGGGTATTCTCTTGTAAATCTAAATCCCAGTTCTCACCGTGACTTGATTCATCAGTATCGTCTTTCTGCCTGATTGGATGATGCTGTATAGGCTGGCAAGCAAACCCAGGAGGAGCCTGTTCATAGTTTTGATTTACTTTGTTGCCTCGAGGTAAATATTCCTGACTTTGACCAATTTCATTCGTCCAAGGTTTAGACATCACCTACAATCACCAAACAAAAACACAGTCAGAACTCAATAGAATTTCACTGATAAGAACTCTAGGTTATAGAGTGAATGGATAAAAATTGAAATACTATCACTTCTGGAGAAAAGTGCAGGGCTTTTTCTCAACAAATGCAGATAAGATATAAATCTCGATGTTCACCTGTTTCAGGAAGTGGAATATGTTGACGGCACGTCCTCCTTGGACAGAACTCAATAGATTCTTGATAAATCGTTTCACGGTTTCTTTGGGAATTTCCCAAGTCAACTTATCCGATCTTATGGACTGATCATCATTGACGGTTGCCAAACTCACAAACTTCACCAAACATTGGTAGTTATAGTTTACTTTGGTACCCGCTGGTACAGGTTGTATCTTACTTAACACCTGTATGATACCCCCTACTCTCCATGCTTCATTCGGTCTGTACGGTTTGTGCTTAACTAGCAAAAACACATGCCCCAAAGCAAGGTCCCATTCCTTTTGAAAAACCATTGCGTCAGAATCTGTAAACCAGAAATACCCATTCTTATAAATGCTTTCCAATCTGGGGGTAAAGATACCTGGTCGGCTTTCTGAATGAAGGACAGTGTAAAAACGTGTATTTGGAAGTTCAAAATATGGATGTGTTAAATTTATTAGCTCTCTGGCTACCCATTCATTTTTAGATTCGGTAAACAATGAGTCGTAGGGAACTTTTTCGAATTTTCTCATTTCCTGGGTTATAACAGCATTGGAATGTTCTCTAACAGATGAATTTTCATTGTTTCTTAATGGCTGCTCATCAAGTCTGCTTATACCGCTTCCTGTATCTTGTGATACTTGTTTTTCGTGTTCTTTAATACCATAATCTCCTTTCTTATACTTGTTTGTATTGTCATAAGGCGAATGGTTGAAATGCTTTCTTTCAAGCTCTATCAGTTTTTCCATTTCCTCTGGTCTCAAACTGCTATAAGCTTGCTCGGATAATTGCATCTGTTCCACATCGCCTTGATTGCTTGTCGCCGTACTTCCAATGATGGTGGATTGCCGAAGCATCTGTTCCATTCGGTTTTTTCGTATTTCTTCTTCATGCAACTGCTGTTCTAGGTACTGTTTGGTAATTTGGAGTTGCTTCATTTGCTGATCATCTAAGCAATCACTTGGCATAGTCAAGGAGCGTGTAATGGCTTCTAACTGTTGCATTTTGATAGCATAATCATTGACTCTTTGGATATCTTCTGAAAAGTAACTGGTATGTGGAAGATTAACGCTTGATTTTGGCCTGGTTCCGATGGGCATTTGGGCAGCAGGTGAGCCAATTGGTTTAAGTGGCGAACTTCTTGCCTGGCCATTGTGAAATGGTAAAGCCTGATGTCCACTTTTATGCGAAAGCTGCATGTCTTGCGCCATTTGTAACCTAAGATTGCATTCCAAAACATCATTTTCAGTCAATGGAACATTATCTAGTTGTCCCTGTACAAAAGCTGTGTTTTCTGTGAGTTGCCCAATGAGTTGATTTGCATTGGGAAGTGTTTGACCGGCAGACAGAACTGGCATAATCTCTGTCTCAAATAATTTATCCGGTCCTGTCTCAAACAATCGTTCATCTAAGGGTTGCAGTTCTAGTTCATCTTCGGCCCCTGGTGTTTTTGATTCACCCCAGTTCAATGTTGAAGTTGGGGGCGTACTTGCGATACATAAAGGTGGAAGGTTTTTCACTTCTTTCCTTTTGCTAATGGAAGGCAACGTTGATGTTGTTGTGGAGCTAACAATTGGAATAGTTTCTTCATGCTCAGGCTCACTATTACGAATGACTTCTGACACGGACGTGAAATTTCCGCTCATATTTCCGTTATTCGTACGAATATCTCTGGAAAGTATATTCTCCTAAAAAATTAAAATTCGAAAGCAAGATAAATTAGAAAAATTGTAGCATGTTAGACCAGGAGATATTGAAAAGCAGGCAATTTTCTATTGAAGCAACGATTTGCAATGATAAACTTTTCGATGAGAATCAATCTGACGAATCATTTGAACAAAATATCAGTATAACAAGATCAGAAAGTCAATCGTCCAAAATATCAATAAGTCCATCCATTTTAAAGGTCACATTTACTGTTTTCCCTCTTGCATAATCCCTAACTGTTAATGCTATTTCAATGAAATCAAAAACGAACTAACAACATCAGCGAGCCAATTGTCCAAAATATCCCATCTTGAATTGTTGAACATATGAAAGAACATACCTGCCTTGATGCTAAATTTGTTGGACGTTGATCTACGAAAAAAATCAACAAACCACTGAAACAATTACAAAGAATCAGTCAAATTGAACTTACCCCAAGGACAAATAAAAATCTTTGTTTTGGTCGATAACCCAGTGGGCAAAATCTTCAAAAAGTCTGTAGCAAATATCGCCAGATGTTTCAATGAAGAAACACTCCTCCACAGACTTTTTGAAGATTTTACCCACTGGAAAGTTGATAATTATATGAAAACAATTAAGTTTTAAAGCTACAATTAAGCTTTTTAATCAATAAAGTATATTTCACGAAATTCAACAGACATCAAAGTAATTACAAATGTTCGGAAAATGTCCGTTTTCACCATTCTTGTTCTAATATAGCATGTAAAGAAAAAGTGACAAAAAGTCCCCAGCACATACCAAACTTTCGGATTTCTTCATTTATATTAATCATTGGTTCATCGAGAATGGTCTCCAATTTTCCGAATAAGTACGTTAAACCATTTCGCTCTTCCATGTCCTCAACTGTAAAATTCAAAATTTTCTTTTTCGTCAAGTCACTGAAACGCCATTTTGCCTACAAAAGTTAAACCAATTAAAACCAGTACAGAAAAAGGAGAACATAAGCAGAATAAGAATCTAAGTATCTAAGTGAATATAAAAGAAAAAAGGAAGAAAAAAGAACAGACAGAGCATAATAATATTAAAAGAGTTTCATTCACATGAAACCATATTGTTCGTCTCGTAAGTAATACATGAACAAAATGTTTTTTTGAGATTTTGAGGAGTTCAAGCAAATATAACAGATGAAGAGCAATTATTATAAAAATAAATAAATATATAATAATAATATAATAATATAATAATAATATATTATGAACAAATAAATAAACACATATGTTATTTATATTACGGTATCCATATTTATCTTCAAATATTCAATCTCAAAACAATAGGTTGCAAGATCCAGAGTGTTTTTCTTTTAGATAAGTGCTACATACAGGTGTCTCCTCCATTAAATTATCTGAATTCTGTAAAAGCCAAAGCAAAGAAATCAATACTATTTTGGAGCAGAATGTGATGTTTGTTTCCTGTGACATGTTTGAATGTAACTCGAAAGTAAAATATATTTTTACCAATTATCGTGTTAGTAACTTGAAAGTGATTTTTTGTTTTTCCAATCTCAAGTTAGTAACTTAATAATGAAATTAAGTTTTTATAATCTGGAGGTACTAACTCGAAAAGGAATTGATGTTTTTCCTACCTTTGAGCAAAATGGAGGAATTACAATTGTGACGTCATAACTTGAAGTTCTGACGTCACAACTGCTAACTCAAAGTTTTTAACTAGAAGTCGGAAATCGTAGATTATCCGTCTTGTTTGAATATTCATAATGTTTATGTTTCTGCAACAGACGGAAAAATTTGCTCACATCATATCCTAAGTTTGTAGGTCCCTTAATCAGCGCACAGTTAAATGCCATGAATGGTATTGTTGCTAGTACATCTGGAACTTTGGACAGTTGACTTTTTGCACAGTTCTCCATACTGCCAATGTCAACGAACCTTACTTTGACCTAAAATAAAAAAAGGTGTTTCAATCATAGAGATGCTTTCTCACAGTGTTATTTGATCATTGGGTCACAAAGGAATTAATTTTGTATGTAATGAATGTTTAATCTTTTAAATGAAGTCATTATGTTTTCAATGCAATTTTTAAGAAATCTCATGTTAGATAAACAAAAGCTCATTAACTACTAAGGTGGTGACTCTTCACGAAAGCTAAAGTATCTTACACAGAGATGTAAAGTTTCTTTCAGGCTGTGCATGGCACAATTGTAAATAATACATGTAATGAAACACCATAATATTTCTTTAAATAATTCATTAATTCTTCCCCTTCTCACCTACCATGTTCTCATTTATTTCCTTTAAGATGGTAGCCCTCATCCACAATCCATTACTTGATGACTTTGCGCAAACGATTTGAGTGAGTTTATCGACCCTCCATAAACGTTTATCACGTTGTATCGCGTTTCTTAATTAGAAAAAGATTTTTTGTGATATGCCGAAAAAAAAAAAATTATATCCAATGAAAAAAAAAAGAGAAAACATGCTGCATACTTTAATCTTTCAGATAACGGTTCCAATTTACTATGAATAAATCCTGATTCGACGTGACAAGCCCAGAAAGTACCATCAGGACTAAGTGGGCTTGTAACTTCAATTTTGTATTTTACTCCTTTCTTTGCACCTAAAATGAACCAGACCAAAAAATGGACACTTCCAGTCCGGGGAATGTCAACAGAAATATAAATATAAATATCCCCAATTTTCTAACAATTTCCAAAACATAAGTAGGTGATCAAATAAATTATTTAGATATTATCATTGACATGAAATTGTTTCATCATTTATCATTAGTTCAAAAAATATCTGCAATCTGATTGGTTAATCAGTAGAGTATATCTCGTTTATCAGTGCAAATAAATGATTCGTATGCATTTGACACAATGCAAGGGTTTCCCCCCTATACTAATATGCGTACACAGATTGTTCCTTATATTTTTGCTGTTATTTCACTTGCCTAAAATAACAGCAAAAATATAAGAAACTCAAAAAATATTCGCCATATTGCACTGGGCTAATACTAATACTTATTTTTGGAAGTAACAAAAATAGATTTCCAACAGATTTCTTTATCAGGGTTGTCAAAGATCATTGCTTCTCAGAGTAAAAAAAAATTCTGAAAAGTTTTATTTACCAGCCACACGTAATAGATGTTCAATAAGCTGGTCGGTTTCGTCATTCTTCGATATTTCAGTTGGTTGTTCTTGCGGTGGTGTAGTACTTTCGACAGTTTTAACTACATTTGATACCGTGGGAGGATCTGAATCCACTTTCTGGTTTTGCACGTTTGCTGGTGGCGTAGATTCAGCAATTATATCAGTAGCTGTAAAGTATGAAAGTCACTTAACCCAGTGGGCAAAATCTTCAAAAACTCTATGAGGAGTAGTGTTGCTGTTTCAATAAAAAACACTCCTCCACAGGACAATTTGAAGATTTTGCCCACTGGGAACTATACGGAGAAGTGATGGAATGATAACATTCATTCAAAATTTGGGGTGGTGGATAAAATGCACTGAAACAACACAGTCTTTTAGAACAAACCTTTAAGATGATGGCTCAACGTTTGTGCTACTATATCCTGTAGAAATGTAGAGACATCAGGCAAGTCAGTTAATGCTGGCAAATCAGAATGTTGCTGACGAACCTATGTGGCAATGAACATAAACAGACTTTTAATCAAATATAGAACAACAGGCCAAATAATGATGGTCATTCATCGTGACGTAACTTTGGTGTAGAAATTTGTTTAATCTTTACCCGGCGTAAAGCTTCCAAGGCATCTTCTAAAGACTTTTTGAATTCATCTAACTTCTTTAGCTTCGCAACAATTTCCTGGAAGAATGGAAATAAGAACGATTCAAATAAAATATGTTGAAGGCTCAATTCACAGATGGAATACATTCAACGATTTTAAACAGAAAATATAAACCTTTTCGCACTGTTCCAAAATTTCTGCCATTCTTTCACTATATTTTCACTTTTTTTCTTATAAAATGGAAAAAAGCAAAAATCAGGAAATCATTTACAAGAAAGAATTCAAAGAAATTATAAGTATTAGATACACAGCACAGCCTGAACAAAAAAACTCCACCTGTTCCTGTAATATAAGAGAATTAGCTTTCATGAAGAGATCATGTCTTTCAAAGTTAACAGTCATTTGTTTATTTAACATGCGTTTTCATGTTCAGTTTAATCAAATGTCATCTAAACAAATTGTGTGCAATACAAAAGATTTTAGTCATGACTTTATAACATGAAGATCTTCTGTGCTTTTATGTAAAAATTCAGTTTTTCCCTAACGATTTAATTTTCTTTCAGGCTGTACTGTAAAAGCCTAAAACAGACTTTCATGGTAGTGCAATTTACAAATGACAAATAAAGGTTGCCAATAGTAACTCCATCAAACTAAATTAGATTATACATACAGTTCTATAAGGGTGGTGAGAAATGAAAGTGAGTGACTCAAACCACACTAGTAGGATAGGAATTCAAAAAGAAATTTTGTTTTCATTAATTCTTATCCTATCTCACACCATGCATGAAAAAACTGCAGTGTATCCAGAGGATCTTTTACATTTAACTTATGAATTTTGACAGACCTTTCCCCCCTTTAATGGACTTGCGAAAAATATATATATATATAAATATCAACAGCCGCTGAAGTGGCCCAGTGGATAAATTCCAGTGTTGAGAAACCAATTATCACTGGTTTGAGTCCCTTGGCCGCCAAGGAAATAGGATTCTGAGAACCCTGTCTGACACTCATGGACTTGAAAGGTTGTACAACTAACATAATAATAAAACAAACCAACAACCTCAATTCCAGGCCCCAAGCTGTACTGAAAATGAAGTTGCTGTGATTGGTAGCAACGTGTAAATATGTACATGTAAATAAATCAATAAAATATTTTCCTGTGCAATAGGAGAATATGATGTAAAAAATAAAAATGAAAATATTTCAGCTAGCAGGGAGGGTGGTGGAGCAAAAAGCAGGCACGACCTGAAAGAGGTTGAACCATGTGCCACTTAGGACTTAAATAGTGTCCCCAGAGGAATGCTGGGATACTCTGAAAAATAAGTGGCCAGTGATGTATAAATATCATAGAATGAGATTATTTATATAATGCACTTTCGAGGTAGCTTTTCATTGTGCAGAGTGCTTTGCATGCCGAAGTCTGCACAAACTGTTGCTCATTTTTACTGTTATGACCAAAACAATGTTAAAGGTAAGTCACTTTACACTTATACTGTACAGTTCCTATGACACTAATTCATCAACCTATCCATCTGTCCCTAGATATACTAATCTATCCACCTGTCCCTAGATATACCAATCTATCCACCTGTCCCTAGATATACCAACCTATCCCTCTGCCCCTAGATATACCAATCAAAAATTGCTCAACAATATGACAATATTTCCTTTTCTTTTTGCACCCCTATTTTTAAAAATTATGGCAAATTATTGTGGAGCAGCAGCGGAATTCATTAACTATCTTGCAGAAGGAGTTTGTAGAAACTAAAATCATTGATCAAAAGAACTTCTCCTCAGTAGAATCATCAAGGATCATCTCTTTGTTATGCTGTGATTACTTTACTGGAAATTTCAAAGTTAGTATTTTTTTATGTTTTCATTATTTTCATTTCTCTATATTGAGCAAATAAATGAATGAACGGGACCTTTGTGGTGTATCTTCTAAAACCTACATTTCGCTCATATCATTAATCATGCTAAAAAAATTTCCAATATATTTTCAATGTTTGCAATTATATTTAATTAGAACTAAAATTAGTTCTTAAACAGATAGGTTATAAAAGTTTTCAGAATTATAATACTATCTCCATCATAGATTTGGAGGTACCAATACAAATTCCACTAAACAGGGCATTGATGGGAGCTTCAATGCCCTGACATACAAAATTTATGAAAGTTTATGAATTTATGAATTGGCTTTGTTAGTGTGATGGTGATAAAATAAGTTTTGAAGTCCTCAACGGTGCTGATGCAGATGAAAAGCAAGTGCGATTGGATGATTCTTATTCATTGCATCAATCATCGTATTGAATTAAAGGAGCTTTCCAAGAAAATCCAATTTTGAATTAGGTATAATTGAATTAGGAGTTTTATGTAGCTATTTTCTACTACATAAAATACTCAGGTGCAATAAAGGCCGAGATAATAAGAGCTTGTGAATCACTTTTTTGTACACATTTTTTGTACGCGAAAGTTCATGGTACACGATCTGTCTCCCACCATTACAACGGCTATCTAAAATTTATCCATTTATGGCCAGCACTAATAACGGCATTCGAAAATTCAAAAGCTTCTTCTAAGAATGCATCCAAGAAAGCTAAATTGGATGGCTACTTGAGAAAATTACGCAGTTTTAGAATGCTTCGTAAGTTTTTGATAGCACTCGATATATTGGAAAAAGTAAGACCAGCATCAAAGTCGCTTGAAAGGGATAGCTTGTTGATGTCTGATCTTGCTACTTCTTTAAAAATCACAATCTCGTTAGCAGAGTAAATTGAAAATTACCGCAACAAATTTGTTCCAATAGATAGCCATTTGGCTTCTTTGATGTATCAATTGAAAATGAGAATGATTCCATGGTAATCATCAGTCTTAAATATCGGAAAGCAAATCATGAAAGTGCAAGTTTTGCAATTGAGAATTTCATGATGTAAAAATTGACGAAATCAAGGAAGCAGTAGGAAGCAATATAGTAGGAATGAAAGGTTTGCAGGTCACCAGAGTTGCAAAATCACTTCTAACATCAAAGCTTGAGCAGTTTAAGCAAGCCTTATAAACCTTACATGTGCTGGATAAATTGCAAATTTTGGGATGAAGAGAGGAAGTTCTTGAAGGTATTGCTTGCGTATCTAACCAATTTTCCACACCACCCTAAAATCATGGCTTTCAACTGACACAAACCATTAAAGAAAGGAAACAACTTACAACTATTACAAAACGTAATTACCCAAGTCTCGAAACATAATCTATTTTGGAAGAAATTGATTTTGTATCACAGAAAAGATTATCCAAACATTAGCAAATTAGCAAAATTATATAGTTTTAGTGATTTCTGGCTCTAACTCAGCCGTTGAAAGAAAATTTTCAAAGCTGGCGCTTCTCTTGTTCTATCATTGTCTGTGGCAGGGTTCCAAATGAGCCTTCTGGTTCGACAAGATCTTTCAGCATCCTCGATGCTGACTTTAACCACAGGTTGAAAAATTGGACATTGAAGTCTTGTAAAATCACCCTTGTTGCAACGTTGTTCTCTTCCGCAGGCTTAGTTCTCTGGTGGCGTTATGGAACTAAGGGTAGGAAAATGAATTTTGAACATTTCAAGGAATCTTGTGAATCCTTTACATTTACAACATAAATGTCAGTAAATGTACTGCTCCCTTGAGGTGCATAGTGTGTCTCATTGACATGTGAGGTGCGCAATGCAACAAACATTTTCCCACCGAGCTTTGGGCGCCTTATACGACCTAGGAGCTTTGTTATATCTACTATAATTTTTACAGAATAGATTGTTAATATACTATAACGACCACTATTATGACAAAACTAAAAGCAACATATCATTTACTAGTGTCTGTTTTCTTTGCTTCATAATTGCTGGATGTCCTAATATGGAATATTAATGATCAAGTCATTTTCTGCGAACATGGATCTTGAGTCAGTCCTGTCAGAATCCTAGAGATCTTTACATGATCGGATCCTGTTCCTGTTAGGATCTTACAGGATCCTGTCAGAATTTTAACCAGGGAGGGAACAAGCTTGTGTAATTAAATTGATAAAAGCCTTGGGAAGTCGTCTATAAACCTGCACTGTATTTTTGAACTGTCAGGATGACATCACATTTGTTGGGAGAAACTCTGAATATATTTTATCTTCTTATACTAATACTAAATCTTGCTTTTTTCTTACCTAACTTTTAAAGAAAGAACGTTAGGTAAAATTTCTCGGGAAGTTCGTCAATGGATGTATGTTTTTCCGTATTAGTATAGGGAGAATCTCCCATTAGGAGAATCTCTAGCTCCATCTTACGGGTTTTTATGACTTCTTGAATTGTTGTGCCTAAAGGAAGACATCATAAAGCCACCCAGAGGAGAACGCAATGCAATGTTTTTTTGCGTTCGAAAGTTCATCAAATTTTCTCAACGTTCATTTCTTAATGAGAATGAAGACGCTGTGTGTATAATTTTTTGTTTTTGTTTTAATTTTTTTATTCAACGCATTAAGTTCAGTAATAAAGAATAACCACATTGATAAGTATCAGTAACTATTCTATCCGACGAGATAGTCGATGTAGACCTGTTATGTGTTATCAGTTTATCATTTTCTACCGATGTCTATTTTTTTTGATGTGTTTGAACGTAACTTTTTCGTATCAGTTAGTTTTGACTACTATACCGAAATGTTTAGCTAGCAGTTTATTTGGTATTTCATTGTAGTATGTGGATTGTTATTATTAAGGTAAACGAAGGTAGCAAGATCATTATCATATTGTTTTGATAGTATTTGAATGATACCTTTTTTAGATTATAAAATTGAATAGTATAAATGATTGTAATGCAAGAAGAGAGTGATTACATACATATTTACATGGTTTTTGTATCATGATGCACAAATGGAGTTTTGGGTTTTGACATTTCCACAATTCATAGCAGAATAAAGAATTGAAAGATAAAAACGTCTGAGAAGGTATTGTTTTTGTTAGCTTTAGTTAATAGGGAAATTTGAAGGTATTTTCTTATATATCAGAAGTTTATCGTGGTTAGGTAGGAGTATCCATTGGTTAGGTAGGAGTATACGTTGTATTGTCTCTTTTCTAAATCTTTTAGTTCAACTGTAGAACTTTAGAAATCTCTAAATAGCCCAAATAATAGCACTGAAAAATAGGGATAATAGCATTCTTTGAATGATCGATCCAAAATATTTGTGTTAAATATGATATAATTCCAACATGGAGAAACACAACAATTTTTGTATATACACAGACTTATCATGACAGTATTGCGTGTAAAAATCAATTTATGGAGAACTGTAAAATGATTTTACACGCTGCACTAGTATATATATATATGGAAAAATGTTTTGGAACGTTTGATCACACTGAAAAATTACTGAAAAATTGGTGTCAGTCTAAATGTTAAAGTGATGTTTGGTTTAAAAATATGATGCTGAATGTTGAAATGAATTGACTAGCTATATATAAAGCACCAATTTTCTTAATTCAGAAGGGCCTTCCTAATTCCGAATGCAAAAAAATAAACAAAGATTCTGGTCACGAAAATATACATTCGTCCTCACCAAAATCTCCACATATAACTAAAAGTTTGTGTTTGTCATTTAGTTTGATTGACAGTGTAGGTGTGCAATGTTTTTAACATACAGGCAGTTATGTTTCAATTTGTGTTTGGAATTTGTGATGCTATAGCTACAAATGCAGACATGACAACATTGTGTTTAGTCAAAATCGGGAGAATCTAACATTTGGTCGCCAACTTGTAGTTGATTTGAAATCAGCTATGAAATCCCAAAACACTTCACAACAACTTATTGTTGCCTTGCAAGAAGATCCAGAGATAAAAGAGGTTTTATTGCTGCCACCATTCCATTTATAGATAGGGATCATCTTGAACTTTCACAGTAGAATAAAAGTCGATGAAATATCATTGAAAATCAGGCGAGAGGTCTGGCGAAGTTTAAAAGGTGGGAGAATCAGAAGATGTCTTGAGAATTTTTTATTGAGGAAGTATAATTTTAGTGTAGCTATAGCTATTAGTACGGTGGTGAAATTAAAAAGTAACTAAACATTTGCAAAGAAGTCATCAGCACCCTCTCTTCTGCGTGCTCTCTCTCTCTCTACTTTCATTCTCTTCTTCTGTTGCGTTGCATCATGCATGCAACAGCGAATTCAAAACAAAAGCAACTCCAAAATTTTTTATAAATATGACCTAGCTAGCTATTATATAATTATATATAAAGTCATTTTTCCACATATATATCGAAGACTATAATGCATTTAATCTCAGGCAGGCATCGTGAATTTGCCTTGATAAACAACTTTCTGTTGCTAAAACCCGCTAAAATTCTCCAACCTACTTTTTGTCTCCATTGATTGTCACTACTTTGCGCTACCATGTTGGCATTGACGAGAGTTCAGATTTGAACGCTCTCTATCTTGTCGGCCTTGTCTCGTCGTTTGGGTTTCCTACGAAGACATAATTTGTCGTCGTTTCATTGTCTGACAACTATTTTGTAGTCACTTGAACAGGAAGACCCCTTTTCTGTTTTTGATAATGATGGATCCTCTCGGCGGCGGCGGCGGACGTAACATAGGGGCGCTTATTAAATATTGTTCGATGCACATAGATAACAAGAACGAAATTTGCAGCGATTCAATGTGTTTTTCTTTTAACTTTGTGACCAAACTTAAAATAATTTCTTGAATGAGAGTACCAAAACTTCATGTTCGTTTACATCTAAAATTTGTCTTGATTCGAATAACCGCCTCTGCGTGATTATCATCAGTTCAAATAAGTGTTCCTTCTTGTTTAAAGGGAATGGGGTATCCATTTACTGTAATTGCTGTAATTCAGTTATTCAGTTATTCCTTATTATACTTCAAGTTTCTCATCTACCTGTCTCCTCATGAACAGTGTCTCAAAAGCCTTGTCAAAAATCAAATTGCATCTTTTATTTTATGGAATAAAACTCTCTCGTGTACGTCCTTATCTCTCTATTTACATCTTGAAACTAACTATAAAGCCGTAAAATGTGCGTATGTGCAAACGTCTAATTATTATAATTATGAATGACGTCACAATATAACATCTTCCCCTCTGTGAAATAAGTACTTCGAGCGTGTCCTCACATCGGCTTGACTGAAACATAAAACATAAGAATATTGGCAGCAGTAAGCAGTTCAATACTTTATCCACTCACTTAAGGGTCTTCTGTGCCTTTTGGGGTATTGTTTTTTGGAATTGTCCTGTTTTGGACCCATTTTTGCCAGTTGACTCATCATCAATCATATTCTCGCACACACCAGAAAGGTGTAACCTTGTAAACGGAGAAACATGCACTCAATACGAAGTGGTACGCTAGAGTTGGCATTGTTCATTAGATTAATCGACACGACAATGACCACTCGTTAACAAAGTGAATTCTCGTCCAAGCAGGTAAAGTCTATTTCTCTCACAGGCATAAACAATGCTCAAGCATTCTCTTTTAATCTGGCTATATATAGACCTTCTGTATCTGTCAGCCGTGACGAATAATTTATGACTTGAATATCGTCCTTTTGGGGTACGTTGGAGTAATATAGCCGAAATGCTCACAGGACTAGCGTCGCAACAAACAAATGTTTCTTTATCCTCACTGAAGAACGACCGGGTCGAATTCTTTGAAAGCGTGTTGAATCGTTTGAAAAGAGGTTTCACATTTCTCGCTCCATTCAAATACAATGTCCTTTTTAGTCAATTGCTTTAGTGGATGCGTTAGGGTACTATAATGTGGTATGAAGCTCTTCAAATAGTTCGCAAATCCCCCAAAAA
This sequence comes from Turritopsis rubra, assembly GCA_039566895.2. Taxonomy (NCBI): domain Eukaryota; kingdom Metazoa; phylum Cnidaria; class Hydrozoa; order Anthoathecata; family Oceaniidae; genus Turritopsis; species Turritopsis rubra. The sequence continues at coordinate 10,720,132 of CM077630.1, forward strand.
ACTACGGACAGCACTAGCAATTTCCGGGCGCTCAATGTCCCGTAAAGCTTCAATTTTCGTTTCGCTCGGTCGCATACCCTTCTCTCTGAAAACACATAGCCGTTATACTCAAGATGGCATTTGCTGTTGAACAAGCACTTTGAAATTTAAGGTAATACCATTCTTAGCTAGGCACTCAAGGGTACGAGAAAGCGTTTTTTCGTGTTGTTCTTGCGCAGAACCGTAAACGAGAATGTCGTCTGCAATATTAATTGTTTCGGATATGTTTGCCAAAAGCGTACTAATTGTCCTGGAGTTTTTCGGAAGCCCAATTATTTCCAAAAGAGAGTCTTTTAAAACGTTTTATTCGAGTTTAGCAAGTTTAGCAATAAAATCATCGACCGTAGGGGTAGGGTACCGGGTACGACTAATGAAACGGTTAGCATTTCCCATGTGCACACTCAAATGTTCTCAGCCTTAGAAACTACAACCATCTGACTTAACCAGGGAGTAGGCTCTGACGTAATCTTCTCTATTATATCAGCCTTTTCTAAACTTTCAATGTTCTCGTTAATTTCATCTCGTAAACTTTCAATGTTCTCGTTAACTTCATCTCGTAAACTTTCAATGTTCTCGTTAATTTCATCTCGTAACGCAAAAGGCATTCATCGTTCTCTTTCCGCAACCGGGGGAACGCGTTCATCAATGTGTAATTTTACTTGAGTGTTCTATACACCTTCCTGAATTCCCGAATTCGTGTTGCTTCCTGACTCAGTTGTCCATACAGGCCTCGTTTTGATGCTTTACTTTGTTTCACGGTAATTATTTAGCTATGTATTTTCCTCATAAACAAATCACAGTGGTACAATTTTCGTTAATTTTCAACACAGAATCGAGGCCCGTATGGACAACTGACTCAGCATGCGACATATAAACATGAATTCGGGAAAGGTGTAGTTTCTGCTGAAAGAATATTTTTATTTGCAGTATCAATACACCTTCCTGAATTCATGTTTATATGTCAGCTTTTCTTTGTTCTCGCAAAGTAACGTTCTCACCACCCTCAGTGCCAACATCAGGCTCAGAATTAAAAAGAACAAAAGGAAAAAGAGAAGAGGAACATGTCTCAATTGCGTTGCTTGATTTCTGATCAGTTCGTTTTCGTCGTTGTTTTAACTTCGATAAACAGCATTTTTCGAAATGACCAATCTTTGAGCAAAAATGGCATTTCTTTCCGAGAACAGAGCATGTTGTTTACTGTGAGGAAACCTTCCACCACAGCGATAGCATTTCTTTTGAGAATCATTCGCAATTGAGATTTTCCCTCTATTTTCTGGGTTTTTTTCAAACTTCTCGAACATCTTGGACTTGTTGACTTCTCGTTCTTTTTGTTCTTCGAAAACGTCTCTACTAAATTCAGTGTCTTCCAAGTATTTTCCGTATAAAAGTAGCTGTTCCAGGTGCGAGGTTCTATTTACATGTTGCAACTAGTACACTCTCCTGTAATTCGAACAACCAAAGGACCATAAAAAATGGTTCGATTTATGGAGAGTTCGAATTACGGAGGAACTACAGTGATTTGGCTGTAACTACAAAGCCGTAAAATGTGCGTATATATGCGTTTCTCTAATTATTATAATTATGCAAACGTCACAATATAACAGCATCGAATACAAAGAGAAAAATTTGGTAGTTGTGGACCCTTAACCCTATTAACCCCTTGTGTACATTGTCCTCCTCAAATGCTTTTTCTAATATTTCCAGAAACTATCGCTGCTAGTTCGTTGAAATTTCGAGACTTCTATCAATATTAATTAGGATTTTGGAAAATTGTGAAAAAAGTTCCATTACGCAACTTCCGCATTATCACAACTGCTGTTGGGTGGATATACTTTTTGTGGCTCCAGTCCTTTTTTATATTTTTTTTAATATTTCGCGGGAATAAACTTTGCGGCTGTTGCCTGAATTATTTTTTGTGAACTAGAGTTTTCGTATATTCTATGCGTTTCTCCCCAATCTGAACACTGAGGCGGGATAGACTTATTTAAATGATTTTAAAAAGACTTACTTTTTGTCCCGCTGGAGAGAAAAACTGTATTAGAGAAAATACAGGGTGGTGGGATTAAAGTTTCAGGTAAATTTTGCGAGAAAAAACCTATTTGGCAAAAACAACAACTTGTGTTTGTGTAGTGCTGTGAGGGGAAGTTCTTGTTTTGACACTTTCATTCTTGCTCACCCAATCTCGAAGCTCAATTCAGCCTTGGCTTTCGAAGCGATAAGACGGTCAAGAAGGAAAATATTATTTAGATAGATTTAGTATTTTTTATTTTTTTTATATTCTGAACACTTTTCATAAACGTTATGCAACAGCAAGGAGTGTTAATTGACCAGTTATCATCTGAGCAAACTACAGAGGTTCTAGCACAAGTCTTGCACACACTTCAACAGGTTCAGCAGGACATTCAAGGGAATAAAGCTGATTTAGGAATTTTACAAACGAACTCTCAGGCACAGCCTCATTTTTTACATAGCGCACAGGGTCATAATAACATCGTCTCACAGAGACATACTAATCTTTTTCCACAGCAAATACCAACTGATCTTTCGAAATTCACATCCTGTAAGAGGATGTACACAGTCAGTGAGAACAGTGGGGCCTGTTCTTCTCAGTCTGTTAAAAGGACCAGACTAGAGGGGGATATCAATAATGAGTACCCCTTACTAAGTCTGGGCGAAGATGAAGATGATATTGATGGACAAATAGATAATTTGTTGGGTTCCACTGTTGATTCTGATAGGGAATGTTTGGATGATGATAATTTTAATCATCTTATTTCCTCCCTCCAAGGTGAGGTGAATGAGGTTGAGGATATAGGGCCTCCTCTTAAGGAAAATTTGGCAAAGTGTGTCAATGACATATGGAATAAACCTTTGGCCAAGGAAAAATACGTTGACAAGTTGAAAAAGCACTCTATCCCAGCGAATGTTGAAATAAGAGTAAAAAAAATGTAATAGATGTTTGGAACAATGTTCTTTCAGCAAAATCAAGTCTACAGATCTGAAACTGCAAAAAATCCAAATGGCTTTAGCCAAAAGTTCTTCTTGTATGATTCAGCCAGTCAATGACATCAGGATCTTCATTGCTGACAATAATGCAAAATCCTTGGATCGCAAAGATGTTAAGTTCATGTTATTATCGCATGTCAAAAAATGCATGGAGGCCACTAGTCTCATGTCTGGCGTAAATTCTTACACAGATAACCTTAGGAGGGAATTTCTCTCCTATAGCTCTCGTGGTTTAAGATCTCTAGTTTATGGTCCAGACAGTGCTTAAGGTAAATTTTTGTTTGATGATAATCTTTCAAAGCGCATCGCTGACTTTAAATCATCAATGAGAGCTTTTGGTAGCTACTTAAAAAACTACCAGCGTCCCCCAGGGGACGGAGACCGGGGTATCACACTACAACATCTTCCAGAGGCACATCCAATCACACAAAATCAAAGAAAAGCCAATAGAGGTAAAGATTTTTGATTCATATTACTTAGATATCCTCGCAGATGATATGCAAGCTTCCAAAGCTGGCAATATTAGATATTTTTATGATGTATGGAAAAGTTATACATGCGACTCATACATCCTCAATATTGTTAGGGAAGGATTAAAATTAGATTTTATGAACCTTCCATATCAGCATAAAATACATATGTGTTCTATGTCTAAGGACGAGCTTGCATGTCTAGACATGGAAGTTCAAAAGCTGTTGCAAAAAGCGGTTGTTCAACGTACTCATAATGAACCTATTCAATTTGTGTCCAATCTTTTCACTAGACCTAAAAAAGATGGTTCTAAACGAATGATTTTAAATTTGAAGCAGCTGAATACTAACATTGTTTACAAACATGTTAAAATGGAGTCCATACAGAATGTTTTGGATGCTATTGAACCAAACTGTTTTATGACTTTTATCTTAAAGATGCTTTCTTCTCCATCCCCATTGCTCATGACCATATCAAATATTTAAAGTTCATCCACAGAAATTTGTTTTATCAGCTTGTTTGTATGCCTAATGGATATGGTCCAGCCATGAGAGTATTCACAAAAGTTAATAAAGTTCCCTTTTCTCGGCTAAGACAAAAAGGACATATTTCTGTTGTTTATGTTGACGATTCTTACCTACAAGGAAGCACTTTTCAGAGCTGCCAGGAGAATGTCATTGACACAGTCCATACAGTTCGTTCTTTGGGATTCAATATTCATTTTTGAGAAGTCTGATTTTATACCTAAGACTTGTATTACCTTTTTGGGATTTGAGTTTAATTCAGTTTCCATGAACATTACTCTCACTCTCAGATAAGATACACAGCTTATGCAGTAAACTTATTTCTAATTCTGACAAATATAGTATTAGAACTGTTGCCAGTGTTATTGGTAATATTGTCTCAAGTTTGCCAGCAGTTCCATATGGCAAATTATTCTATAGGTATTTAGAAAGAGACAAAATTAAGGCTTTAAAACTTAATAAAGGTAATTTTGACAAAGATATGACTCTTTCAGATAATGCTATCAATGAGCTTATCTGGTGGAAAGATAACATTCGGTCTTCATTTCAGTATATTAGATGTCCTCCAGTTGATTTGGTTATTTTTACAGATGCTAACAAACTTGGTTGGGGCATCACTGATGGGCACCTGTCCTCAGGGGGTCAGTGGACAGAATTAGAAAGAGAAAAACACATCAATTGACTTGAACTTAAGGTATATTTATTGGCATCATGACTTTCTCTCAGAATACATATTATAAGTATATTCAAGTTAGGTGTGATAACACTACAGCCATATCTTATGTCAATAACATGGGAGGTATGCAGTCTTTAGAATGTGACACACTTTCTAAAGATATATGGCTATGGTGTAAAGCACAGAATCTGTGGATTTCATCTGCTTTTATTCCTGGAAAACAAAATAAAATTGCTGATGAATGCTCTAGAAAATTTAATGAGGGAACTGAATGACAACTACATTCTAAGCTCTTTAAGGCGATTATTAACAAATGATACAGACCTAATGTTGATTTATTTACTAGTCGTATCAATAAGCATATTGATAGATATGTGAGCTGGCATCCAGATCCTTATGCAGATAATGTTGATGCTTTCTCTTTTAAATGGGAAGTTGATTCATATTATACGTTTCCTCCTTTTAGCATTATCAGCAAAGTCAAATTTCAAAGATCAGCAGAGACCAATGTCATGGAATTCTGATAATACCAAATTGGCCCAGCCAACATTGGTTTCCACGTGCATTTAAACTGGGCAAAGACCATATGAATTTTGCCGCAGGCAACTACAATTTAATCCTGCCACAGGAAAATTGCAAGCAACATCCCCTGCACTCTCAACTCAATTTGCTGGCACTGCCGATATGAGTTGTGATAGGTTTAGTAGTTCTTCTCTACACATCCTCAGTTCATGTCAACGAGACTCGACCAAAAAGAAATATTTAGCCCACTGGGACAATTTTAGAGAATACTGTACATCAGTTTTACAGAAGGAACCTACAGATGCTTCCCTTCATATTCTTAATTATTTTTCATTTCTTTTCGATCAAGGAAAATCCTTTTCAGTTATCAATGCAGCAAAAGTTGCTATCTCCAATTACATTCATTTTCCTCCATATAAATTTTTATCGGAACATCCGATTGTAAATAAATATTTTGATGGGTTATTCAATTTGAAACCTCCCGTCCCTAAACATAATTTTGTATGGAGTGTTAGCATTATTTTTCACTACTTCCAAAGTGCCGGTGATAACTCATCTTTATCAAATAAAATTTTATCACAAAAACTTTGTTTACTTTTGTTAATTCTGAGAGGTCAAAGGGTTAACACTATATATTCATTTTCAGTTAACCGTTGCATATGACTGAGAACGATGTTACTCTTATTCCAAATACTGTTTTAAAACACTCTAGAAAAGGCAGTAAACTAGATTCTTTCATCTACAAGGCATTTGACATTGATAAGAATTTTTGTATTATCAAATGCTTGAAAGAATATCTTCACAGAAGGAATTCACGTGCTACATCTGATGTCCACAAATTAATCGTTACACATGGAAAACCTTACAAAGCACGGTTTGGGATCGCAAGAACATCAAGCAACCTTCATACGTAAGTAATCGGTTATCCTTTATATACAATAGCTTTTAAAGCAATACATATCATGCCAGCATTATTACTCCAAAAACCTTCAAAAATATCGAAGTCTAAAGAACATGCAGCAGCCCTGGAGCGTAGGCTAGCATTGTGGAAAAAGGGTGACATCAAAGAATTGTTGTTTGAAGCTGAAACAATACAAAATTGTCTTGCATTTCCTATTAGGAAAAATGGTATTGCTGAACTGTTTTACAACAATGATGGAAAAGGGAAATATCAACGGTGATTTAAAGCTCTTAACGAACAATATGAGTGGTGGAATACGTCTCCTAAATGATGAAACAATGAACCTTAATATGAAACATCCCGTTTGAAAAAACACAACACCAGAAGTCGTATTAACTGGTGAGAAACCAAGAATTCATTCTATCATCTACGATGCAATCGATGAAGATATGATTAAAAGAGCTGCAATCAGGACGAAAGGAGGTTCAGGTCCATCTGGTTTGGATGCAGAAGGATGGAAACGAATCATCGCATCAAATAGCTATGGAACTTCAAATTCTGATCTGAAAGGTGTTTTCACTGGTTATAAAACGACTCTGCATGAAAGATTAAGCGCAACTGAGAGCAATTCTAACTATTTAGAAGCGTTTTTAGCATGTAGACTGATACCTCTGGATAAAAACCCAGGCTAAAGACCCATTGGTGTTGGTGAGGTATTACGAAGAATTGCAGGGAAGGTTATCATGCAGGTCACGAAAAAGGATATTTACAAGCGGGGTGTCGAAAGATCAATAGTGGCAAATTGGTTACGTACGAAACTAAATTTCGCATTAATTCGCTCTCTAATAACATGCATCAGAGGATCGAGATCGACAAACCGATTAGCAGTCGTATATTCATATCCGACATCGAATTCGAAGACCAAAAATGTAAACTCACGCTTGAAAAACCTATACGACCTAATATTTTCAGCTTTTCGAGAATAGAAATACTTAGACACCTGAAAAAAAAAATTATTCCAAGTTGTGTTATGAACCAATCCAGTAATCGGTTACTTTCTTATTCGTTCTGTATTTCATAGTTGTTAAGGATTTTAAATGTTTGTTTGTTCAAGATGGTAGCTCAATCGTGATCACGCTAAGATCAATTTTCATTGCAACTGGAATGTTGAACTATAATTTGAAAATAAAAATATTTGTTTGCGTGGCAGTTATGGTGGGTGGGGGATGTCCTCTGTATATTTATTTTACCAAAATACACGCCTTTTCTTTTTACTTACTAGGAATTTATTTTACACACGACAGCACACACCACAACACCCACACACAAACACAGAACAACAAAACAACACGGAGAAAAAAACAGAGAGATCGATGATGCAATGATGCGTGGTTTGTAGTTGTCAACTCTGCTAGGCGTGCATCCATTTTCCAAGCTTTCTGCTAGCTAGAAAATTTGCTAGAAGTTTTTATTTGCCAGCAGGGAGGAGGACTTTCCCAAGTTTTACAAAAAAAGACTAAAAGCGTGCAACATTTCTAGAGACACTTTTTTGCATGAAATTAACTTTTTTAATTAACAACTTTGGAGCGAAAAAAGTTCAAGTTCATATTTATCACACAAAATTACCTTCAACTTGTTTTCCCAGGCATGAACACAAAAAACGTTTATTTATGCTGACTTGAGGTAACAAAGTCTGGTCGGTTTCATAATTTACGGAATGCCATGTCAATGGCATAAAAAAAAAAAAAAATGAAAACAACTTTCTTTATGCAAGGCAGTTTTTCGCGTACCATCAAAGTGAGACACTGATGTGAACCTACTAAAATAAATAAAATAAAAAACTTAATTCAGATAATATTCTCATCAGCATTACATATTATTGCCACTAAGTTAAAAATGAAATGATGAATTAATGAAAAAATTTGAAAAACATTTAAAATAGAAACTTTTATATATATATATATATATATATCACTTATAATTGGTGGTAGATTCAAGCAAGAGAAGTCTCAAACCCCTTCAAACATAGGTAAAAACAAAAATACAATAATAAAATGTAGTTGCTGATATTCACTTGGCCTTGGGGTTTCAAACCATCACTTTTAAAATTCCTGTTTTGAGCACAGATTACCATATACAGGGCATTTTCCGGTCCTCTGTGCGAGAATATATTCTCATCATGTTTAATAATCATTTTTACCGAAAAAAGAGTCAAAGAAAAATATTGTTTTGGTGAAAATTTCTTCTACAAGTTTTTCGTGAAGTTACTTTTCCTGATGTTGAGATCTTTATTCAACAGCTTTTCCTCAGAAAATTATTTTATATATGCAGTATAAGTGTGGATCATCCTTTTGCATTTCTAATGGTGTGATCAACAATCCATATAAGCAAAGAAGTGTTTTCTCTCAGAAAAAGGAACTATGAAATTTAATATTTTGGTATCATGATTTTACTCCAGCTTTGTAGGAAACTAGTATCATGAAAAAGGAAAAATGTATGGTATGTCTAATTAGTATTGGCTTTCCTCGCCCGGTTGTTGTGCAAAATTTTAGTGACGAAATAATGCAGGAAAAGTCTTATTTGCTTTACTTTACAGACCTTTAAGAATGCAAATTGTTTTGAATTGCAGAATTAAAGATCACTAACAACCAGAAAGACTGTGAAAGTCTGTTGTGGTTATTAGAAAATGACATATTTACGTTCTACAATCTCTCCTTCATTAGCTTGCTTAAGGTAAATCTGATTCTTGCAGGAAACTTATTTTACTTTTTGCAATAGTTTCTTATAAACAAAAAATTATGTTAATGGGTTTCCGTTCAAACATAAGAATTGATGATATTATAATTGGTGTTTATTCTACTATATAAACTCTTGTCATAACTGTGTTTTGATCTTGTTGGGTAAATATTATTTATTAATTAGAGTTGACACATAATGACTTATCAGATAATGTGGCAACATGCAGACATCCTACTTTTGCTCGGATCAGCCCCTATTTTTTTTTGATAATGCCGTCAAATATCCATTCCTAAGTCGAAGGGAAAGGAAGCCAACTGAAGAGTTACCGAAACAATTAAGAGAAATACGGGCCAGACTCTCTAATACGTTCAATAAAAAGAAACAACCTTATGATGAGACAAGGAAAGGTTACTTTCCCTATGTTAAAGAGGCTATAGCTAAAGTTCTTGATGTAAAGACACCAATTAATACGAACCTAAAGAAATTAAAGAAACTTGAATTGTCGAATTTCGAACTGGTGAATTGTCGAATTGTCGAAACGATAAAGAAGAAGAAGACGATGGGAAATTTCTCTTTGAGGAAACAAAATTTTCTGCAACACAAATCATTTTAGAACTTGGTAAATACTTGGACGTGCTCGTCAAGTGTCGGGAAGAAGACAGTGGCCACGAAAACAGGGTGACCCCATCACATACAGTAAAATTAAAGTACTACGGTTCAGATGTTATTTGGAAAATCCAGGAGGAAAAAGGGTTAGAGAAAAAACAAACTCAGGAGAGTTGTTTCATTTTATCTGAGCATCTTATTTCAATACTTAATTTTTCTTATGAAGACTTGATAGCGAATGCCATACACAAGAAAAGAGAGTGGCAGACACAAACATACAAAGACATCTTAGGTTATTCCAAAGATCCTGACTTAAAACCTGCTGATTCTGGAATATTTTCTGCACCGCCTACAGCAATGAGTGGTCTGTATGTTAAGTCGGATGCAGATGAGAAGCAGAAGAAACCGGCTAAACAAGGAGGTCTGTCGAATATGTCTTTGAATAAATTACATATGAAAACTAGTAAATACAGCGGAATGACCAGTGAAAGTGATGAGTATCGTAGAGAATCAAGAGGAGGTCATCGTGATGCATCAAGACTCAAGACCAGATTTGAAAACAGATATGAAAGGGTTGAGAAAGGTTTGTTTACATGTATTGGATTGTTGATATGTTTTTTTGTTTTTTTTGTTTGTTTGCTTATAAATCTTCATTAAAATGTTCATGCATTCACTATTGATTCTCTAATTTTGGCTTCAGAAGAAAAAATATTGTACATTAATTGTAGCGTTAATTGGGTTAAACCGGATGAAAACCTGTTTAAAACAAATATTTTCATTGTTTTGGTTATTGTTTCTGTCGTTACCGCAAACCTTCATATACCAAAAACAATTTTTGGTTCTGTCATTTCTGCAGCCGTTAAATGATAACAATTATTCATCTCCAGTAACAGAAATTTCCATTCCTGAAATCTATCTAACTTTATATGAGATCTATAGTAGCTTTGGCTTGTTATAATGTCATTGTCGCATAAGCAGAACTTATGTTATTTCATTACAGCTGGTTACAGAGCTAGTCAAATGTCAAAGTTAGAAAGCATGAAAATTGAAGAAAGCCACGAGACACGTAGGTCTTTTTTTAAAACTTGATTTTGTGCAATTAATAGATGAAATATTTCTAATGATGTCAGAGGATGTATTCTAAACAAGAAGCTATTTTGATATTTGTAGTGCTCAACCCTCCTATTAAGGATCATATGCTGAGTTTTGCTGTTTCGTCCAGACTTTGCCATGAGAAAGGTATTTTATATGAAGATGTTTGTATAAGTTATTTATTACCTGTATAGCAGAGCCATATTTGATATAGAAAACATGAGAACAACAGTGAAACCTGTTTAAACAGACACCTTTATTAAGCCACCATCTGTCTAAAGGGACCACTTTTAACCACCCCTATGTTGGTATTTAAGTGGAAAGCTCACTGTATAAAATGACCACGTGTATACAACAACCACTTATCCAAGGTCCCCAGAGTGGACGCTATATACAGGTTTAACTGTACTAGTAAGTAAAGCTTAAATGGGGCGTCATTCCAGTCTATACTTGACGGTATAGCCTGCTGAAATGTCATGGCAACAATACTTAAAAAAAAGAAGGGGGATAAACAAGCTCTACAAAATATTGCAAGGACAAATATCAACTGAAACAGTTAAGGGAACTCATTGCATTGCATCATTTTTTTCTATTTTTAACAAATCAAATATCCACAAAAAATGAGAAAGAAAAGTTTGTATACATATTACTTTTTTTGTATACCAAATGAAGTAATGAAACTCAAATGCTGGTATGGCATTACTTTGACGCAAGCTCGGCTTTACTCTTAAAACCTTTTTGCGACAGTCAATATTCCCCGGTAGTGCCCTCATAACCAGTTAGTATATTTTCCATACAGAAAAATAATCACATCCGATATCAAACTTATTATCAGAGATCTGATAATAATATTATTGTGTTCTTTGGGAATAGAATAGCAGACTGAAAGCATTCAATTTAATTTTGAAACACAGACTTTCAGAATTAAAAATGTTATATATCGTTTCAAAATAAATTTAGGACACTCATTATTTGTTGTTCTGTTTCAGATATTATTTGTCTCAATGGCAAAAAATCTTGATATCCGATGTTGTTTTGTCAAATATCTGCTATATAATTGCATTGGGATATTTAGGCTGGATAGTTCAACCTTCTTTCATGTCCGACCCAGAACACTATACGTTGTTAGCATTGGCTCAATCCAGATTACAACAGGCAATCAATGAAAGGTACTTCTTATAAATTTTTTTTTTTTGCAATAGATTCTCACAGTTGTGAAGGGGCTTCATCCCTCACCCCCCCCCCCCAAGTACACACACACACACACACACACACACACACACACACACACACACACACACACACACACACACACACACACACACACACACACACACACACACACACACACACACACACACACACACACACACACACACACACACACACACACACACACACACACACACACACACACACACACACACACACACACACACACACACACACACACACACACACACACACACACACACACACACACACACACACACACACACACACTTGAAATAGTACATTTCCTACATGCTTTATTTAAAAGATGTTTTACTTTTGGTTCACTTCCATCAGAAAACATAAGGATATTCAGTTATAAAAATAGACGGTTCTTTAAACTGTTAATAAGTGCATTTATTCATCCTTGACACACATTCCATTTTGGGTAGAAAGACAAATGAAAACTTACTCAGTTAAAATTAAAATGAGAAAATGAGCAACACATTAATGGAGTGTGATGATCACATTGATACTAGCTTGTGGCAGTTTTGGGTTCTGTAAGATGGAGTGTGATGAAATTTATTAGAAAAAAAGGTAAATCTAGTATCAATACATGGAGTTCAGGCAGCAGCTTCCCACAAGTCTAGTATTGCCATGATCTGTTCATAATTTTTTTCAGGCAAAAAGAAGAATTGGAAAGTGGTTACCAAAATAAGAAGTGTATTGTGCGTTATTTTGGTGACACAAGGCTTGACATAACAATCAAATACAAGAAAGGAACAGCGTACGCCAAAAAGCTGAAAGGGCAGAAGGATCCCCAGGATAAACAGCCATTCATGATCACCATGCCAGAAGGTGGCGTCATTGTCTAGTATCTTTTCAATATAAAGTCTTTGAAATGATAAATAATTAAGTGGTTTCATTAAAAACAAATACATATAGTTGAACAAAATATTGACTTTAATGCCCCTTTCGAATAAAGACACATGCTTGAATAAACTCCTGCAATAAAAGTTCAAATTTTAAATAATTGATCATTATGTATACGGATTTACATATCAAATACCTTTGTGTAATATTCTTTGATAGCAGTATTTTGAAGTCTCATTATTCAGTGTAATGGATGAAAGAGAAACGAGCATTATGGCCTGAAGGTCAGCGCTTACTTAGACTTTGTACATGATTTGAAATTGGATTAACCTTCACACTGAGGACATTTTTTGTGGTAACATAAATTTGCAATGCTTTCATAGACTCGTGGCACAACAGTTCTAAACAAGTAGATTTTTGGGCACAATTTTTTTCCTAATGCACTTTACAGACAACAATACAGGGAAGAACGATGGATGTTTTCAGTAATATTAGTATTGCTATTTACTTTTTGAATTAAATCTAAAATTATCTACATAATGTTTTATCATCATCACCATACTCGCTTAAGCATCCATTTCTATTGTTTCTTGGTCATGTCAACATCCACCGCTGTGTCTATTGTTTCTTTTTTTTATATGCCAGCTGACTTTTTTTTTTTTTTTTAAAGAATGATAAAATGCACGAAAAACAGCTTGGCATGGGTTTTCCTAATTTCAAATCAACCTGAATATTAGAGGCCTTTTACACAAGACTCGAAGTGAACTCAAACTGGTTTGAAATGAAAAATCCACTTCGATGCATGAGGCAATCTCAAACCGGTTTGAAATTTAAAGACTACTCCCCGATGTGAAAGTCTGTTTATCAATACAGCGGTCTGGCAGTTAACTTTTCCTTTTTTCTTTTTATTGTAAAGAATAATAAAAATGATTGCATATCTATATATACATTGTGAACACTGGAACGCCTTGTGGCTGTGCTGTCAGCTACAAAAATCTGCCAGACATGCAGAAGCCTAAAAACAGCAGAAACTGCAGCCAGAAAATTGTTGAGCTATTTGGAATAAAAAAATAAAGTTTTAAAAATTGGAGCTGGTGGTGAAGAAGCTGTGCTACACTTTCACTCTCAAACATCAAACCCCATCATCATTACAAAGTATACACACAAAACTTAGTTCTGTAATGTATTAAAAACTGTATTAATACACTAAGAATACTTACCTTTTTTGAAGTAAAGTATCTGTCTTCTTAACCCACATTTGAGAACCATTATCAACAAACCCGGAACTTTACACCATTTTTATAATCCGTTTTCTTAGCAAACCAATTAGAGATCGGATTGATGAGTAGTTGTTGAAGAAACGGGCAATAACGGATTCTGATACTTGGGAGGGTGTTGTGAAAGGGCGGAATTAACTGCGACATTACACACTGACTAACTGACTGATTGACTGACAGACACGGGGGAATGAAAGATCAGCTGCCTCGCGGCGCTGACCAAAAAGGAGTGTTGATAGTCCTTAAAATTAAACATAAATCATTTTAACCACATTTGCGTTTCTGCTTTGTGTAGCTAGAAATTAGTACTAGCAATAGCATGACCTTGAGATTTGGGATTAATAGCCAAAGGGTGATTTGATGAAACGAAATGGAACGAACCTCTATTACCAAAAAATTGATAAATTATGTTATTTTGAAACATTACTCCTGATGTTTTTCCTCATACACACACCATTTCCATTTCTATCTCATCCTTAATACGTTTTGTTAGTTACACTTCTGGTGCTACGGCTATCATAAACACGAAAAATGGGGGCCAAGGGAACTACACGCTTGTATACACCAATGAAACAGATGGAAAGCTTATTGCCCATTTTACGCCTACAGGAAGAGGCGTGTGCTATCATAAAAATGGACAAATAGCGTGAGTGAGATTAATTTTATTAGCATAGATCACACAAGATTCCTTAGATATAATGAAGCTGCTCTTTCCAGACCCATTTCTTATTGTTCAAATGAGGGATTCCAACTGCTGACATCAGCACACTGCAACCTCAGTTCTATTTATAACAGTTCATTATCTTTAAGTTATCTAGATTTCTCATGTAATCTGTCCCAATAACTAATCTTATGCATGACTACAGTACAATCATTAGTCAGTCAACTGCGTAATGATTCGAAAGATTACATGCAACTGAGAAAACTCAATTTCTTATGTGTACTTGAAACAAAGGAGACAGGAAGTATCTGCATGCCATCACGATTACCTGTTTAATTCTTTAAAATTCATTTTTATCACATCAGGTTCACATCATTTATTACATTGATGTGTGTTGCGAAATCATTTTGCAAAAAAACAATTATTCATTTTTGTAAAAGAAATAAACCATGGAAACTAACTTCAACATGATTTCATTTTTCAGGTTTATATCAACAAACAAATTTGGTTCCTGTCACGATGAGGTTTGTATTCCTCTTTACATACCTTATTTTTTCTGCTTGTTTTTTTAATTTAACCACCAAAACGTCATTTTGTTATTCTATAATGAATGTTTCGAATAATTCCCTTTTGGATTTAAAAAAATGGTACCTTTTTGTTTTTAATTTCATAAGAATGTACACAGGATGGATGAACTCACAATTTCATTAAAATGTACACAGGATGAACTCATTATTTCTGCTTAAAATCAACATGCAAAAAAAAAACATACAAATTTGTAAAAATCATATCTTCCCAGTGGGCGAAATCTTCAAAAAGTCTATGAGGAGGAGTGTTTTCTATAGGAAGCAATATCGTCTGCTGTTTCAATAAAAAAACACTCCTCCACAGAGACCTTTTGAGGATTTTGCCCACTGGGTTTATTCAAATTTGATACTGTTTTTTTGCTTTTTTACCTTTGATATACAGAACCTTAATTGTTTTATATGTGTCATTGGCTGCATGGATGTCCATTTGGTGGCACTTGAATACTTGGTGGTGTGGGTGGTACCTTGATACTTGGTGGTACTTTGATACTTGGTGGCACCTTGGTACTTGGTGGTATGGGTGGTATTTTGATACTTGGTGGTATGGGTGGTACCTTCATACTTGGTGGTATGGGTGGTACTTTGATACTTGGTGGTATAGGTGGTACTTTGATACTTGGTGGTACTTTGATACTTGGTGGTATGGGAGGATTTGTTGTAAATGTTGATGGACCTTTAATAACACTTCTTATCCACACTAGAAAGTGTCGAACTACAACATACACTCCATACTTGTGTTCTTTTCCACAACCATGTCCCCAACTTGTTACACCATTCAATAGCCACGTGTTTGTAGATCTTGAGTAGCATTGAAGTGGCCCACCGGAGTCTCCTTGACAAGTATCGGCTGATCCATTAGAAAAGCCTGCGCAAAACATGTTCCCCGTCAGCTTGCCTGCATATGACTTAATGTGATTACAGACACGATAATTAACTATCGGTACTTCAGCTTTGTAGAGTACCTTAGAAGCTTTGCCTTTGTCATCATCCGTGCCTCCCCATCCTGTGATGGTACACCATTTTCCAGGCCTTTCGAAATCCATAAAATCTGGAAGACATATGGTATTCACGTACCTATTAAGCTGAACTGGTGATACAAGTTTAATTATGGCAATGTCGCTTTCGTATGTTGAAGGGTTGTATTTTGGATGTATTGTTATGCTTGAGATCTGTCTGCTCTGTTGTCTTGTGTTGGAGAAAGAAGAATTGTGATCACCTAAAACAATAAGTTCATAACGAAAACTGTGGTTCGATGATCACCACTTCATTAATAATTCATTTCGAGTTACTGCTATATTTAGCAAAAGGTTCTTCAAGTTTTGTACAATGGTTCAAGAGTAGCTGAAGGTCTGATATAACTTATGTTGGTCAAGTAATCATTGTTGTTTATTAAAAGGAGTCTAAGAATGGCAGGCAAAAATATTGAATGAGTCGAAAGACTTCTAAAACACGAAGTTATGCGTTGGTCAAAAGGTGCTCCTTTGTTTTAATTTAGTTAGTTTTTGATGCTTAATTCTGTGAAGTCGCCACCAAAAGTTAGATTTTCAGCCAAAATAAAATCACGCTAAAGTTTCCGAACGGACACTATAATTCAGTTCTAGCTAGCACCCTGGTGATTGTATTATGCCTTATGATTCTGAAACAGCTCGAACTGATGAACTTCTATGAGGGGAATTCAGAAAAATTTAATACAAGTTCTTACCAAAAATGACATTATAATATGCTGGATTCCCACCTTGCACAAAACAATGTGCAGCAGTCAAAACATATTCCTTATGAATCAAAGACCCTCCACATACATGATCTCCTACGGTTATACCCACTCTCCATCGTATTGCTGTTTGCCATGGAAATTCATGCTCAAGACTTTCTTGACCGCCAATGATTCGTTTGTATATGTTATTCTTTCCACATTGCAAGCTCTCTGGAAATAGTTCAAGAGTGGTTGTCATGGTACTTACTTTCCTTTAGTAATTACAGAGCTTGTGCAAGTACAATTTCAGCAAGGATTTGGATATATTTAGAAAGTATAATTCATACTATACAGTTAGGAAAATTTTGTCAGTTCATTACCATTAACACATTTTCACATTCCCGTATTGATTTTATCCTGTTTGGATAAACATTTCTTTCTTTCTCAGTTCATCTATCAAACTTTTAGTTATGGCAGACCAAATCCTTAAACTTCGGTTGCTTTTTGATTCATTTTGTTCTAAAGTACTCATGGATTACTGCGACGTTGCTGTCCTTGTTGCGGTCAGTTGCATAAGGTCCCTTTTAATTCTTAGTACCTAGTAGTGTAGAGTCTTCTCGCAATAGATCATTATGATTGGTTAATTGATGTCACGTGGCTGATCAATATTTTCTCTTATTGACCAACTTCATAAAAAATGTAAACAAAGAAATTAAATGATGAGGAAGACTCTACATTGCAGGCACAGAAAATTATAAGAAAACGGTAGGAAAATATGTTATTCTTTTAAATATTAGAAAAAAAAAAGTTAAAGCAGGGTTATAATTCTTCTCTTAATTATGTTGTCAGGTACTTAATGGTTTGTTAACCTTATTAGCCTGTCAATACTTGGGAAAATATTGACCTCAGTTTCTCGTATGGACCTCACTGGATAGGTCCATAATGTCACAACCTCGGTCAATATTTTCCCGTATTGACAGGCTAAATGGTTAATAAGCCATTAGTAGTAACCTTTAGAACCATGTATAAGAATTACAAGATTCCAATCATGTTTTTGGATTTTCTACTGGTAGAAATAGAGAATTTTCTGCTTTTAATTTCCACTGTATATTTTTTAATACAAACGGGAAATTTTATGAGGATTAAGTTAGTATAAACAAGAACCAAATGGCTGCACAGAGCTGCTTGAGTATAGAACAAAACATATAAAAGTTGTATTGTTATAAAGTTCTTTTGTATTTTTTCAATAGTCAATTAGATTGAAACAACTATGGCCTGTCTGATCTCCACTATATGACATGAATTTCCCTAAGTCGAATAACATCAAAATGGTATGTAGTGTAGCCATATCTTGAGTCCCAATTGGTGAAAAAGGGGAACATGACAGTTTTAAACATGGTTAGGATATGTTGCAATTGTGAACAAATAAAATTCGCAAAATTAAAAAAATCTGAATGGTTAATTTCATTTTTCGAGTTTTTTCTGGTGAATTTTCTAATCTTTACATGTTTTCTGTAGAAGCAGCACAGAAAATGTTCTGGTCATGTAATATAAAATATTATATAGAATATTATCTTGTTTATATGATATATAACAGTTTAAGAAACTTACCCGTCCATACACTACTAACGGCAACCACCATCTGCAAGATAAAATGAAAACATCGGTTATGTACCATTTTTGTTAATATGAGATTGTCTAACTAATCTCATGACATATATTGGAATTACGTCATATTTTCTCTGTCATTATGTAAACAGATCTATGTATGATAATGTGGGTTTTGTTTATTTAGTTTATTTTTGCTTATTGTATTGAACTACTTCCTGTATTTGTACAAATATTATTTTAAGTACTTTAGTCGTACAAACTTTCGCAAGCAGAAAGCTTCGCGAGTGTCAAAACTTGCGAAATTTTTGGCATAAACTTTTGCGAATGAGGCAGAAAAATTTATTTCGCGAGCATAAATTTTCGTGAATCGAGCATTTTAGAAAATTTCGCGAGCATAAACTTTCGCGAATCAAGAGCAAATTGAAATTTTAAATGCATGGATTTTCAAGAATAAAAAAATGTATATACAACAGTTGCGTGTTACACCAGTGTTTTATAGGCATACAGAGGCAGAATATCTTAAGCATATATTAAGGATATCTTGAGGCTAAGAAGTTAGCATAAAGAAGTAAATTTTACCAACTGAAATAGTTGAGTAGTTAATGATATTTGAATAGTTAAATTTATAAGCATGTTTGAGGCTTGACTCTTTAAGATTTTTTAGCATGGCCAAGGCTGAACTCAAAATACATGATGCTTTTAAAAAAAGGTGTGTTTCTTGATATCGAGCAAGAAGAAATTAGGAATCCTAAAAAAAACAAGAATCCTCCAAAGAACAAGGTTCCTCCCAAAAAACGTGCAAAACAAACGGATATCAAAACTATGTTTGGTCCTGCTTTACCAAGACCCCGAAACCAAAATCGCGCGAACGATACAGAGAAAGTTGCTGATGTTATTCAAATAGACTAGATTAGTGTAAATTTGTTTATATTGAGACGTTTCGTTTTGAAGAATACATACAGTATCTGAAAATTCTTCTCAAACCTTGAAAAAAATGAGCTTTTTAAATTTTTTTTCGCGAGCATAAACTTTCGCGAATCAAGGAAAAACATTTATTTCGCGAGCATAAACTTTCGCGAATCGCTTAGTTGAGAATTTTTGAAGAGATTAACTTTCGCGAATTGGGCCAAAATTCACGAAAATCGCGAAAGTTTCTGCTCGCGAAAGTTTGTACGACTAAAGTAATCTCTTTGATCCATGAACAAGGATGAGTGACACTTTGAAACCACTTTTGAAATAAGTGTCAATCAAGCAATTTGAAAGCTTCCTTTAGTTTTTTTTTAACAACCTAGTTTCGAATTTTTTTAACCTGGAAAAATGGTCATTTTGTTGAAATTCTGAAATTTTTCTATTGTCTCTTCTTTTGTTGAATTTGACAATGTCTACCTTGCGGTAGAATGTCGGTGTTCAATATCTACCCAAGTCAGGTCTGTGTCAACAGTGTGAATGGACCCTTTGCTCAAGAGAAAAATTGATGTCTAAAGGGGTTATCTAATTGAGTGGCTGAAGCAATTTTCCTACCCCAAAGTGAGACTTAAGGTGCAAGGACCTCCTATGCAGTTCTTTCGGAACTGAAGAAGCTGTGCTGGGTAAAACTATCCTCATTAAATAATTAGCCGCTATTGTATGGTCTAACTTACCTTGGAACATATTCTTGCTCACTACTTTTTATGCTTAACCGTAATTAGGCCACTGTACTACAGTGTCTACCATTTTGTGTGACAGACAGACAAACAGACAGACAGAGAATGAGATATTAATGTATAGGATGAATAAATATAATAGAAATTTAATATTTGAAATAAAATCATTATTTGGTCACAACCTTCACTCTTATGAATGTATTATTATATCACAGAGGAAAAAACCGGTAGAAAAAACTCGTGTTTTCATCAATTTTGTGCTAGTTAACATTAAGTTAACATATTTGGCCTAAATTAAACATTAATCAAATTAACATAGTTATAATATACATTTAGATTTCTCAGACTTACCAGTAACATTATGTTCTTTGAAGCCATCCTTAGTAGTTTTCAAACACTCCTTCTTGCCCTGCTCAATTTTTTTAATCAAGTTAAAATAAATTTCGTTGAATCCCTGCATCTGCTCCTGCACCTCAATGTTAAGTTGATTTACAAATATTTTTGAAAGCACCTGCTGTTTTAATTTGGTTTTATCTTACCCTTGTGATTTTGTTGATTGCAAAATTATTAGAATATCCGTTTAATGTAACTTAAAGTGTATGTAAGTGATATATATATATATATATTTTTTGCACGTGTAAAAAATTGTTTCTTAAATATCTTTCCGAATACCTTCTTTTTGTAACCAAAGCATAGTTTAATCATCGTTATCTTTAGAATGGTGCTCTGTTGAAGAAATGGAAATGGACTTCACGTAAACTTATACCACCAATAAATTTCCAGGTAAACATTGTACTTAATGTTGTTTTCCTATAATCCAAGATTCAATGTTAGGGCTGGTTTACAGTTTACTAGACCTATGACTTTCTATAGTAGAGACCAAACATTGGTAATATTTTGTAATTATGTCCAAATTTTCCCCAAAATTGCTATTTTTGACGAAAAAAATTGTGAGGTTATTAAGGGCTGTGGTCTCAAAATTTAACTTGTTTGCCAAAGGATATAATAAAAGCATTAATCATTGCTTATATTATTTGACTGCAATAAAGTATCGACACATGAGTTCTATATTCTAAATCCTTTGGTGTAATCCTTTTAGGAATTCAGACAGTGGAAGCCATTGTGAAGGTTGAAATTCATAAGGTTGATTAAGAAGAATTTGGTAGCTTTGGTAGCTTATTTACCTGCAGGAATAGTATAAAAGGAATCTAAAATAACAAACAAACGTAATAGCTCGTTCCTTATCTACCATCCACTGAAGGCATATTTTTTTCAACATTGTTCTTCTAAAATGTTTTTTAAGACACTACTGGTATAGGGTGTAAAAAACTTTTGCAGATTAATTTCTCTTTAAGAGCAATTCCATGTAACGGGCATTACTGTTTAGAGGAATTCAGCTACATTTGAAAATGATAAATATCTAAAAATTAGTTTTATTCCCACCTGTGCTCCTCTTATAATAAATTATATTTACGATTGCGTATTAATAATATAGTGAGATTATTATTTCGAAGGACAATGTTGAACAACTACTTGCAATAAGTATGCAACGAAAAGGAACCATTTTCCTGATTACAGATTAAGTTATTTTTTACATCCAACAAGTTAGAATTATGTATTTCAGCCTTTACATTACAAAGAATATGTATAAATTTAAGTGAATCTGACAACTCAAAAATTACTAAAACATTAGCTAACTTGGATTCTGATAGAATGTTGTTTGTTTACAATAATTCTTCTTAATTTTTAGTTGAACCCACACATCACCTTCCGATGCTCCAACAAGTCATCGATCATGTTAGCTGTCAACATAGCTGGAGAACATGCCAAAATTAAAGTGTCTGGATTTGATGGTGCGGAAGATCCAAAGTTATCGGACATGGTAAAAACTTTATTTTCTCCTCAACAAACACCATGTCAGTGTCACCATCAATGTCAGTAAGAGTTTCGCTTTCACCCACTCCTTTTTGAATTGATTGAATGTTTCTTGCCTTTCCATACCTTGTTGGCCCTTTTTATGTTGGTCCTAAATGGTGTTAATTTTCATGAATTGACGTTCAAAGGATCAACATTAGGTGTTTGTCGGTGAGAGTTTCACCATAAGTTTTCAAAGAACAACGCCAATAAAGAATGACATTAAAAGAGCTGGTGTTAAATTAAGGGCCAATTACAAACCACAACTTCATTTTGGATTACATATACAATACTGTATGTTTATTGTTTCAGGGCTCATTGTTAACAATGGAGAAGTTCTCATCACAGATTGCTATTCAGGTACAAAATCTCACAATGCTCACACTGAGACCTTACTTTTCTTTTTCATTCCCTGCTTATGAAACAAACACAGTGGGCAATCGAGATGCAATTTTTGCCAATGGCAGTACGAATGTCTTCAATACCCGAAATGATGATATTTTTTTTGTGTAAATGTTGGAATTGAAATCAAAACAAGCATGCTAATGTTGCCGTTTCATGTATACAGTCATACCTCTCTATGAGGGGGTAGTGAAGTTGAGCAGTTGAAGAAAACCTACTGCTGTAGCACCCCCATTGGTGTTTTAAATGCTCTAGGTTTTCCTACGTAGGACTTTCATTAATAACAGTTTTATCAGAACTGACAAGACTACCCTGGGCAAGCATTAGTAAATAAAGTATATAAATGAATGGAACAAGAAAAGTGTCGGCTGTACGGAGATATCTGTTAAGTAGAGATTTGGGCTTCACAGAAAGTACGTATCTGTTATTGTAAAAAGTGTCTCCAATAGAGAATAGAGTTGTCTGCTATAGTGAATATCTCCTTAAAGAGAGGCTTGACTGTATTCTGCCCTTGCCCCATAATGCTGTTGGAACAAAAGTCTTGATTTTAACACAATGTCTATTTGTTAATGTATAGCTGTCAAAGTCAATTCCAAAGAAGAGGTCGATAAAAGAAAAAACTTCAGATGTATGTTCTTTTATGTTGTTAACCACCATTCAGTATTGACTCCTAATGAAACTCTGTACTTTCCTCTCTTGCAAGATGCTTTCAAACGGTCATGTATCATTGTAGTTCATGTGTTATCCTTGTTCATCTTCTTACAAGATGTCTTTTTTGGGGCGACAGTAATTCTGTTCTTTTTATGATTCTGTTCACAAAGGTCAGATATATACAGAATTCCAAACACGATTGCATTTATTGTGTTTTGTGATATTCAGATATATGCTTGTTTTGAATGTAAGGTAGACAGAAACGGGAATTAATATGAAAACTGGAAAACAGCTTAATGTGTGTATTTACGAATACCAGGTCTTAACTTCTTCTTTTTATATTGTATTTTATATATTTTATATATTTTATATATTTTATATAGCTCACACTTGTAGAAGAAGAACCAAGTGAAGACATTTTAGAGAATAAAATCAAAGATTTGGAAATTAAATTTCAAGAAGAGAAGGACATAACACCACCTACATCTTATCATTTGGAACTCAAAACTCTTCAAAAGAAAATGAAGTATGTACTCTATAATGTTTATTATTGCCCGCATAGCAGGGCTATATTCGATACAAAAAATTCGCGCGATCCTATTGGTCGATTGCGCTTAAATGTGACGTCACTCCGGTCTATACTCACCGGTACAGCCCGCTCAAGTGTCATGGCAACAATATTTTTTATAAAATAAGAGGCATGAATGTAAACAAACACAGAAAAAACATAGATAGATAGATAGAAAAGACATTGTAGGGACAAATTATAACTGAAATATTTAAGGAACTCATTGCATTACATTTTTTCTGTTTTTAATAACAAATCGCAAGCTCTGGCTTTACTATGAGGTCAGTCAGTATTCTCCAGTAATTTCCTCATAGTCAGTTAGTATAGGTTAATCATTGTTTCTCTGACCCGACCACAGGTAAAGCAGTTGCCAAAAATATCAACTTTTGTAATCAAATACTGTAATCATACCAATTTTGTAATCAAATTTTGAAATACAAATATAATGGGAAAGTTGGACTTGGACGCTATTGTCGATATCCAATACAAACAACATATGCATTTAGTCACTATCTCTCTGCCAAGATAAGCTCGTTCATTATGTAAAATAACAAATATCAAATATCAAACAAAAACAACATAAACAACATAAACAACAACAACAACAACAACAACGTGTTATCAACGTCCGTTATTCGTGTATGAAATTTCTACCTTTTCTAATGATAAAAATGATGGTCAAGTTGAGGAAACTTGAAATATTTGACAACACTGAGCGTTTGTTTTGCTTTTTGTGCAGAACAGTCTTTCACATATTAATTTATGATCAACTGATATGATGAACCTTTTGTCAATTTTTTTTCCTCTTTGTTATGTTGAGCTCTGTACCTTTACGTTATTGTTAAGTGAACAGTACCTCTTCCCTTGCTAAGTGAAGTCAAAAGTTAAGTGAAAAGTGCATGGCTAAACTTTCCTACACAAACATCTAACACCAGACCTTTTAGCACCATTAAGGGCTGAGGTAATGCCAACAAAGTATTTGGTTTTTGTGAAGTAGTTTTAAAAGCGACGAAAAAAAGTATTGTTCATCAGAATATGTGTTCCTTTTTTAGGGAAATCATCACGAATTGGATGGATCACTACCGCATTGCAACAGGTTTGAAAGTGCCAGGTAAAACTGCCATCAAGTTAAGAAGACATTGTAAATCAGCCGGTCCACCAGAACTTCCGTCAAACACCGTCATACGTAAACACAAGCGAGTGCCGTCAGCTCCAGCCGTCACAAGTCGTCATGACAAGTATGTTTTATGTTCTAATTCTTTACCTTATTGGCCCTTATCACACCGGCCGTTAATGACGTTATTTTCATTGGCGTTTCAAGGACCGGCGTTAGATGTTTGTCTGTGAAGGTTTGACCAGGGATTTTTCAAAAATAACGCCAATAAAGATCGGGTTAGAAAGGGTGCGGCGTTATATTTGGGCCGCCATAAAAAAGGGTTGATAAAGTGTTGATTTATCTTATAAAGCTGTTAGAGGTACTCCTCTTTGGGCTATGTTCATAGTTACAGCAAACAAGGCTAATTATAGTCAAGAATGATTTTAAAAGAACCAAAAAATGGTTGCGCATATGATGCATTAATTAAAACGAAACAAGAGCCTTATGGCACGAACACGATTGCAACACTTGTTACCATATAAATACATATCAATATTCTTAAAATATAAGCCATTCTATGATAAACATTTACTTCATTAAGTTTATCAAATCCTGAAAGACAAAAATTTGAGGTCGTTGCACCAAGTCTATCGGGAAACAGGTTAGGGTTTTTCTGATGGGGAAAACAATAACACTCTCAAGTTTTAATAAAAGAAAGGTACTTCTTCAGGCTCAAAGAAGAGTCAAGATGATTACAATATAAAAAAACTTCAAGCAACTATTATATTTTAACAGTTGTGTTGTACAATAAAAGCAGCAAGTAAAACAAGGTTAAATATGCAGAACAGTTTTTGAAGGAAAGTAATACGAGCAAAGAGTATCAAATAGTGGAAAATGACTTCGCAGAGGAACCACTTGAATAAAATATTGAAAAAATATCGGTAACCTGTTTTTCAATATTAACTACAGTACTGGACAGAACAATATATCAAATGATTGTATGAAGCACAAAAAAATTCAGTTTCAGTTACATAATACCGATATGCAGGTTTAGGCTTAAACCTGGTGGGAAGTAGGAAGGTAGGAAGGTCCATTTTATGATAACACTACTCCGCTGATTTTAGATATTTCGACATCAGTTTCAGAGAAATATACTTCAATACTTTTGACATAAGGAAGAATGATGGAAACTTCACTCTAGAAATTTTAATTAGATTGGCTCGACAGTTTACCACAAGTACGTCCCAACTGATTTTGGTTCAAGTCTAGAAATTGAGAAATTAAAGTTTGTAAAGATTATAACAAAATATTGCAGAATTAAACAATCGGGAAGGACCCTACAGCAAGAATACACCTATCGGAAATTCGCGTGTTTGTGACAAAGTAACCGAAACACTCTGTTGTAGAGGTCGGAGATAAAAAATATTTTTAAGAGAGCTTTGACCAGGACGATATTAGACTTCTTAGAATAAGTTGCGAAATATATATTGGTCAAAACACTAAAAACAAAGTTTTGACCGCAAACTGATGATAACATCTTGTTAGACAAACATATATCTAAACCTTTCCCGATATTCTGTTTAACTCTGTATTATCGGCAACGACTTGGTGTATCACTACCATGAAAAAGACCCGTCGTATACATTAAATATAACACGTCATACATGAAGAAGACCCGCATATGCCTTCGAAATATCCCGTCATGTAATACAGTGTAATAGCTTGTAATACGGTGTAAATAGCCTGTAATACGGTGTAATAGCTTGTAATACGGTGTAATAGCTTGTAATACGGTGTAATAGCTTGTAATACAGTGTAATAGCTTGTTATACAGTGAAGTGGACTGTAATACCGTGTAATAGCCATTAATACGGTGTAATAGCCTGTAATACGATGTAATAGCCTGTAATAAAGTGTACGGTAATAGTAGTTCTCTTCGATGCGCCCAAAGAAAGAATGTTTTCTACGATTGTGTTGATTTCTTGATATGTGTTTGTATATATTTTATGAAAATGCGTTAATAAAAGAGTTTGAAGAACAGTAGATCATCGGTTGAAGATTAAGTTTGTAGGGATGATCTTTTTTAAGTGCGTTGACATTAGTTGTCATATTGTTGATTGCGTTCTTGAAAGGTTTTGCGTAATTGTAAAGTGTTGTTTTGTCAGTAAACTGGATAGATTGATATTGGGGTTAAAGATCATGTTGATTAAGTAAAAATTAAGGAGTGCAGGAACAAGTGTAAAGCCCTGTGGGGCACCAAAGCAATCGAGAGAATGCGAGAAGTTTTGTTATCAATGTGAACAGAGTGTGTTCAAATCATAAATGTAACTGAGATTTTCAATACGTCATAATCTATAGTGTTGAATGCTTCTGAATAATCTGCAAAAACAGCAAGAGTGATTTCGCCTTTATTCATGACTTCTCAGAGCTGACAGTGGAGAATGAACGATGAATGCCTTGTTGTCTTGATTGTTATAGAGATGATGATTCTATAGATTTGGTGAGTTGCTGCGTAACAACCGTCTAATAAACTTTTAAAAGAACCGAAAGAACTAATATTGGGCAGTAATTGCTGAGATTGGTTGGACTTTGATATTGGTCTTGTCTCGTATTCGTATTTTAGTGCATTTCTTTCAATTGTGGTGCGATTGCCTTGCACCTTGAGAACATTGATTGGATTAGGATCGAAAGTTGTTTTGGTTCTAAAGGTTGTTTTTTTTGTCGTTTGAAGAGGAATTGACCACCAATGTTGACTGATTTTAGTGTGGCTTTTCGTTGGTTGTCAAGGTAGAACTTCTGTTCTGCATCTTTTTTGGATCATGTTGCTTACGTGCTTTCTTCACAACATCTGGCTTGAGAACTCGTTGGAGTTTAGTCCTGAGTTTAATAGTATCTAATAGCGTCTAGTAGCAGTAAGATCTGAAACGACGATACACCTATAGTTATGTTAGGTGTGGAGTAGTAGATTAAAAGATAGTTTTGAGGCTCTATTAGGGTCTTTGTTTTCAATGATTGATGTTTGGATCAGCTTTAACAAGAACAAAATTTTCGTCAAAACTGTTACATTGGGGGGTCTTCAAGATGATGATGAATGCTCTCACACGCCATATAACTTGACATGTTTCTTGTATTATGCTTCCAACATTTGAGGCGATCAATTTGTATGAAGTTCCAATAGTAAATTGGGAGTCGCCTGTGACGAAGTAGCTAACAGTTATCCCTAACCATTCAGCTGGACTTTCAACTTCCCTTCTTGACAATGTAAGGGACTATCCAAGAAAGCAATTTTTCGAATGTACTTGGTGACATCCTGAGACACTTGAAGAAAATTCCTCATCGTGCAACCAGAATATAAGCCTTTCTCTTCTCTTTCCGCAAAAAGTTTCCTCATCCACATTTTATGCTTTCTGGACTTATAACCACCACTTTCTACAAAGCGCTTACGACGTATCATGAACGCCATCAACAAAATTTTTCAAGAGCAGAAGCTTATATTATTGGAACACGTCTCGAGATATATACCATTTAAATTACCCACGCAGACGTTACATACCAAGTGGAAATTTTTTGTGTCAAACACATTTTAGGAGCCTCAGTACGACGTAATAATTTGGGATGCAGCAACTTTCTGCAGTCCAACTTCCAACTTCATCAGCTTCATCAATGCGCGATTCTATTTGGAGATGGTGTCCGAGATTGAAGGAGGGTCCTTAGTATTAAAGAAATCTCAAGCGAGCTTGGAAAGAATGTTTGAAAGAAGAAGTTGGAAATTCGACAGCTGATTTGGTGACATTTTGTAAATTTTTGATCTGTTTAGGAAATTTCACAAGATTTTGTTTAACCTTGTCATGAAAAGTTCTCTGCCAAATTTTGATAAACTTCTTTTCAACATTTTGAATCACTGACCAGCCCCGAAACTAGTCTGCATTTTTCGTATATACGGTGTGGTTTGGCACAATTTTTTGGCTACTCTGGACTAGTGGTCAGCTTCCTATACATTGTTGGTCAATTCGGGACTGTGACACGCTATTTTAGCCATGATTTTGTAATATTGAGATCATGTTATTCTTGAAAGTCGACCATGGAAACCAGATAAGTTTGACATTACTGCAAAAGAGGTGTTGGGTAGTGGCAGCGCTCTAAGAGATCAATATTGTTTAATTATAAACTAGCAACTGTGATCATTTCTAACTTGTGGCGATATCTTTGCTGTTTTGTCTAGATTGATCGAGGTAATGGCAATGGCACTGAAATAAAATATCAAAACATTCTTCATTTATATTTACATATTCTCATAATAAGTGATTAATAGCAATATCGTTACGAAGTCAGTAAAACAATAAAATGCATTGAAACGAGGAGAAACTTGATCTTGTGATCATGATATATTGGTCAAAACAACTTATTAGCGTTTCAAAAATATTTATTGACGACAAGTTCATTCATAAATTTAATTTCATCATTTTCAAGTGGAAACTAAAAGGCGTTAAGAATTTGGCATTAGATTCATCAAATTATCGAATCCTTCAAAAATTCTATTTTATTAATAGATGCTCAACCTTTTTGCGAAAGAAACTTGTGATGGTTATTATTATATTATATATAACTTTTTTGATGCACGTACCAGCACAAAATACGGTTAATATGGTACGTTCGATGCAATACTTACTATCCATTCACAAAATGTGTTTGTATGTTTTTAAAGAATAGTCATACAAAACTGCAGACATTGCAACATTTGAGTAGTTGGTTGGTTACTTTTTTCAGTGATACGCGTATCACAAAAATTCAACTTTCTGTTTTGGTACGTGAAGCGAATTATGGATACACGTACAGTAGAATCCCGTTTAGTCGTACCCTGGGAAACTCGGACATTCGCTTAGTCGTACGGATTTCCTGCCCCCTCCTCCTTGGATTTGATGACCCTAATCAAGCCAAAATACTCCGCTTAAGTCGTACCCCGGATAACTCGGACACTCGCTAAGTCGTACCATTTTTCTCGGTCCCTTTAGCGAAAAAAACTAATGTAACTCGGACTTTCTGAAAACCGTATGTCAAATGATTCGAATTGAAAATCGAATTCTTGCAAATTTCATTAAAATCACACGATTTCCTGACAGCATTGAACAAGAAGGCACTGCTGAAGATGAAGTCCCTGTGAAACCTTCGAATGAAGAAGTGCGGCAAGCTATTGAAACGCTTCTTACATATTCACTGTTTACAGAAAGTGGGGAAGTAGGAACAATGGCTACGAAGGTTTCCTCTGTTGTTGAATCAGAGCTCACTCGCTTCTTAAAACAAGTGACAATAACAGACTTCTTCAAGAAACAGTAGCTATTTAAAAGTTGTATACATGTGTAGCTTTTTCTATTTGATAATTGTTAGATGATATACAGAGTGATTAATTAGTACCCCGTTCTTTCTTTTAGCACTCACCTACAGGTAACCTAAAGAGAGACGACTCTTTTTAGTTTTCACCAAAAATCTTTAATAAAATCCTGATAAGTCGTACGTTTCAAGAAAGTCCGAGTTATCGAGACTTCGGATATCTCGGACATTCGTTAAGTCGGACGAATTTCCTGTCCCCCCTGAGGGTCCGAGTTAACGGGATTCTACTGTATTTTCAAATTACAGTTCAAATTAATTTTTATTATCGTTTTGCTTACATTTGAAGTTACCATTTTAACATCTGTAATAACTTACTCAGCCAATCAAATGGCCTATTTCCCGTAACTCGTAACAACCGTATTCCCGTAACAACTCTAGACACTTGATTGAACTGAACATGAAAATGTTAAATAAACGAAAGACTGTTTTTCGTGAAAGTTTATCTTACGCGGACGCATTAAGTTTCTATTGGACTATATTTTAAGGTCAAGAATCCAGAAAAGGTCTTTCCGCAGTAACCTTTTTAGTCCTGACCGGATATTACATTTCAACGTCAAATTTTGAGCAGCCCCTTCAAGTATCAAAAACTTTCACACTAATTTACCCGCGCTAAGTGTATGTGAGTGTGTATGTTTGAAGAAAATTGACTTGATCATTGATATTAAAGTGTCTTGATGCCCTGCTGTTTTTCATACACTGCCAGTGTACCGTTCAAACATTTTTTGTCATTCTTTAAAAGCAAAATAAAAGTGATCAAGCCAACGTAAAGTAAACACCTGTTTTTATGTTGATAAAGTAAACGCCTGTTTTTATGTTGATAAAGTAAACGCCTGTTTTTATGTTGATAAAGTAAACGCCTGTTTTTATCTTGATAAAGTAAACGCCTGTTTTGTTTTTGTTTACCGAAAAGTAAATAACTTTAGCTCAGTGTTAATTGTTGTTCTTTTATGCACAAATTGCAAAAGATGTGTAAACAAGAAAATGCTGTTTTAGCAAGACGACGCGAACGTTCTATCGGGGTTTTCCCAGAGTAAAAAAAGACTAGGTCGAGTCATTCGAACGCGTCTTATTTTTTCACGTCGCGTTTACAACTTCAAAATCATAATTTTCACGTCCTCTACAAAACGTTCCAAAAATGTCAACAGAAAATTGCAGCACGAAGAAAAAGTAAGTAAAATTTTAACGAACACAATTGTGGGGTATTTTCTTTTGGAAAAGTAAACAAGTTTTTATCTGTTTTTAGAGAAACAATGCAATGGTCTGATGAGAAAGATGTTTTGATGATGAGAGAGGTGGCTGCTATTGGTATTTACACACAAATCTGGATCGAGAGAGAGAGGAAATTCCTGGCAAGTTGTTGCAACAAACCTTAATTCAATCGATGGATTTTTAGTTACTGGGAGAGCTGTCAGAGATAGGATAACTTCCCTAATGAAAAAGTTTTCAGCACAAAATAACACTGAAAAAAAGGCCAGTGGAATAAGTGGAGATGAGCCCACTGAAGCAGAAATTTTACTTCAAGATTTATTGGATATGTGTGCTGACAGCGAGCTCAGAAAGGGAGAGGAAAAGTTGTCAAAAATTACAAATACAGCGTTAGAAAAACAGAAGGCTGTTGATATACGAAATATAGCGATGGAAAGCATGAAGGAAACACGAAAAAGAAAATGTGAAGATGAATCAAAAGAAAAGCGTACCAGAAGGTCCAGTAATGACACATTAGAATTTTTAAAAGAAAAAATGGACATGGATAGAGAATTAAAGAAGAAAGAACTAGAGAATAAAGAAAAGGAACAACAAACATTTCAACAAATGATGCTTCAACAACAACAAAATAGCGATAATATGATCCAATTATTTGCAGCCCAAGCACAAAGTCAATCTGATCAACTTCGTGCCCTGATGACTCAACAACAAAACCAGATGTTAGCATTAATACAAGCCCTCAAAAAAGATTAGAGATATAAATAGTATTAAAAAACTCTGGAGATTGACAGACATTGTTGGTATTATGTTTTTATATAAAATACAGGATAAGAGATTATTTATTATTTATGGTTATGTCACATAAAAATGAAATTTTTGTTTAAGAACTGCATCATAACATAATTGTAATTCTTCAACCAAAAATTTCACTTTTATTCTCCATAAACGAAGTTAATAATAGTCCATGTTAATGTTTCTTTGTTTTCTACATGAAAAATACATGATACTTGATAAATAAATAAAAGTTGATTTATGAACAATATTCCTGTATGCTTGGTGGCTGTAAATCGAAATACTCAGACACAATGTTCCCATACAAGCATGTGTGTAAATTTTGTAAAAGGGCACATACAATGTACACTTTTCCTATTGGTGAAAGTCTTAACTTTAGTCCCTTTTTGTAATCTATGAACTTGAAATAATTTCGTATATCTCCAAAAAGCCATTCCACACTTGTCCGTACTTTACTCATAGCTTGATTGTACAAATCTTCAGCAGGGGTTAGGTTTCCTGTTCTGTAAGGTGCTTGTAGATGTATATTTAATGGGTAAGCTGGGTCACCATAAACACATAGGGGGTGACCATTGTAATGAGCTATCCTTTGTAGATCTGGGAGCAACTGGGATTCATTTAGCATTGTACTGTCATGTCGCCTTCCTTCGTATGGGCCACACAAATTTCCTATGAGGCCGTTTGGAAGAGCTATGCTCTGAAATTTAAGAGCATGTACTCTTTTATGCCCATTATAAACAACTCTCTGATGTAAACCAGGTCTGCACATTGGGATGACTGTGCCATCTATAAAACCAAAGCAATTTTGAAGTGGTGCACCTTTATCATGAATAACCTGGGCATACATATCCAACATATGAGGTTGTAGAAACCACTGATTCCAGGATGTAAGTTTAAAGCAATGGTGCGTATACAAAAAATCAAGCACATAATTAAATAAGATACACAGTTCAGTTTGATCCCTTCCAAATAATGGAACCATATCAGTATATCTACATGGATAAGCCAGTCGTTTTAATAAAATGCAAAAACCTTCTACGCCACTGCAGGTAGTTCTTTGTGGAGTTACAATTTTCTCAGGAATGTCTAGTAATGAGCACAGCTCGTATATATCTGTCGATTTAAATCTGAATTCTGTTGTGCACTGCGCCTCATCCATGGTGTTAAGGTTAAATGTTTGAAATTTCCAATACGGAAATACCTCTCGGGACCGATTTAGATCATATAATAATAAAAAATCTCCATCATCCAATAAATCCATGGAATAAGCGATAACAAGCATATCTCGAACAGCTTTCAAACTTGTGGCTGACGCCATTTTGAAAACCTTTCACGTGCTAAATCAAATTCCCGCATGACGCGAACGTAAGTGCAAAACGTGTCTTGGTAGCGTCATCAACACGTTCGCGTCGTCTTGCTAAAACAGCCTAATGTGTCAAAAAGGAAAACCCCGATTTTTTTCAAAATTTCTAAATTAAAAAATATTGGTATCGGTACCATATGAAAGTCAGTCCTTTAAATTATGGAATCATATGAAAAATCAACTTTTTTTGGTCTCAACTACAATTATTCGAGTGTCCCAAAATCCTAAAATGTCCAAAATTTTTAAAATTTCATTAATTTTCATAAGTATTTAAATAAGAATTTTCTTCCTTTATAGAAGTAAATTGTTTCCTACGGATTATAGCTAACAGTGATACATGCATTGGCATTTTAGTATGATGTACAATCTATTTTTAGTATGAAGTACAATATATTTTTACCTATTATTTACTTTGAGCAAGCGTCCTTGCGTTCCTCTCAAGGCTTTTGATATTTTGCTTGCCAACTTGGCAACTAGCAGAACCTTTATGTTGCCTTTATGTTGCCTTTATGTTGGCAAGTTGCCAAGTTGACTTTATGTTGGCAAGTTGCCAACTTGGCAACTAGCAGAACCTTATGGCAACTTGGCAACTTGGCAGAACCTTTATGCAAAACCAGTAAACAGATGGAAAATCAAAACTAAATTACAGTAAAACAGGGCTCTTCCC
Source organism: Turritopsis rubra (assembly GCA_039566895.2). NCBI lineage: Eukaryota > Metazoa > Cnidaria > Hydrozoa > Anthoathecata > Oceaniidae > Turritopsis > Turritopsis rubra. The sequence goes on from CM077630.1 coordinate 10,754,312, forward strand.
CAACAGAGGAACACCACGCGTGCTACTTCACTAAACACTAGCCCCTGTTCCAACCTGTAAGCTTTGATGGACAAGTTCAATTGCGGAACTGCGGCTATAAAAGTGAACAGAGAAGAAGAAAAAGAAGGAAAACGCTGGTTTTAATATATATTTCGTCCTACGAGGAAATATATAATAATAAAAATTAGAAACAGATTCAATTTTTCGTAGTTTGACTTGATAAGTGGCGTGTTATCTAGCAACATCCAACAGGGTAGCACTGTTGTCCTCAGAAATGGCTAGTTTTTCTACAAATTTGTCCGATAAGTGCATAATGAATCTTTCCTTCGTATCTGTTTTCTCGAATAACACATCGACGTGCCACGACACGGTTAATAACGTTGTCGAATGCAAAACCAGCATCATTTTGACGGTTGAAAACAATCTGCGCAATGTTGTGTGGAATATCATGTTTTGCCATACAATAAGTAAACGTCTCTCTGAAATCTCCGTGAATTAATCCAACTCTATCTTGCACAATAACTTTGCAAGAACACATGTTGTACTTGTGTGCTAGTGAAGCCTTCTGAACTTCATTTTCACGATTTAATTTTATTTGTCATTATTTGGCAGCAGTCATCAGTCTTTGGATAGACCCTTGGAACATTCTTTTATATAGTCCAAACCCATCAATACAGTTTGAAACTTAACACCTTCAACTTCCTTATTATTATTATTATTATTATTATTACGATTACGATTACGATTACGATTATTCAGTAATATTTATACAGGTATATACAAACCTAATTCCTGCTATCAGCATGTGCCCTGTTAACATAGGTAAATAATATATACAATAAATAAAACAGTAAAAGAATTTATATATTTGTAAAATTAGTTAAATTAGTTAAAAGTTATTTAAAGTTATTGGATACTTATGAAATAAATTGTTGAGAAAAGCAAACTTCCATTACGTCGTCAGTCACGTGACACAGGCTTGTGGTAAAGGGCACTTTAGGTTTGCTGAAAGATCACGTGATTAGTGTCGTATGTCGTATACAGGCTCATACGATTCACTTTTAGACAAAACAAACAAATACCCAATGAATGTATACAGATTGAGAATTCTTTGCACAGAGATATTTAAAACTATAAATGATATTAACCCGATCTATGTGAAAGATATATTTAACTTAGACCCTGTTAGAAGAGACAAATGCAACAACTTGATAAAAATTCCAGTGATCACTGAAAAATTTGCCACAAAAAGCTTACGTAACCTAGGACCTGTCATTTGGAACAAATTGCCAGGTCATATAAAGTCAATAGATAGTTTAAACTCTTTCAAAAAAATTATAAAAAACTGGCACAAAATGCTTCTGTAAAATGTGTGTATCCGATTAGCTACCTCAATTGTTTAGTTTTGTTTTGTTTTCTTTTGATGTTTTCTGGTTGTTTTTTTGTGGTTTTCTTTTGATGTTTTCTGGTTGTTTTTCTTCTCAATAACAAGTATATATAAAAATTGTAAAAAAATAAATTAGTCGGTCTGGATTAGCATCTATGTATTTATATGTAGAAACTAGATATTATATGTAACCGACTTTAAATAAATTAAATAATAATAATAATAATAAAAAAAAAAGCCCTCTGTTACATTTAGGGTCCATGGTCCGGGTGAGGACCATTACTTAGGGTAAAAACCTTGTTGAATTTGTTTGGGTCGATGAGCATTAGGCCACGTTAAGTTTTCACCAGAACGATTTGTTATATTGTGACGTTATGCATAATTATAATAATTAGACAAACGCACATACGCACATTTTACGACTTTTACTTGGCAGACAAAACATACTGTATGTGTTGTGTATGTAATTTATTTTGTTTATTTTGTTCGCGAAATTAACGCGAGCATTATTTTAACACTTAACCTCTTGATGACCTTTTTTCGAGCTTCTTGTTGTTGTTTTTGTTGTTGTTATGTTTCTGTTTTTGTTTGTTGGGTTTTTTGGTTGTTTTTTTGTGTAGTTTTTGTAGACATTATCACATACTCTTTTCTGCGACAAAAAAACTGTAAATTGTACGAATGTCGAAAATATATTGTTAAAAACATTTGCACGGATAATATATTTAACGCGGATGGCGATGTTAGATTTTAATGGGTGTACTAAATTAACCCGGATCTACCGTTTACTATGTGACATTTTCATTAAAAAAATCAACCAGCAACAAGATGCAGCAGCCTCTCCCGAATGTTATAACATATGGAGCGCAATGTTGCATGGCATTAATTTTTTCAAAAACTTAAATTCTATGTAGTGATATTTTTGACAAATGTGTTCTGAATACTTTTTCAAAAATACGAGAAAATATCAAACCTAAATTTTCGGATGCATTTTCTTTAAAATGTAGGTAATTCTTATTTTTGACAAGTGTTGTTGTTAGATGCAATATTCTTGACAAAATATTCAAAATTTCTTTTAACAGGATTGTGATGTCATAAATGGGCGTGCTCAAGCGTTTTAGCTCTTATCAATTCTTCGTTCAGGAAATAAAAGAAGGTCCAGGTCCTGGAACCTTGATCTGCAAATTAGACAAAAAAAACCTTTAAAAACTGAACGATGACCACGATCGAAACCTGAATATATATTGAATATATTCTTCCGGAAATCTAAACAATACATTTGCATGAAATTTTGCATGAAATTTTCCTTTGCAGTCGCCTTTTTTTTTCTACTAATGGCACTCCATAGTTTATACATCAGTCATTTTGATGAAAGAAAGAGCATGTCGGGTGAATCAATGTTGAAGCAGTCTGTTCTCCGTTTAACAAAAATAATTAAATATACAATAATCTCATTAATAATTTATCTTAACTCCATTTTTTTGGTAACACCTCACGTGACATCCAACAGCACAGTACTGTCCTCAGAATTTCCTATATTTTCTTCAAATTTGTCTGACAAAGTGCATAATGAATCTCTCCTTCGTGTGTATTTTCGCGAATAATACATCGACGTGTCGGGATCATTTGACGGTTAATAACGACGTCGAATGCAAAACCAGCATTGATATTTCTGTTGAAAACAATCTGTGTAATGTTGTGCGGGACGTTGTGTTTTGCCATACAATAAACAAATGTCTCTCTGTAATCTTCAACGCTATCTTGCATCGCAACTTTGTAAGAACACATGTTGTACTAGTGTGCTATTGAAGCCTTCTGACCGTCACTGAGGCCCTATTTACTCCTACCTCATCTCCAATGTTCAATGGAATGCAATGATCGCATGAAACAAATGAATTAAATTTGTCTGAATTGTCTGAATGACATTACATGAATGACATAATATTTAAAATTAATTATGTGAATGACGTCTGAAGTCGGATATTTCATCCCGCGTACGTGTTTTATTTATTCTACATTGAGATGATGTTATTGATTTTCTTGCAGCTAAGTTCGTTTGTTTGTTTGTTTGTCTGTCTGTCTATCACGCAAAAAGGTAGATCGAGTTGTAAGGTGGCCTAATATACTCAAACATAAGTAGTGAGCAAGAAAATGTAAGTTAGACCATTATAATAATAGAGAGAGCGGGAAGAGTGGAATCAGAACTGTTTTTATTTTTTTGCATTGTTTGTTTTTGCATTTTTTGCACTGCGTAGTTCTTCTACTTTTTTCTCGACAACTTCAACTGAAATTTGCGATACATTTCCGGAATCAGATCAGCGTTCAAAAATTAAAATAGCATCCCTAAGGCCTGAACAATTTCCGCTTCAGTCTTTGAGAGAAATCGACAAGGCCATGGTGAATTCAGAAAAAAATATAGAAAATGACGTATTCTGAAAACCCTATAACGACACTCTATAACCCTCACCTGCAACGACAGATCTCCCTTCTCGAAGATGTACAACGACGCGCAACAAAATTGATACCTGGAATGAAAAACTTAAGCTACAAGGAAAGATTGGAAATCATGAACCTTCCGTCCCTGCAATATCGTCGATATAGGGGCGACATGATGGAGATGTATAAGATCACCCATGAACTTTATGATAAAGAAGCTATTGGAAATTTTCTTCGCTTTCGATCGCAGGATGGTCAAGAATACAACTTACGTCGTCACGAATTTACGGTCACCCGACAAAAATGTCTTAAAGACGTAAAAAAGTATTCGTTTAAAAATCGAGTTGCGGAACAATGGAACAACCTGCCACCGGACCTTGTGCAAGCACCATCTCTTAATTCCTTCAAAAGTCGACTCGATAAGTTATGGAAAAGTGCTGGTATTATGTTCGATATCAATCTGAATCTCGTCGAAACAACAGCCTGTCGACAAACGCGATATCGACAAGTCGTTAAAGATTGAACTTGGCGTTAAAGGCACCATGTGCCTACTTCCAGAAACTTGTATAATATAATATAATAATATAAGCGGGATTTACGGTATGTCTTTAATTTGGTCATGGTGATACAAGATGTTGTGTAAATAAAGTTAAGGCATATGATGTTGTTCACATATATTGTGTGCTTTTCTCGATAATGATGCAATGTTTCAATAGACCCATTTGTTATTGTTCAAATGAGGGAATCCAACTGCTGACATCAGCACACTGCAACCCTCAGTAGTTGTACTTATAACAGTTCATTATCTTTAAGTCCATTTTCTACCAACATGTACATTCATCTTTGCCAGTTTCTTTCAATAGCAGTACTTTCTGTGCACATTTTCTTTTTGATTTTTAGTCTACACAGGGCAGAAGCTTTTCAGGGGGTAATTATTACCTCGGTAAGCGGGGAACCTTAATTAACAAATACGAAATGCATTCCTAATGAAAATTAATGATTTCGAACAGTGGTCAAACTTTCATTGGACCACAATCATAATTTCAGAAAGTCCTATCTCGTCTCCTCTTACATTTATCGTTGCATGCATTTTCTATTCTTCTTGCTATTCTTCTTGTTATTCGTTCCTTTATATTTCTTAATATTTCTTTAATATTTCTTTATATATCTTAATATTTCTTTAATATTTCTTTATATTTCTTAATATTTCTTTATATGTAGACTTTTTGATTTATTTTTTTTCCCAACACATCAATCTACTAGCCAACCAAGGTTCCCTCTACCACACATCAATCAGCTTTTCGAGGACAAAATGTTCTTATGATTACATTAAGATTACAAGACTTCCTAATCAACAGGATAGATAGTCTGTTAGAGATAAAAATGCTTCTTTTTAATTCTTCTGCTAAGCTTCGTGGTGGCTTCTGCGAAAAAAATCGCTCCTGTAATACTTTTCACATGGTGAAAGGTTTTTATTCTGTTGGCTCAATTCATTAAGATGTTTCATTATGCCAAGTATTCAGTTTAAAACACTAAGTATCTTGAGATTGTGTAAACCCAACAATTTCCTTCGATAGCCCGCGGAAATTGAATAAACTTTCGTATTTCATGTTGATAATATATCTCGCTAGAAGATTAAAATAGCTGAACAAAGTTTCACAAAAAGTAATTTTCGATTGTTAACATTCCTGTTGACTCGATTGCTTCCGATAATGCTATAAATTATTTATTGCACTTTTGAATTATCAAGTGCGGCATTCCTTAGAGGGCGGCGCTTATTTCAAAATGCCAACAGAAAATTATTTTTTTCTTTATTTTCTTTCCATAACATAACACAACAAAAGATGGATAAATAAAACATAAAATTCCTATATAATACAAAATTATCAGATTATTAATTATTATTCAAATCGCGTATACGCGAGGTGTTTGAAATGCAAAGCGCTCGTCGTCGTCGTCGTCGTCGTCGTGTCACCAAAAAAAAGCCTGTAAGCTCATAGATTTGCAAATCACAGCCTAAATCATTTAGCCTTGGTTTTATGTATGCATGATATAAAGGGGAATGATATGGATGCAACGCTATCATTGTGGATATATGTTCAAGTATTAGCTAGCTACCTTGATGATGATATGAAATCGTCGAAGGACAGAAAGAGAAAGTTTTGTGATTTTGATTTGTTGGCCAAAAAATATATAAAAATCTATGTGAAAGTGTTATACCAGATATACCTATAGACAGATAAATAATGTTTACGTATTTACTGAAAACCGGGCCGAAGTTACCGTCCTTTGGCAGTCAAAGGAATAGAATTTGTTACTTTTGACTGCCGAATCTGGTCGCTTTTCAGTAAAAACCTTAACATTATTTACCCGTCTATACCTGGATCAACTGTTGGCATGGATGAACGTAATAGGCGTTTATTTGAGGAAATGCGGTATATTAATTAATTCGAGTATGAGCCTTATCGTATGAACCTCTCTAACCGGGTTATCACATGAAGTGTTCTCAGCCCAGTCACGTGATATTTTTTTTATACATATAAATAGTGAACATGCGCAATAGTGTCTTTTTCAGCCGAGTTTGCCGGGCTGAAGTTATCACATGAGAAAAAATCCCAAACCGTTTTGCCAAGATCTCCGTTAAACAAGGCAATATGCAATTAAACTGGCCAGCCCGTTTTTCATATGATAACCTGTTCTAAATATTAAGAATTTCTGAGAGAAACCGAGCCATCACGTTTTACCGGGCTGAAATATCTCGTGTGATATCAATCCTTCTATACAAACTCATATTTAGGGGAAATAGAATCCCCGTGTGAATTGAAATCGAATTCTATAAAAAAGTGTAATTCGAATATTATAATCAAATGTTTTTTATAAACCCTGAAAAAAAACGGATCCTGAAAAAACAGAACGATATTTCGAGGGTCCAGACGTCCAGGTCCGGTAACTTGATGGTGACGAACCATGTCTACAAATAGAGAATTCGATCGATTTTTCTTTGTTTTCACAATTCGATTTGTCGTATAAAATTCAAGTCATTCGATTAATCGAATATTGGTCTGGATATAAATAGAAAGCTACTTTTTCGGATTTTATGAATACACATCGATACACATCTTACAAAATGTCTTTGTTCATTGCTAGAAACTTTGATTCGAGGTGTTAAAGATTACTTGCTTGTTTACTCAATCTTTTCTATGCTGTTTAGCTTCTCAACTGTCTCACGCAAGTCTCCATCAAATGTCCGCCCACAAAGCTCTCTTGATGATCGTACTACTCAGTTACAAGACCATGACTTCGTTTCGCCACGACCACTATCGGCACTGGATCTCGACAGGTAATTCTTCATTTGCTTAATTGCGATTTTTCAGAGATCAAGACTTGCAACCTGGAACCCAGGCTTACCTTCTTATGCTTGTAGATCTTGCAGTCCTGTCAAAACAACGTTAAATTTTTATTTTTATTTTGTGAAGTTCTTGTTAGACAGTAAACTATTCGATAAACTATGTTCGGAACTTACCTAAAATAACTTAGTTTATGGAATAGTTTATCGTGTATATTACCTCAAAAATCAATCGATATCAATGAAGAAATTTAAAAAAATTATACTATGAAAAAAGTTTCTACTTTGAGCATAATTTATCTCATTGTTTACCGTGTAACAGGTTAAACGTTTTGTTTACTGTCAACCTTGTTACCAGTACTTTCTTTATCCTAATTTTTATTATAGTGACCTAAGTTCACCAAGATCAAAATTACCCTTCAAGTGTGGCTTAATGCAACACAGTCCACGTATGGTAGCATCACCACCAAAACGAGGCTGTTCAGTGTATCTTTTCTGTTGGATATTTAAAATGGTTACGTCTTGCTTCTTTCTATGTTAAAAGATGTTGCTTTGGTTCTTGAATAAATTTAAAGCAGTGTTCTCACTGTGGTATTTTCAGCGTTTATTTGTTTATCATCAAACGCATCAACACTTTGTGTCTGATACTAAAATATAAGTAACGTTTCCGCTAGAAGTCAAAATTACTTCCAGAAAATGTTCTATGGGGAAAATGAAAAACGTTTCTCAGCTTTTTACTAGTTTGTATATAAGAGAAGAAGACATTTTTTCACTATTTAGCAAAAGGTGGTTGGTGGAAGCACTACCAACCACCCCTGTGGTGCAACCCAAGTTTTCATCATCACGGTGAACGTTATGCTCCATAGATTCTATTGTTTTCATTTATTGATCCCGAGCAAGTCTTCCATTCTTTCTTAACAGTGTACTTAGTGCTATGAGATTAGAATTGCTTGGTGACCAACATCCTCAGTGCAGGTAGGTATTTTTCCACGTGATTAGCCCACGTGTACAATGTGTGAACCAATCATCGTCACTCATACAATGTATGAACCAATCATTGCTACTCACACAAATCTCGTGTAAGAATCTACCTCTCTCTCGTATCTCGAACAATGTTCATCGGTCCCATGGAGGTTCGAATTATCGGAGGATTTCTGTATTTAAGAGTATAAAATTATTTCAAAATAACATTTCTCTACATGGGATGTTTGGCAGACAGGATGGTTAGGAATAGTTTAGTTCGGTTTCCGTCAGCAAATCCGTGATTATCTAAGGAGTGCGTTAAGCTAACAAGATGCGATCATTTCACTATTCGGTTTAAGTCTTTATTTTCGTTTAAAAAGAACAAGGCGTTACATAACTGCGTTTAACAAGGTTTTCACCGCAGACTGGTGATAGTCGCATCTTGTTACATTAAAGGGGCTACGACACGAATCACGTGATCGTAAGATTTATGGTGCAGCACCAAAAATGAATTTGTGGCGAGAGATGCCATAATATGACTGACGGTAAAAAAAAAAAAAGAAGTAAAAACACAACACAATTTGAGATACGAGAGAGAGAGAGAGAGTATTACTTCAAGAGGATTACTAAAGAAGTTCGAGTTACTGAAAGTTCGAGTTCGAGTTATCAAGAGTTATCGAAACAAACACAACGCATTTCGAGATACGAGAGAGAGAGAGTATTACTTCAAGAGGATTACTAAAGAAATTCGAGTTACTGAAAGTTCGAGTTATCGAGGGTTCGAGTTACCGGGATTCTACTGTATTTCTTTTTTTTGTAGATGTACGAAGCGTAAAGTTCCGCCTGTGACTGACGTCGAGTTTGATCGTTTTTTATCGGAGCTGCCGAAAACACAACTCGTTGTTATCAGTGTGGTGTCGGAAAGGTCGGTGAAAATTGATGACACGTGGAAGAAGGCTTTCTTTGACCTATGTAACAATTGTTCATACGGTCGACTTTTTGCAAAATATTTGGGAGTGAATCTTTAAAATTCTGTTCAAGCTGGAAGGCTTACGTTGTATTATCAACGTGTTTTTTTAATTGTTAGGAATTACTAGTTAGCAGCGCTTGCTTATACTCCTCACGCTTCTAATATTAATTGTGGAGAAGCACATTAAAGGGGCTGACGCGCTTATGTTTTTATTTGCTTAAAAGTAAAAGCACCTTTATCGAACATACTAAAGAAAGAAAGTTGCTGGAAAGACAGGACAAGCCTTTTTGTTTGGAATATAAGGCCCTTATTCCACCGGACCTTAATTCGCTGGAAATTAACGCCATTAAGGGCCCTTAAAGTATTAAGTTTTTCCTGGATTCTCGGCACATTTTTCGTATAATGAGAATGATCATTCAGCTGTCAAACAAAACCTTCCTCAACATATCCTTTAGATCCGCCGGTTGAATCGAACGTCATGCCATATCATATCATCTTTATAGTGTAAACAGAACTGTACGTACACCCGCTTTATGTTTTTAGTTATACAACGTTAAATCCTGTGGACGCGATTCTGGACGATTTACACCATGAAATGAACAAAAACAGAGGTTTACCATGCGTGCAGGTAACTCGTTTTGCGTTTCCTAAACAAAATTCATCATCTTTAAAATATCTATGAGGAGGAGTGTTTTCTATAGGAATGGCAAGCAATATCGCCGGCTGTTTCAATAAAAAACACTCCTCCACGGAGACTTTGCCCATTGCGATGTTATCTCATATCTCATAATCCCTGAATATAAATAAACTTACGAAGTTTACGAAGCAGAGTAGAAAACTAATAATCCTAAATGAATCTATTATCATTATTGTTTGTTTTGTTTCTCGAAATAACTTATTCAAAACAAATAACTCGTGCCAAATTTTCGTATACTATTCAAATACTGATAGACGGTGTACGATGTTGCGATGTACACTATTTTGATATGTCTCGATGATTAGTTATCAAATGTCTAATGTTGCATGTGAAAGTATTCTATTATCAAGTCCAATTTGTTCTGCACACACTTTCCTGCCAACGTAAACACACTATACACAAGTAAATGACGTTAGGATTATAATTCTGTGATAAGGAATTCAAAATTGGAGAATGCAGGTCTTTCAAGATTTGATGGTTTGAATGTGGCTATACCTTTTTCGAGGAAAAACTGGGGGGATATTACTTATGTTACTGTAATTAGCTTAAATTTTACCCGACTTAATTTTACCCCGGTTTTTCCCCATTAACGTAATTGATTATTGTTGTAGTCTCAATACGACGCTTACCGTTTATTCCGATACGTCATCCCGAATCACCAAGACGGTATGCCGTTATTAGTTCGACGACACAACGTCATTCCAGGAATGTTCATGGTACGTGATACTTTCTAAACTCTGATTACCACCATGTTTAAGTGTTACCCGGTGTTTTCCGTATAGACAGCATAGAAAAAGTTGAAGTTTCTATCGGAACAGAAAATAACGAAAAGTGCTCTGATCACGTGAAGCTTAGAAATTTATTTTTTTCCGTTCCATTCCTGTCCGTGGAAAATTTTCAAGAAGTGGAAAGCCTCCTTAAGGTCGGTTTCCACCAGACGTTTAATGGCGTTTGTTGCTAACGTTAGTGTTTACAAGTCATTGGGAAGATAATCTTTCAGTGTAAAAGTAATTAATGTCGCACGGGAATACAGTTGACTCTCGATAAGTGGAACCTCAACGGGACCGAAGAAAATGGTTCCAATTAGCGAATGTTCCACTTATCCGAAGTTGGCCTTTGTTAAGGCAAATCCAAGGGACCGACGAAGATAGTTCCACATATCGAAAGTTCCACTTATCCGGGGTTCCTGTAATCAACTGTATAAAAGATATAAACCCCAACGAAGAATCAAAGTAATTAAAACGTTTAACGTTAAAGGGGCTACGACATGAATAACGTGATTGTTGTGTTTGTTTGCTGTATCATAAATCAAGATCACGTGATTCGTGTTGTAGCTCCTTTAAATGAATGTTAAATAAATGCCTAGTGTGAAACTACCTTTAACAGTACTTCATTTATATTTTTTCCCTCAGATGTATCTAGGTGGAAAGCTTCTGTTTGCTAGCTGCACTTTCAATGGTTACGGAACGACAAAACAGCATTTTCTAAAACAGGTAACAATGCTGGAAACCATACAAATCATACGCCTTTTTACAAATTACGTCAGAACATCCATCGCCTCGTTTTCAATGATAGTAACAAGATTCACATGCGACTATATTTCCCCATTTTTATCCTCTTTCTTCAGAAAATCTGAACAGCAGTAGAAACACGGCAATGACCGTACTGACATTATCTTGCTTGATAAACGGAGACCACATACTTGCTCTATAAACTGGCATGAATAAATCATACGGCCTTATCAAGAAGTTTTGCCTTGTTTTCAGTATTTCATAATTATTTTTAACTTCTTCGCATTGCAAGAATAAGTAATGTAAAACAATACATAATTTTTCAGCAGTTGAATTCCCAACTAACCCTATGGAAGTACAGGCCCAGTGGGCAAAATCGTCAAAAAGTCTCTGTGGAGGAGTGTTTTTATAGGAATGGCAAGCTATATCGCCTGCTGTTTCAATAAAAAAAACTCCTCCACAGACACTTTTTGAAGATTTTTCCCCCTTGGGGGAATCTAAGATAGGAATAGAGATAATAAACAGATAGATTAGATATAAAATTTCATTTCGATAAAAACTATATCTTAAATATGGCAATGATTCCAAATTGGCTTGGGCAGTTTTTCTAGCACTTCTCACATAAACCTAACAATGTCCAGAAAATAAACTCACAAAAGATAGAAAAAATTGAAAAATAAAGTGTTTGTATGATTCGATGAGTAGTTTTTATATTCGCATTTAGTTAGACAAACTTTGGAAATTTATCAGACAAACTTTGTTGGACCAAAAAAATTTTCCCACATCGTTTTCTCCAATAAGGTATTCTACTAAAATAAATCCGTGCAAAATACGAGAAACTCTGAATCATTTTCACTAAAAATGCTGTAGTAATGTTACCGGCACATAACAATGCTAGTGGTTTAACGTTTGCTTGGATTTGATTTCGTTAACTACTAATAACCTACATACTGTCAGCATAGAACAATGGGTTGCAGTATAACAGAAATCCAAACTAACGTATACCACACACGCTCCTTCACCGAACACCTGTTTCAACCGCTATGCTTTGATGGACAAGTTCTATTGCGGAACTCCGGCTATAAAAGTGAACGGAGAAGGAGGAGAAGAAATACCTTTTTAAATAAATGTCTTAAGATATATTTAGGCCTTACGGGGAAATTATATAATTATAACGTAATTAATCATGATTAAAAGAACATTGTAAAAAAATCTTTCTCTGAGGTGTATCGTTTCTTTTTCAAAAACGACGCAAAACTCATTATTATTCATCTTGAAAACGAGGCGATGGATGTTGTGACATAATATATGATAAGGTCTATTTGATTGGATTTTTCATTCGCTGGAATATCTTGAAACATAAATGATTGCCAATTGTTTTTCAAAAGATCAGGATCATACAATATCAACCAATAAACGAGCCGCTTTATGACGTATTTTCAGATTTCAAGAACACGCAAAGAAGCACTTCAAGGTCATTTTTTGCCCGATGATTTTCGGTTCACTCCTTCACAACACAAGTCTTCGCCTCGATCGTCCGAAAAATTAACAGAGTGTGAGCGTCCAAAATTGAACGCCATCATGGAGAACAGTGGCCCGGAAATCGAGTAAGACTTTGGGATACAATTTATCTGCCAATTGGGTCAGCGAGGATAAGGAAAGGTTATATCGTATTTTCCTGAATAAACGCCCTCCCTCGAATAAGCATCCTCCTTAAATTAGCGCCCCAGGTGGAAGTCCTGGGCGCTTATTCAAGGAAAACGGTATAAGACTTCTTACCCGGAAGTTTGACGATCACAGATTAACACATAGACACGCTCGAGTGTCATATTTTATGATCAAAACAATTATCAAAATAAGATGATTGAAATATTTTTAATCATGTTATTTTGATCATAACAACAAAATAAAAATAACACTCGAGTGTGTTTATGTGTTAATCTGAAAACAGGATATCCGTATTTGAACATGATCGCAAATATTGACTTAGCGTCAGCAAGCGTTAAACCTATGTTCTGATTTTTTGAGAAAAACTGGCGAATAGTCTAACCTGTGATTTTTCGATGGGAATGTGTCATGTAGGTGATTCAAAATCACTGATGGCCCTAACGTGAGTTTGCACCAATGTCACGTCACCAGTGAAGTCACGGTTTGACGGTTAGAAAAAAAAACCAAAGTTATTTTTTTTTTACTTTGAATGCACCATCGAAAGCTTGTAAAAAATGAAACCTTAATGGCCCTTTTTACGCTGATCCAAATTTAACGCCCTACCTTTTTACACCGGTCTTTATTGGCGTTATTTTCGAAAATTCTTCGGTCAAACATCACAGACAAGAATCTAACGCATGTCCTGTTAACGCCATGAAAATCATGAAAATGAACGCATTTAAGGGGTGGTGTAAATAGGGCTAAGTAGATAAAAAAATATGTTTGTTGATAATAACAAGCGCTGGTAATAACCCAGTCGGCAAAATCTTCTAAAAGTCCGCAGAGGAGTGTTTTTTTATTGCAACCGCAGGCGATATTGCTTGCCATTCCTATAGAAACCACTCCTCCTCATCGACTATATGAAGATTTTGTCCACTGGGAACATGTGTCATTTAAAACTATTATTGACACGTACTTCTGTTTTCATGTCTGATCAAATATTTTTTTGAATTTATGTTTAGAATAACATATGACGCTACGCCGTCGTCTCATTCGCACGACGAAAACATAGGGACGTCTACTTCAGGTGGAAACGTCGTCAAACGTATTGAAATAAGCGTCACTCCAGTTTCGATGGCAAGTAGCAACAGAATGTTGAAATTGTGATTTTTCAAAGCTCTGCGTTTCCTTCAACATGTGCTAGCCATTGCTGAGAATTGGTGAGCGATCCAATCACATTTCATGGATACATTCGATTACTTCATGATCGAACGCTTATCTATACGCTGATTGGGCAAACGTTTCACTGTTGATGTTTAGTGATTGGTTACTCGGTTAATTACATCTTTGTTTGTTGACAAGATTGTCATTTTAACATTTGCCGTTTTCACATCTCCTTTAAAGTTGCTAGTTATACTATTTTCACTAGTAGTTTTTTATGTATTGTTCGAAATGCCCGGTTTTATATTTTAATACAGTGCAACCTTCATAGCGAACACCATCGGGACCAAACAAATGTGTTCGCTATAAGGAGGTGTCCTATTACACTAAGCATTGATGGATAATCAGCAGAGGATCCAGAGTGTGTCGAAAATTGTGGAGGAGCACATTAACATAATTTCTGTATCCAGTTTGTATCACCAAATTTGAATGTTTTCCTTTTGCTCTTTAAAAGCTAACATTCTCCTCCACAAATTTCAACATTCTCTTTAGATCTGTCTCTGATATTCATTTCTCACAAGTAACACTTCATATGCAGATAACCTCTTTATATTGAAGACGACAAGAAAACTAAAAAAAAAATATTCGCAAAAAGGTGTCATTTCATTATAGATGATAGGTGCCCGTAAAAGTAATTCGTTATTACGAGTTGTGTTGGGCTGTCTCCTTATAGAGATATTTTACTGTGTATCTGAAACCTTCCGCCAATGGTGATAATTTTATAATAGTACATAGGGGGTTATCCATTTTGAAGAATGATTATCGATAATGGTTCCCTATATAGAAAAATACCCCTCGTGAAACATTACGTCATTGAATTCTATTGTCCTATTTAAAAAAGGCTGGCTAAGTAATGTTTAAGAATATACTCCATACCTGATTTTTTTCCTGGAGATTCCTGTACATGTTTGGACTTTTTAATCCTCATAGTTGTTGTATCAATTATTTTAATACAGAAAAATATTTTTGAATTGTAAGTGCACGTTTAAATGTTGTCCATATTTTTTCATTCACCGAAGTAGACCGTGCGATTATTAACCCACCCGTTATGTGGAATGTGCATATTCCTACCGCCCCATATCGTTGAAACACGTAATATGATTTTACGAAAACAAAAATAGGGAATTAGGGATTAAAAACTGGGCTGAACCGGGGTTCGAATCCGGTTTATACATTTGTTCCTAACTATTACAATTTTGTTTGTGTTGCTGATACTACGCTTCAGGATATCTTACTGAAATTAATGCATAAAATACGTAATTCCTGCTTTAATCAGTTCTTTATAATTCCTTCAACGACGTTTCAAGACATCTTCCTACTTTGTGCGCAATATGAAAAGAGTGTGTCAAACAATAACAAAACAATTTGACAATTTGAGGACCATTTATCTTCCCGCGCTCAACACCCCAAATAAAGTTTAAAAGAAACAGCGACTTGTTCCAACAGTCAATCGGTTCTTCTCGGTATGTAATTCGCGCAAATGATGATCGAACGATCGAGCATACACGAATGTTATATGGAAACATTTCAACAATCTCGCAACAAGGATAAATCGTCATCATCATCTTCATTATCATCCGAGCTAATCATCACAATCTCAAACTAAAGATTCACGAGTTTATATCGAGTACCTATTATTATATTTATATATATATTATATATTATATATTATGTCTGTATAAGTTAGATTAAAACAATGAGGTTATTACAAGGTTAGCAAGAAAAAAACACCACAGTGGGAGCTATTAATAATTTTTGGTATTGTGCCCCTGAAATATTAACCCTGGTACAGCCCTGTTATTTAATCACAAGTATTTTAATTACGCCACTGTGACTTTCATATTAGATTAGTTACATGGATGTGAAAATTTGATCAGTTCAATTTAACTAATTTACGGTAAACTTTCTTTCCTTTGAGACATGTGTGTTTATAGAAAAAAGTTATTCCTTTAGTTGAGCATACGTAATGATTGTGGGCAATTAATAAATAATTAATAAATAATTAATAAATAAATGTAAATCAAACCAAAAGGTATGATATTGAACAATAAAATATCATTTAATATAAAATTTATAAGAAGTAACCAATATTTATATAGATTTAAATAAAGTGAGAATAAATTAATTAGGGTGGGTAAAATATTGAAAAGTCTCTGAGGAGGAGTGTTTTCTATAGGAATCGCTAGCAATATCGCCTGCTGTTTCAATAAAAAACACTCCCCGGTAGAGATTTTTTGAAGATTTTGTCCACTGGGAAGTAGTGTAGGTGAATACATTTGGTACAAAACGTATGATTAAAGGGGCTACGACACGGATCACGTGATATTATGAATTATGGTGCCGCACCAAAATTCAATTTGAGGCGAGAAGAAATGAACACAGATATAAGAGAATAAAATAAGCTATATAAACAGCAAAATTCTTATTTTTAATAACAAATTAGCTTTATTGAAATAATAATAATACAAATTGTTACTCATTTTAACATAGAAATCAACAATCCACACGCCACATGTTGTACAAGTTGTACAAAAATTTCAAAAATTTTCAGACGTCTTGAAAAATCTATATCTTTCGTTTTCTTGTGCTCCAAAAACAGCATCCTTCATTTTTTGTATAACTTCTGTACTTTCATTTCGTCTTGCTTGCTAAATACAAAATTAAATAAGCCCTTGGAGCTACGAAAACTTCAAAATTCATCTGCAGCACGAGCAGCAAAACAAGTCACTTCTTCTTCTTCACGATCATTGAGCAAGGGTAAAATTTGCAGATCAGATCAAGAATTAGCAGGCACGACATTTGGCCAGCTATAACTTGGATAATCAGAGCTAATATTATTTGTTTAGCTTTATATTACTTTCTTTAATAAAGTAATCTTTACCAACTTACTTGTTCTTTTCGCTAGCTCGCAAGCACGTTCAATTTGGTTCCTCCAGCTTGTCTGCAGATTCGATGAGTATTTTGAAACACTACCGTCGCCGGGTTAAGAGTAAACAAAAACACAGATATCACGTGATCCATGTCGTAGCCCCTTTAGGTTAAAATACTTTTTCTTTGAAACTTAATATTTTCACAACTAAAAATAATGAAGTTTTAAAAGTGTTTATTTTTGAAAAGCTCTACACTCTTTTCTTTTTATAAGAACAATTTTATAAGAACGTTGAGGCTGAAAATTCTAAAGTAATAAGAACCACTTAAGAACAATTTGAGACTGGGGAATTTTAGAACATCATTTTTCGAAATGTGCTTAGCTGCAATACTTTTTTAATTTTTAGTTCGAAACTTGATAATAATATCGAAAGTAGTTCTTATTGTTTTATCATAAAACCCATGCAAAGGATTATTACAATGAAAATCTATTTCCCATTCACTTAAAAGTCAATTATTTCTCATGAACACCATGACGAAAATTTAAAAAAATAAAGCCATGCAAAGGATTAAGTCACTTTCCCATTCATTAAAAAGTAAATTTCTCATGAAAACCTTCATGGAAAATAAGAACAAAAAAGGACAGAAAAAAGAAATCCTAAAAAAAAATAGGAACATTGGGACTGAGCCAGAATTTACTGGTTCTTATAAAGAAAAATAAGTGTAACCTCGCCCTAAATGTTGGGTTAAATCAAAGTCTCCAAAAAGTTTGTGTTTTTGGAAATCTGACTTCAAAAGTTAAATTCCCCTGCACTTATTAAAAAGTGTCTTGTGACATAACGGTTAATATTTACGTTTTCAAAAATACTGCAAAATGTTTCTTTTGTATTGTATTTAAAAACATTGTCTGCGAATTTTTATATGTTACGTGAATCAAATTTTATAAGCAATTCATTTCATAATTCATAAATTAAAAAGTAAAACAATAAACCTTTGTATTGATTGGCTTACTATTTGAAAACTGCATAATTATTCCACAAACTCAGACATGGTTTTTAAATTAGACACTTAAGAAACACGACTGCATAATTCATTTTCCGTTACCATGACAATATTTGGCACAGGACATTTTTTGGTTTTTTGGTGTTTCTTTATTTCTTTATAAAGATGTTTGTATTGGGAATAATTAATTAGTTTTGTTTATTATTCAGATTGATCGATCAACTCGTAGTGTGAAAATTTCTGCAAGAGCTCGCATAGAAAAAAGAAGAACTTTTATACATTATATAGTTACAATTCAGGAGAAGGGGAACTTATTTCAAAAAACTAAATATTGCATTTGAAATAATAAGGCTTATCTAATATAACGTATCAAAAAATCTAAATTTTCGGGTTTTTTTTCATAATTTTGCTTTTACAGTAACCTTAAGTATCTAAAGCTAAAACATAAACAAAACAAAGAATTATTGAGAAACATTTTGATAGTTTGTACGGAATTTTTTGTTTTCTGAGTCTCTTCTGAATGTCTTTCGTTGGATATTAGCAGTTTTTCTTCAAATTTGTCTGATAAATGCATAATGAATCTCCCCTTCGTATGCATTTTCTCGAATAATACAACGTGCCGTGGTGACGTTGAATGCAAAACCAGCATCAATAACATGTTTGTTGAAAACGATTTGTTTGACGTTTCGTGGAACATCGTGGCTTGTCATGCAATAATTAAGTTGTCTTCTGTAATATTGGTAAAATAATTCATCTTGCAGCTTTTTATGAGAAGACATGTCGTCGCCTGTATTCCGTTTAATGTCTCGACATGATTCCGTGGTTTACGCTTTTATAGATATGCAAGATGAATAGAAAATTGTAATACTAAGTGGTTTTTCTTTTGTTGGCATGCAGGTATTGCCTTTTAAGGTGCGCGATCGTGCATGCGCACTCCTGCACATATCATATCATATCATCGTATCATCACCCACGCACGTTCTATAAATTAATATAAACTAAGAAAGAACGATAAACGTCAACAAACTTTTAAGACGTCATAACTTGAAAAACATTTACAATGAGCGTAGGTTCTTATTTTCAGATTCTTTCAAAATAAAAAGTGAAAAACAATTTTCCTACTTTGGTTCCTCCCTCTGTTTTTATTTACTCAATTACTCATTCTCATAGTAAATCAGTGTGACGATATTTTTTTGTTCATCTCATTCACTTATAAGTACAAGCTTCAGTGAAAATAAGTTTTCTTCGCACACATTAAAATGTTTAAAAGTTCAGTTTTCAGTTGTGCCTATGCATAGGCAGTCAAAAAAAGTGGAGGAGTCAAACGTTATGATATTTCTTTTCAGTCTTAAGTGTCGATTAGGTTACTTGCGCGTTTTCCTTTTCTATTTTAATTGACTAAACTCTCCTCCACAAATTCTGACTGAGCCCTAACTACGCATGTGATTTTATATTAGAAGAAATATACAGATAATAGTTATTGTATTCTTAATATCCCTCTTCCTTCAAAACATCTATTCAACAGACAAACTTAGTGTCCAAATTAATTGGTTAATTAGCGATAAACAAACTTTAGTAATTTATCAGACAAACTTTGTTGGACGAAATATTTGTCTAACAACGTTTTGTCCAAAAAGGTTGTACACAAAAATAAATCCGTGCAAAATACGAGAAACTCTGAACCATTCTCCTAAAAAACTGCTGCAAGTGCTGAAGTAATGTTACAGGCACATAACATCAAAGCTATTGGTTTAGTTTTTGCATGGATTTGATTTTGTGAACTACTAAAGCATAAAACAATGAGTTGCTGTATATGTAACTAAAATCAAAACTAACTTACAGTAAAACAGAGTTCTTCCAACAGAAAGGTTTTACAAAATGTGTATTCCACCACGGTACTTCACTAAACACTTGCCCCTGTTCCAGCCTCTAAGTTTTGATGGACAAGTTCCATTGTGGAACTCCGGCGGTAAAACTGAATGGAGAAGAAGAGGAAGGAATACGCTCGTTTTAACATATATTTCGTCCGTACGAGGAAATAATATATTTATGACGTAATTAATCATGATTAAAAGAACATCGTAAAAAAATCTTTCTCTGATGTGTATTGTTTCTTTTTCTAAAACGACGCAAAAGTCGTTATTATTCATCTTGAAAACGAGGCGATGGATGTTGTCATGTAATTTAGGAAATAATTTACCAACTTGCATTTTTCATTCGCTGGAAGAGCCTGAAACATAAATGTTTGATAGGTGATTAGGATCACACAAAATCAACCAATAAACGAGCTGCTTTATGACGTAATTTCAGATTTCAAGAACACGTAAAGAAGCGCTTCCAGGTCATTTTTTGCCCGATGATTTTCGATTCAGTCCTTTACAAGTCAAGTCATTGTCTCCATCATACGAAAATTTAACAGAGTGTGAACGCCATAAATTGAACGCCAATATGGAGAACAGTAGTGCGGAAATCGAGTAATGCTTTTGGATACAATTTATTCGATTATTAAATCCGATCTCTAAATAAGCGGCTCGGGCGCTTAATCAAGAATATACGGTATCAGACTTCTTACCCGGAAGTTTGATATTCATGGTGTCATGTTTTGTTTGTTTTGATGATCAAAATAATGATCAAAATAAGATGATTGAAATATTTTTAATTATGTTATTTTGATCATAACAACAAAACAAAAATAACACTCGAGTGGGTTTATGTGTTAATCTGAAAACAGGATATCCATATTTTGAACATGATCGCAAATATTGACTCCGTCTGCGGGCGTTGCGAAATATTTTTGATGTCCTTAACAATAACATAAGTTATTAGCTTCTCTTTCACATAAAGAAAGAAATTGAAAACGTAAGATGAAAAATTGACCGATGATAAATTTGACAAATTAATCCTGGCATGTCAATGAAAACAAAGCAACGCATTAGAAAAATCAACACAGAGAAAGATGGAGGGAGAGAGAGAAGAGATGACATTTAATATTAAGATATTGACACTGTAAACAGAGGAGAGATATAACGAAAATAAACGTCCGTTCCAGAAACATTATTAGGCACTTTAAGAAACTGAGACAACATGTGACGTCACGCCGTCGTCTCATTCGTACGACAAAAACATAGGGACGTCTACTTCAGGTGGAAACGCCGTCAAACGTATTCAAATAAGCGTCACTCCAGTTTCGATGGCAAGTAGCAACAGAATGTTAAAATTGTGAATTTTGAAAGCTCTGCGTTTCCTTCAACATGTGCTAGCTATGACTTTGGTGAACGATCCAATCACATTTCATGGATACATTCGATTACTTTATGATTGAACGCTTATCTATGCGCTGATTGGGCAAACGTTTCACTGTTGATGTCTAGTGATTGGTTACTCGGTTAATAACGTCTTTGTTTGTTGACAAGATTATCATTATGACATTATTATCACAAGTATACAGGGGGTATCCATTTTCAGGAATGATTATCGAAAGTGGTTCTCTTTATTAAACCGTACGTTTCGTGAAACATAGGTCGTTGAATTTTGTTGTTCTATTGACAAAAGTTGGCTGAGTTACGTTTAAGAATACATGATTCCTGATATCTTTTCCTGGTGATTCCTGTACATGTTTGGACTTTTTAATCCTCACAGTTGTTGTATCAAATATTTTTATATATAAAAACATTTTTGAATTGTAAGTACACGTTTGAATGTTGTCGATATGTTTTTCACCGAAGTAGGCCGTTACGATTATTAAACCACCCGTTAGACGGAATGTGCATGTTCCTTCCGCCCCATAATCTGAACTTACGAAAACAATAATAGGGAATAAGCGAAACAATTTTTGGGCTCAACCGGGATTTGAACCCGGGGCCTCTCGCACCCAAAGCGAGAATCATACCACTAGACCATTGAGCCATAACTTTATCGGTTTAAGTTATATATTTATTCTTAACTGTTACACAGTATTGTTTGTAATGTTTATACTACGCTTCAGTAATTCGAACTGAAATTAATGCATAAAATACGAGATGCTTGCTTTTGTCGGTTCGGTATAATTCCTGAAAATCGTTACAAGAGATCTTTCTACTTTGTGCGCGATATGAAAAGAGTGTGTCAAGCAATAACAAAACAATTTCACAATTTGAGGGCCATTTTATCTTCCCCCGCTCAACACTCCAAATAAAGTTTGAAAGAACGAGCGACTTGTTCCAACATTCAGCAATCGGTTCTTCTCGGTTTGCAGTTCGGGCAAATGATGATCGAGCATGACCGAATGTTATTTATATGGAGACATTTCAACAAACTCGTAACAAGGATATTGTGATCATTATCTTTAGTATCATCCGATCTAAGCATCACAATCTCCAACAAAAGAGAGTTAATATCGAGTACCTATTATTTTATCTGCATAAATTAAATGTAAACATTAACAACCGACTGGTGGCCTTGTGGTAGAGTGCGGGAGGTCAGGGTTCAAGTCCTTCGCAGGACCCTGATTGATAACAGTTCTATCAGAACTGAAGAGGCTATCCTGGGTAAACATTAATAATAATAATAATCATTGTTATGTTAAGAAGAAAGAACAACCACAGTGAGCTATTAATATTTGTATTGAATTTGTTGTAAATGTTAATCAAGGAAAAGGCATAGTAATGAACAATAAAATATCATTTTATAAAATATATAAGAAGAAAATAATATCACAGTGTAAAGATATAAAGAATAAATTAAGTAGGGTGAATAAAATCTTCAAAAGTCTATGAGGAGAAGTATTTTCTATTGGAATGGCTAGCACTTTCGCCTGCTGTTTCAATAAAAAGACACTCCCGCACAGAGACTTTTTGAAGATTTTGCCCACTGGGAAGTAGGGTGGGTGAATACATTTGGTACAAAACGTATAGTTAAGGTTACTGCAAAATGCATTTTCTTTGAAACTTAATATTTTCACAACTGCAAATAATGAAGTTTTAAAAGTGTATATTTTTGAAAAGCTCTGCACTCTTTTCTTTTTATAAGAACAATTTTATAAGTCCTGTGCCAAACAGTTAATATTTACATTTTTAAAAATACTGCATAATGTTTCTTTTGTATTGTATTTAAAAACCTCGTCTGCGAATTTTATATGTTTGTCAATCAAATTTTAAAAGCAATTCATTTCGTAATTCATAAATTAAAAAGTTAAAAAAATTAATCTTTGTATTGATTGGCTTATTATTTGAAAACGGCATAATTATTCTGAAAATGGAGACGCGGTTTTTAAATTCGACACTTACGAAATGTGACAGCATAATTTATTTTTCGTTACCATGACGATATTTGGCACAGGACACTTTTTTCGAAGGAAAAATCAAAAAAATTATAATAAAGAAAGCAGATGTTGCCATAGCGATGATCTCACCCATTGTGAGTAAATTCGATGGATATCTGATTTTTGTGTTATGTTGTTGCTGATAGGAATAATAAATAAGCTTTGTTTATTATTCATCGATAATAAACGATAATCATCGATCAACTTGTAGTGTGAAAATTTCTGCAAGAGCTCGCATAGAAAAAAGAAGAACTTTTATACATTATATAGTTACAATTCAGGAGAAGGGGAACTTATTTCAAAAAAATAAATATTGCATTTGAAATAATAAGGCTTATCTAATATAACGTATCAAAAAATCTAAATTTTCGGGGTTTTTTTCATGATTTTGCTTTTACAGTAACCTTAAGTATCTAAAGCTAAAACATAAACAAAACAAAGAATTATTTAGTTAAGAATGATTGTCAATGAATTTTTGAGAAACATTTTACAGTTACCTTAAAGGGGGTACGACACGAATCACCTGATCTTGCTTTATGGTGCAGCATCAAAAATCAATTTGAGGCGAGAGATGCGATAATAATATGGCTGACGGTAAAAAAAACAGTAAACAAACAAAACAATCACGTGATTCATCTCGTAGACCCTTTAAGTATCTAAAGCTAAAAACATAAACAAACAAAAAATTATTTAGCTACGAAAGATTGAAAAATTTTTGAGAAACATTTTGAGAGTTTGTATGCAATTTTTCGTTATCTTCGTAACTTTTTGATAAGATGATTAAGATGTATAAAATAAAGTCGTACCATTTTCGTCGAATATTGACAGTTTTTATTCAAATTTGTCTAGTGAGCGCGTAATAAATCTTTCCTTCGTATGCATTTTTTCGAATAATACATCGACGTGCCGTGTTGATCAATTGACGGTTAATAACGACGTCGAATGCAAAACCAGCATCAATAATATGTCTGTTAAAAATGATTTGTCTAACGTTTCGAGGAACATCGTGACTTGTCATGCAATAATTAAGTGGTTCGCTGTAATATTGGTAAGATAATTCATCTTGCAGCTTTTTATGAGAAGGCATTTCGTGGCCTGTATTCCGTTGAAGGTCTCCACATGATTCCACGGTTTACGCTTTTATATATGTAAAGAACATATGCTAGTAGTAAGCGTTTTTTTTTGTTGGCATAGTTACAAAACGAAAGTAAATAAATGCAACAATGGTCGTGTTTGTGTAAGGAAAAATTCCCTTTGTTTTTTTGTTTTTGTTATAACAAACTAATATAACTAGAAGATATAGATGAGTACCGCGCACAACTCGAATGAAAAAATGCTATAATTTACAAACTATAATTTATAAATCTTCAATATCAGAATATAATCGTCTGATGACGCATCATCTTCATCGACTGTCTCCGCCGATTCATAAAAATTCATCGCCGCTGCTGCTATTTGTTTCGTCATTGTCGTCGTCTTCACTGCTACTTTCATTTTCGCAAAGTAAGCAAAAACATAAATCTGTGCATCGCAAGCCATGGGTTCTACACAGACAATTTCCTTTTTGACATTTCGTCTTTTTACAGTTGCAGGATATAAGCTCCAAAATTTCGCTTGGTGCTGGGTCATTCAAAAGCCACACTACCTCCAACTCGCTATTTACCAATTTCTACCCATACCCATCAGGATTTGGAACAACAGGATTTTGAACAAGCGATCTTTTAATGATAGCAGTAACGTAAGATACCCTCTTGCAATGATTTAACAAGGCATCTCTGGTGGGTAGAAGCTGCTGTGGTTCCGGTGATTTCTTTTTTGCGCAAAATTTCAAATAACGAGCTTCGTTGGTGTTTTCTGCATCTATGCTATACATGCGACACACAAATTTTTCTAGCACCGTAAACAAGGTCGCATCAAATGTGAAACTGTTACCAAGCTTCCGAAACACTTTTTTAAACTCTGTTGATGCTTTCATTAGATTGAATGCCTTGACTTTTCCAATGCCATGAAAGGCATTGGTGTAGTCATTTCCGGAGAATGCGTGAAATGCCGGAATTGCCAGATAAATGCCTTTGCCAATACTCGCAGCTAATGACTGCACGTCAATTAATCTTTTCCGTTCGGCTGCATCCGTTATCACGTACAAGCGAGTATCCAGTAAAAAGTTGAAATACAAAGCATACAATGCAATATCACTGTCCACTGTGTAAATGCAATATCACTGTCCACTGTGTAGATGCAAGATGACTGTACGGCATCATCACTGGCATGCTTGCAACAAAGAAAGACTTTGGTGTCACCCTCTTCTTGGTGTGTTTCCAACTCACGCACAATGGTACAACGAACTTGACCATTTTTGACAACTAATTTGTAAAACAAATCTTCCACATTAACGTATAACATACGATTCGCCAAACTATCGAGGTATCTTGTTTTATCAGACCAATCTTGTAACAGGAAGCGGACTAGATCCGTTTTGTTTTCTCCACTTCTCATGTATTTCTGCCATTGCTTTTGGTCTCTTCTGGTCTCTCTACTGAATTTTGACATTGAGGTACCCATCATTTCCTCTTCTCTTCCGCTCATAACCTTTGATGGATTGGTCATTGTATTGGTCGGTGACGAAGTAAATCCGTTCACTAGTGTTGCTGAGAATTCTGAATAAAACAAAATGGGCAACATCGCCAAATGTGTCAAGCTTAACACCATCCAACTGCTGCAGCACAACCATACCATCAAACACTGAAGCACAGTCAGAAGGCTTTTTCACTGTTGATTCGTGTTCAGATTCGACAGCTGCAAGTAATTTTCACTTATCTGTCTTAACCAAACCTCCATCGGGTTGAGCAAGTGCCCAAGGCACGGGACTTAGGGAATACGAAAGAACGTCTCGCAGCGACGTGCCTTCTCTCTGCTTGGCAATAACCAGTAACCTCCAAACATTGAACGTTCAGCAGCAATCATAACAGTCTTATCCTTTGACGCACAAACCTTTTTTACCTTAAGATCCTTGAAAGTTTTCAATTTACATTTCTTGATCGGGTCATAAAACGGTATTGCGTTGGAAGAAATTCGATCTTTCAGGAACTGTTCCACAGATCTTTCACCAATACCCTCAGCGGCTAATATGTCGTTTTCAATAGCTTCTGTTGCTTCAACACCAGAACACAAGTTGACCAATATTTCTCTGTAACAGAATGGATTACCCCATGAAGCCAAGATATCATAAGAACGTTGAGTCGCATTTTCATCGAATTCCATCCTGGATTTCCCCAAATCTTTTGGTGGGTATATCCTGTTGGAAATTGAAATACTCTTTTCAAGTTTTGAGATGCAGCTCGAAATTGTATGACTAGTCAAAACCCAACGGTGCACGGTTCCAGTCGAGGTGCTATAACCTTTAATACCACCATGCCCTTTCTGCTCCCGATTCACGGTTTGTTCGATACATTGGTCGGATGGGACCATATTGAACTTTCCGATGGAGCGTTTTACAGCAAAATTACCATTGCTAATGTAGAATAAAGTAGCAGTGAAAGTAGTATGGATGACAAAAGAAAATGTCACTACTTGCAGTTACGGATACCTGAAAACATGTAAACTCACGTAAATCGTTCATGGATAACAGAGTGTGTTTGCTGCAAATCATTCATCTCCGCCCAATACAAAGTTAAATAACGGGAATAATTTGGTCTGTCATACGCAAATATCCACCGCAACATTTCTCGCACAGATTCTAAATGTAGTTCCCAATTCCCCATCTTTGTTGCTCTGATAAATGCAAAGAAGACGTTTATCATCTTGATAAACGAGAACCAAAATACAGCTGTTGGGCCAGATATCTTAACATCTTCCAAAACCAACGCGTGATCGTGAGTAAAACGAAGGATGTCTTCATGGTCGAATAGACTCATAAACACTTCAAGATTGAACTAGAAAATAAAGGAATCACCAACTGTGGTTCAAGATAATGAAAAAGCGCGGCTACTAATTTCTAAAAACGTTGAAATGGAGAAAAAAAGCTACCTGGCGTATACAGTCTTGAAAATCCATATCGTGTACCATCATATTCAAATCGACATCCATTTCTGCCAGCCAGCTTTCCATGTTGTCAATTTGAAGTCGAGTGATCGCGTCATACAAGGTTTTAAGCACTCGTACAGCTTTATTGTAATGTTTGCCACTGAGCATACGTTCAACGGAGTCTTGTATTAAATTAGATGGTTCACATTGAGCACTTTGTATACCAAACACAAGTTAATTTATTTATCTCGAATAACCGCTTTACCTAACAATCCAGATTCGATAATCCAATCTCTCAATCCTCCATCAGCAAATCTCTTCCCAATGACAGCCAAAAATACACATGCCGTGTGGAACGCACCCATTTTTAACACAATAAAACGCTTTAAGTTTATGTAACTTAGATTCAGTAGTATTTCGACAGCTTTTGCATATATTGCCTGGCCCATCACTACGTCCGTTTCCAAGAGTCCAATCTCTTTCGCCTTGCATTTGGATTGAATCAAAATTTCTAATACTGTATCCATTTTCGTCGGCGACTCGTTTATTGCAGGTAAATATGTCACTGTATGCACACGATTGCTTGGGTCAGGTTCAATTAGGTAATTAAACCCTGACCAGTTTGGAATTAACTGCTGATTTTCAAATATTATGGATTGCTTTCTCAGAAAAATCCAAAGAAAATCGACAAAGTTTGAAAGCTCTCCATCTTCTTTTTCGTGGTTAAATTGCGATTCTTGTAAATGAGTTGGGTTTTCCCTTTTTTTGAAATATATGACAACATTGGCAACGGTTCAGCGACAAACGACCTTTCCCGCGTGCTGGGCCGCTCCGCAGTCTCGCTGGCACAGACATTAATCTCTCTTTCAGTTTTCAGTTGAATGATGATACCGTTGGTGCAGTGCATGCTAATGCCAGTTAGGCTTTCCGGGTTTATGTCGTTATTGTCCCAAACGAATGTCACAAATCTTGACGGTTGAACAGATGTTGGACAATAGGATTTTAAAGTTTGGTTTTTTGCCTCCTCATTCGCTAAAAATGTTTCAACGTACAACACTTCGTCGTAAGAGATACAATGGCCAAACCTGTTTAACCAGCGAATCAAGGCTTTTGATCCCGTTTTTCTCTTAGTACACAAAGAAAGCAAAACGGGTTTTGACGTTCAGTGTTTCGCATTTGTCACGTTATAAATCAAATTGGAGCCAATAGAATCAATGTACTTTTTCTGCCTCACCTGCCTAGATTTTCTAGATGACAACAGATTTTTCAAGAAAAGGTTGAAAAAAAGCGGAATGGTGGTTGTTTCCAGAATCAAATCATCTGCAGTGGGGGGCCAGCTGTCATAGGTTAATGGTGCTGATATTATTTCTTCACGGATAATTTTCGCCACGTCTTTCACCTTTTCTTCCTGACTAACATGAATGTTATTTTGGTTTCTTTCAACTTCCAATTTACGGGCAAAAATTGAAATTATCTCCCCTTTCGATATGCTTTCATCAAACAGGAAAGTTCCACCATATTTCTGTGACCAGATTCCAATGTTCTTCCCGAATTCGTCTTTAATTATATTTTGGAACGTTCGTGGGTATACCATTTCTTGGTAATCACAATGTTTGTAGTACTCTGAAATCATTTCTATCAGCTGTAATACTTCACGGTTTCCAACAACACGTTCTGTGATGACAGCAAATATCTTTTCCAACGCCTCAGGCTGGAACTTTGTTCTATCAGCAATTGTTCTTCCTGGTCTTGTGTAAGAACGATAACAGCTTCTATGGTAACAGAGTTCCAAAGCGACGACGCGTTCCCATTCTACACCAGAAACTGCTGCCACAAGGCGTGGTAGGTCATTCTTTTTTATTGCATATTCCTGAATTGTCAGAGCCGCCATCTTAGTAATGCACTTTTCAAGATTTTCGTATCCGTTTCCAGAAGACTTAGTTTTGTTCTTGTAGCAGATACAGCATTCTTCGTCAGCGATGATTTTACCTACAAGTGTTTAAAATACTTAACAGTGCAAGAAATTTCTATACTTTTTCGGTTCTCAATGATAATTTTTTGCAACTGAAAAAAACTATATGCTTTCACGGGATAAACTTTCCCAAAACGACTACTGCAAGATATTGAAATATCAACTAGCTGAAATCCTCAGTCCTGGATTGAGTTTGAAAAGCATAAGTGAAATCTATCAAGCCGGGAGAAGAGTCAGGAATCCAAGCTAACTATTGACGATACAGTGGACTCTCTCTATCTCGAACTCGTAAGGGACCAAGGAATTTGTTCGAGATAGAGAAATTTCGAGATAGAGATCAGCTTGAGGGCTACAGAGATATCCAATGGAAAAATTGTTCAAGATAGGGAGAAATTCGAGATAGAGGGTGTTCGAGACAGGGTGAGACCACTATATATATCGCAGTCTCTTACCTCTGCGGTCTCGTTTACGGGTTGACGATCTTTGAGTCGTAAGTTCTTCTGCGTTTTCACTTTCCTCATGTTCATTTTGGGTGTGTTTTCTGCTTGAGCAGTAAATTTTTGAAGACTCTTTTTGTGAGTGTAGTTATTTTAGCACTTCGGATGAAATGTTAAGTTAGAGGTATGTTCTTTTTCCAGGGTTTCTGTGATTGTTTTGTCTTTTCTTATTCCACTAAAAACAATAACGAACGTTTGTCATCCACTTTCTCATGTGTCTGTTTAAGGCCTCAGACAACTTGAAATGCAGACTCAAACCGTTTCTCTTATTTTGCTTGAGAAAGGGCCTAAGTTTGAGGTGGCTTGTAATGAAGAGCAATACAATTAAGGAAAATAATACGGGATACATGCCTGGCTGCCTTGAGTCTTGCAAGAGAATATTTGGTGACTTTTCGCAAAGGTTCTTCATTGACTGAATACCTCCAATCGCGAATAATGCAGAGAGTTTGCTTTCTTTTGGGAGATAAACTTAATCGTAAGACTTGACCCTTACTATTTTCGCTCATTGCTCAACGAGGTCAACAAGACCAGCAAACTTGTTCCCGCGCTTGGATTAGATTAGATTTGGTTACATGGAAAAGGAGCTTCAAAATCTGCACTTAACAGACGGGGAGGTTAAATTTTCTTAAGACATTCTATAATTGTGTTCGATTTTGTGTTCGAGTTTTTCTTCAGACAGTTTACAATTTTGCTTCATTATTATTTTATGTGGATTTGATCATAAGAAAATCTACATATATTGAATTGCTATTGAATTTACCATAAAAAAGACCACAAATTCAAAATTACCCCCTGTTAAAATATAAAAACATTCGATTTTTTTTTCGAGAAGACATAATCATGGTGGACTGATCTGTATCCGATTCTGGCGTTCGAGGTATATTATTTTTTTGACTGGGACAAAGCTGTGAAGGAAATTCAGGATAGCCAGCAAGATTTTTTATATTTCTTAAGCTTTATAGAAGTGTTTCCCGTTGTCTTTAGAATGTCTACATCATTTGCAAACATTTCCCATTTTTTTTACCACCAGCGCCCTGACTAATTAAACGGGAAAACAGAGATTTTCTTCCTTACTTTAATATTTATCAAATATCTCGAGTTAGAAATAAGATTTTTAATTTCTGTAAAAAATGTTTGATCACATAATAAATTTTCTTAATAACTGATATAAATTTATTAAATCTTCGCCAAGATTTGTGCCCAAAAATTGGGGGAATTTGGGAAATTTACCTGAAAACAAGGAAAAATCAACACATTTTAACACCATTAAACAAAAATTATTGTAGTTTCATGTAAGATATTGGTCTCCTGCAACATTTCTTTTGGTTATCAAAATTGCTTCCTTCTGATATCATATAATTGGGCCAAATTTGCCCTGAAAAAGGGGTTAATCAGGTACGTTAACCCATAGAACTCATTTTATCTAGGATTTTTTCTTATAAATGTAATGAAGATGATATCTTAGTGTGAAAAGTAATTGTCACTACCAATTATTTGTGCAACCATCACCTTAAATGGGGTAAATTGGTCCAAAAAAGGGGTAAATCAGGTACATACAAAAAGCGGAGAGCCATTTGAAATTTGTATTATGGAACTAGTAAATATATACAATTTTTGATAAATAATAAATAATAAAAATATAATATAATTTAGGATAAAAATTCTTTGGAATAATAAAAATATAAATATGGAATTTTAGGAATTAGAAAAATAAGTAATTTGGGTACAACTAATTTCTTGTAGCACAACAACAAAAGCCATTAGTTTGGTTTCAAAGATTCAACAACAACAGCAACAGCAATTAGTTCGGTTTCAGAGATTTTGATTTTTTTAAAAAAAATTATAGAGACTCATATTTGATACATCATTAATAAATATTATTATATATAAAATATACAAATAAAGAATCCAATTGACTTAGATTTTAATTTTGTGGAGGTTAGAATTTGAAAAGAAATTTGTATTTATTGAAAAAAAGAGGAGAAAGAAGAAGGGCACTTCTTATGATCATTAGAATGATTATCTTTAAGTTGGCTTTCACAAAAACAAAATAAATTAAAAATAAAAACTAGGAAAAAACAAAAAACCCAACTAATTATGATACCTGCTGCCACGTTCCCCTTTTCTTTTACCACGGCCACCACGTCCACCTCGTCTATTGCGTCCTCTTATATCATTTCCACCTGCACATTTGCCAATGCAGTCCATTGCAGTATATGGTAAGCCAATGGCTTTCCACTTGCCATATGTGCACCAGCAAATGTGGTGGTTGATGGAAGGTGTGTTCAGGCAGAACCGCCGGAAATCTGCCAAAGTTTTTTTTGAGGTATCGATTATGTTGCTTTGTTGACGTTGTTGTTGTTGTCGTTGTTGTTCTATTTCCTCTGGTTCTATTCCCTCCTCTTCCTCCTCCTCTTCCACAGGGAAGGCATCCCTCAACCAATTATTTTGTAATTGGGGTTGAGGTTGGGGTTGCTGATCGATTTGCAGCTGCTGGCGCCCTTGTGTTTGAAGAATGTTATTTATATCTGCCATCTAGAGAGAAACACAAAGTTAACTCTCTAGCAAAACATCACATTTACATAATATAAATAATTCTCAGATCATTGATATTTTTGTTTAGATACTCTCTGGTAGCTTTTGAACATGTTATATCTTGACATTGCAAACATAAGTAGCCACCATCTGTTTCTTTAAGAGAAATACCCTCATTTTCTGAAATTCCTTCACAGATTTGATGACATCAACTTCTGCTATTACTAACATGATCTGAACATTCAATCCAAGCCCGATTGATGTCATACTGAGATACAAGACAATTTGGAGACCCACCTGACTCACATAGGACCCGCTTGCCTCTAGCCATCACGGTACAGGCCTTCACTAAAGTATCTAGTTGTTTAGCTAAAAAATCCGCAAGAGCATCAAGCCTTGCTTGGTAGTTATTCATGTCAATAATATCATTAGATACAGAATACATTTTCTTTTGTGTTCCTTGTATTTTTTCTGAAGTATTAATTATTTGGTCTTTAAAGATATTTCTGGAACTTCGTTATCACATGCATTTAAACTATTAATATTTAGGCACACTTCCTCTAACAGCACATATAGTTTCAATACAATTCCCCAGTGAATATGTAATATATATGGTACTACATTAGTTAGAGCATTAATTGGAATCACCACCTAAGAACACTCTAACCTCTTTACCAGCTATTTGAAAATCTGGCTTTTGTAGGTTAATTATTTCTTGCCTGTAATAAGCAAACACTTTCCACAAATTTTCTAGAGAATCAGTGGCTTCAAATATGCAAAATGGATGCACAACATCTCTAGATCCTGATCTTGCATCGTTAATAATTTCAACATGGAACTTCATACTATTCCTTCCTTTATCTCCAGAAAATAAAAACCAAATTTTATCATTAAATTCTAAATCATTTCTGAATAAGGGAATGTTGCTGTAAATATCTTCAATGAAAGGAATTAATTTCTTTAAGACGTATATAAGCTTTCTCTTTGACAGTTTCCTCATTTGCTTTAATCTTAAATTCATTTTGCTAAACTCAACCTTCTCCTCAGTGATATGAGATGTTAGCACAGATTCAAAAGTGACATCATTTGCACTTCTTGAGAAACTGACATCTGTGAATCTTAGCTGCTTCTGCAGCACTATAAAATAACGACGTTATC
The DNA here is from genome assembly GCA_039566895.2 of Turritopsis rubra. Lineage (NCBI taxonomy): Eukaryota > Metazoa > Cnidaria > Hydrozoa > Anthoathecata > Oceaniidae > Turritopsis > Turritopsis rubra. The sequence continues at coordinate 10,787,841 of CM077630.1, forward strand.
ACCTGTGCCATTAAAATTTTCTTCTCATCAATATCATGCGAGCCAGAAATCTCTGCTAGAAAATGATGAGTAGCAATGGCACGGTTTTTTACTTGCCTTTTTGCTATTTTACTATTGGAGTTCTTAGTATTAATTTTAAATAATCGAACTGGCACAGGACGTTGGAAATTGTCTCCATAAACAGATCCTGTCAATACATCATTATTTGAACTTTTGACATGCACGATATCATTAGTAACTCCATGAATATCTGTCATAGAGCCAACTGTTTTTTATCACATTTATTAGAAGCAAACTGTTTATTTTTTCGTTTTAAAGCACTGGCCATTGCTGCATATTTTTTGTTGACCACACGACATTTTGATCTAAGCTAGTCATCTAAGTTTTGTATTTCATTTAGATGCCCTTCTGCAAGATCAATTTTATGCTTCTTTTCGGTGTTCAACTGTTTCTCAAGCTCTTCAGACTCGTGTTTACTATTATTCAATTCATTTTTAAGAACAGAATAGTCTGATTGCACCCTTGTTATTTCACCTTCTAGTGAAGATATTTGTTCATTTTTACTTTTGAGTAAATTTTCTAACTCCAGTAATTGTCGACTCATTTGCATGTTCTCATTTTTGAGCTGCAAATTTTCATTTCTTAATTTGTTGATCTCGGATTGTTTCGGTGGATCAAAAAATAATTCCTGGAGCAACCTCTTTCCTTTTTCAGATGAGGGATTTGTATTTTGTATTTTCTTTATAATTCCTCGAATCCTCACGATTTGGAGGCCATAATTGTTATATATGTACGTGTGAGAGATTGTATATAGTGGCCCGGCGGGGGTCCGTGATTATCTTAGAAACACAACATGGCGCTGCGAGTAGGATGCTAATGTGTTTTTGGATCTGAAAATTTAAAGATTTGGTAATCTGAGCCAATCAGTAGAACAAAATGGCTGAAAATCCAAAAACACCAATCTCGCCACCGACGCTAGATCTGTCAGTGGACAGATATGCAGCATTTCGTTCATGGAAAGAAAAATGGAGCGATTATGTCATGATATCTGGGCTTGAAGAAAAAGATAAAAAATATCAAGCTGCTATGCTGCGTAATACATTCTCTGCAGAAACCAGGAGTATATATGAATCATTCAAGCTAACAGAAGAACAGAAGAAAGATCCAGAAGTGATTATTACAGAAATGGAGAAATTTGCCAAGGGCATAGTGAATGAAACCCTTGAGGGACATAATTTTTTTACCCAAAATCAAGAAGAAGGTGAAATCTTTGATGATGTTTTAACAGAACTAAAGTTACTGAGTAAAAATTGCAATTTTTGCAATACAAAAGATTGTTGGGAAGGGTTGTTACGAGACAGAATTGTAGCTGGAATTTTAAACGACGAAACCAGAGAAAAACTTTTATCAGAGAAAGAGTTAACGTTGGACCGAGCAACAGAAATCTGCAGAGCCTCAGAGTCAGCACAAGGAGGCATAATAGAGCTGAAGAAGACAACTGAAATAAGCAGAGTCGAGAAATCATTCAACAGACATTACCAACGGATTAAAGATACCAACAAGGGTAATTTTAATAGTCAAGAGTATACAACTGGAGATAGTGGTAAGAGAGATTTGTTATTGACTTCCAAATTCTGCTCCCGAAAACACAAATTTGGGAGGGGACAATGTCCAGCATGGGGAAGAAAGTGTGTAAAGTGTGGTGGCGAAAATCATTTTGCTTCGGCATGCACACGTAAAGAAACGAAGGCTACAGATTCAATATCAGATAAAGGGAACGAAGAAGGGGATTCTTTCTTTACAGGGGCGTTGTTCTTAGGGAGTCTGGAGACTGGGAGCGCAGCACAGGTCGATAAGGTCCAAGGGAGGGAACAGGATAAGAGTTGCGAAATAATGTTACCAGGGAAAAAGGGGCATGTAAAATTTAAACTTGATACAGAAGCTGAGGTTAGTGTGATTGGAACTAATCAACTGAAAGTGTTTAACAAAAGTATCGGAGAGTTATCGATTACCAGAAAAACATTGATAGGACCAGACCAGAAACCCTTAAAGTGCCACGGAATGTTCCATCAAAAGTTTACCATTGGGAAAACATCAGGAGTTGCTCAACTTTATGTGTGTAATAACCTAAAAACTGCATTACTTGGACGCCCAGAACTAACAAAATTTAAGTTAGTCTCGATTGATATACCAACATCATGAGATTCTGTTGAGCAAAGTGATGTCAAAAAGGAGTTTGCAACCGTTTTTAATGGACTCGGTACAATCAAGGGAGATCCAATTCACATTGACGTAGAATCAGATGCAGTACCATACCACATTGGAGCACCAAGGCGGGTGGCGATTTCATTGTTAGAACCGCTGAAACGAGAATTAGAAAGAATGCAACAACTAAACGTCATTAGACCAGTGGACGAACCGACCGAGTGGTGTCATCCGTGGTGTTAGTCACTAAACCAAATGGGGATTTACGTATATGCATTGATCTGACCAAGCTAAACAAGAATACAAAACGTGAGTTTTATGAACTGCCAAGCGTAGACGAAACATTAGCTAAACTAAGTAATAACTGCAATTATATGGCGAAACTGGACGCAAATTCGGGATATTGGCAGCTACCATTGGAGGAGGAAAGTCAATTGAAATGCACCTTTACAACACCATTTGGGAGATTTTGCCCCACCCGAGCACCGTTTGGGCTTACATCATTACCAGAAATATTTAGCAAGAGGATGGAAATGGTTATCGAAAAACTAAACGGTATCGTAAAAAGTATGGACGATTTCTTAGTATACGGAAATACAGAAGTTGAATACAGAGAAAACTTACGACGTAGAGACATATCGAAAGAGAGAGACCGTGCAAAGAAATACTACGACAAGTCAGCCAGACAGAAAGAAAGCACAAGCTTCCGGATCAACCAGCGAGTGGCAGTCCAGGATGAAAGAACAGGAGAATGGATCAGGAAAGGAAAAATCGTCTCATATGTACATCCAAGATCATTTATGGTGCGTATGGACAAAACTCCGTATAGCTCTGTCTTGCGGCGCAACCAGCGGTTCCTTAGAGGCCTACACGCGATTCTAGTCTCCAGCGGTCTTAGGGGCAACAAACCAGTAGGGGGGAACACCGTCAAGACTGGGGATCACGATACAATCATCGAGGCTGGGGATCACGATATTACGCTTGAAAGTGATACATCTGACGACACGATTCCGTACGAAAGTGACTCTAGTCTAGACTCTAGTGCAACGGTTCCATATGAAGAAGAAGTAGAAGAAGAGATTCGATCAAAATCGGAGAGAATAATTCGAGTAAAAGTCCCTCTCGATTACAATGACTTATGAACCAGCACATAAAACAAAAGACACTGTCAAAGTTTTATATTTTAAAACGGAGATGTTATATATGTACGTGTGAGAAATTGTATATAGTGGCCCGGCGGGGGGTCCGTGATTATCTTAGAAACACAGCAATAATATACAAGAAACAAAATTGAGAAAAATATACTTATCCTTCCTCTTGAACAAACTTTTTCTCAATGCGCGAAGTTTAAAATTTCCGAATTATTGAAATGATTAATTCCTGCAATGTGATTGGTTCCAAACATACAGCTGATTGGTTTCTTTATAATTTGCATATGTAAACAAAATCTTCACGATCGAAGTTGGTCAAGCTGTGACGGGGGATTCAAGTAGGTGGTATATAAACGTCGACTTCCCAGCGAGAACTCATTATACATAAGTATTTTTTTGTTATTATGAAAATTAAAGGGTAGAGGCATGAATCGAGCTGCGAACACGGTTGATCCCAAATCTTCCGTGAATTTCATCGCCAAAATAAGTGGAAAAACAAGATTTTTCTTCCCTCCTTCAAATGGTTGTCTGGACCGTGTTCGCACGGTAAACATTACTTTGACCCCCGTTGCATTCAAAACAGTCAACTTTAGGCGGGAAAACGTATGTTTAGTTTGGTTTATAGCGGGAAGAAATTATAGTACTTTTTGAGATTTTCCCGTTTGCAATGGTTTTCAGTGCAAAAGTTGGGTAACTTTGAAAATTAATTACAACACTTTACGGTATGAAATTTTTCTTTCAGTCTTCTTTTTACCAGAAGATATACATTCTTTCTGTTTGAAGAAACTTTCACTATTCTAAGTGTGTTCTCGTGAAAGCATAGTTTCGTCTTGATGTTTTTTATCATGAGCTTGGATGCTGTAGCAGTTAATACTAGGTATCTCGAAAGATAGTTTCCAAGACAACCATATATATGTAATCTGTTTGAAATTCTTGTTCCCTAAAAAGAAAAATTTATCAACAGTTCACTTGTAACATCTATTTTTTACGTATATAGTATTATTATGTACAACAAAAAACAACATGCAACAACAAAGTTTTAGCTAAAAAAAGACAATGTGTCGCCCATGCCATGTTTTTTCTGTGTACATATATATAAATTTTTAAAACAAAACATATTCTGGTGGTTGAAGAAGTATGTATGTATGTATTTATAAACAGTATATATTTATAAACCTATATATATATATTATTATATATAATACCTTGCATGTTGGTTTGATTATATCTGGCAGGGTAATAGAGATCTTAGATGTATTATAAAGTATATATTTTGCTAGATTTCTTGGTTATAGTTTTTAAGAGCTGTCATTATACAAAAGTTTCAAAAAAATAAACTCACCAAAGCTCAATACAATGTGCTTCATCCATCTTTCATTCATCTACCATCACACCAACTACATTTTATTGGTAGGTTTTCCATTTCACCCACCACCACACCAACTACATTTTATTGGTAGGTTTTCCATTTCACCCACCACCACAGCAACTACATTTTGTTGGTAGGTTTTCGATTTCAGCAATTTCCTCCCTTCCTCACGCAACAGCGATTCTGGGTGTGCAAATAGTATTTCCACTAGTCCATTTTTAACTTTAAGTGGGATTTTTGCACTTTTCTCACAGCTGATAAATACATTAGTGGTAAATAACTTTGAAACATTAACATCCTGTCCACGCTAACGTAAAGCTAGCCGTACCTAACAGCCGTACCGAAGCCCTAGCTTAGCCGTACTTAATAAAAATTTTAATTTGAGAGTCTGTGTGATATAAACCTGCTTCTAACAGTTTGAAAGGAGTAGTGTAGTGATAGAGTAATTAAGTGATAGAGTACAATTAACTTTTCTTTCGTCTTTTAGGGAGAACTTCGATGGTACTAAAAGCTGTACTCCTTCGTTGAAGGTTTTGAAGGGAATCCCCCTTTGAATTTCTAACCAGCTAAGTTCGTGGTGTAAACCTTGTTAAATTTATTTGGGTTAGTGGGCATAAAATTTAGGTATGCCTCGTTCATTCAGACGAGCCTTTAACCACGAAAGTTTAGGTAACCAAATTAAGATACGGCTTGGGTTACTATGTAAGGCTGACTCGAAAATTAGGTACGGCTGGGGAAAATTAGGTACGGCTAACCAAATTAAGGTACGAATTAATTATGTAAGGCTGGAAATCTTTGGATTCGTAATAAACGTCCCATTTCTTCAACGCCCACTAGAAATGGTTGATGTTTGAAACGCGCGTTAATTAAAATGGAAAAGTGTAAATCTAACTTTAAAAAAGAAGAAAAACAAATGAATCGCATCATTTCAACACGCGAGAGATTATTCGAAAAACAAATCGATAAATACATTGCCGTACATTGTAGTAGTAGATTTAACCCATTTAACCATTATAAGATTTAACATAAGCAATACTGCCCAGCGGTACTTTATTTTACCTAGCCGTTCCTTATTTTCGCTAGCCGTACTTAGTTATCTCAGCTGGCCGTACTTAGTTTTTCGATTTAACTTTATGAATATTGCCCCGCCGCCTTTATTTTATTTAGCCGTACCTTATCCTGGCTAGCTGTACTTAATTTTTCGATTAATCCTACTGAATATTGTCCATATGCTGTTTGTTTTATTTTCATATGTAGAGTATTGACAAACCAAACTGTTGTCCGTTTTTTTGAACTGAAATAGCTTATTTTTTTATTTCTTAATATGTTGTCTTGTTCTTCTTGATGATCAACGTACCTATTACATTATTGAGTCATTCCTACTAGCTAGCCGTACTTAAGACCCTCAGACAGGCTGTACTTATATCCATGGTCAGTCATACTTAATTTCCATTAAGCCATAAGGGGATTCCCTAGCCGGCGGCTCTTCCTCGTAGCTGTTACCTGAAGTTAATTGTACTTATTGAAGTTTTTTGTATTTATCAGTGGCGTTGCTGGTTAACAAGCTGAAATTATGTGTCAGGACATCTTCATTATTTGGAATTATGTACTTGTTTTGCAACAAATACACTCATCTATTGTAAATACGCATATCTAGTAAGGTACGGCTAGCTTTACGTAAGCCCTGTCCACCAATAGAATCCCAACATTAACTCTTTCCTCTCTTATTCAGAATGTTTACTTGGTCTTCTATAATGGAGTTAAGTGGGCATACAACTATAATGATGTTGGAATCACTGAGTGTAGGTAGTAATCTTGGTAACAGCTGGAAGATTAATGATTTGCCAAATCCAGTGGTAGAATAGCAAGAACATCATTCCCTTCCAGTAAATGTTCAATACATATAATATGTTTTGGTTTTAGAAAAAACCCTTTCATATCTTGTGAATCCAAAGCAAGTTTAAGTCTTTGAAATAGGTAAACGATTCGTTCCATATTAGCTATAAAATTCTGAAGTCGATTTGATGTTCTGCGCTGTAATAATAACAATTCGCCACAAATTCAGCGCCCAATTTTAATCAGCAAAGTGATGAACAATAGAGAATTTTATGGCAATGTGCAAATCATTGATATATAGTAAAAATAGCACTGACCCTTGAGGAACACTGTATCTGATCAATGCCTTCTGAGATGACACTCCTGAGACGGATACATATTAATAACGGCCACATAAATAAGATTTAAAAAGAGAGAGCGCATTTCCTCTGATTCCATATTGACTGAGCTTTATCGGCAAGATTTCATGATCTACAGTATCAAAGGCCTTTTGGAGATCACTAAAAACTCCACAAGCATATTGACCCTTATTAAGTGCATCAAGAATTTTTTGAGTCATGTTTAGCAGCGTGTGTGTACTAGAGAAGTTTTTTTTAAACCCAAACTGATGTTCTTTTAAATTTTACCTGATTTCGCGATTTTTCTTTAAATGCGCTGACGATCCCTCAATTGCGTCATCTTCTTCCGGACCTAGTTGTACTGTCTGCAACACGAGAGCGCAGATGAAGTTAAAGATGGCAGAATCAAACACGCTGAGAGAAAAACTAAAATCGTTAGAAAATCCTGCCTTTGCTATTTCATTTGATGATCCCGAAGATGACGAAATAACGCTAGCCAAAGTTGTGCCAAAAGACACTGATTGTGATAATTCCGGGTCGTTGAAAATTTTTGGAAATCTTCGTAAGAAAACTTTCCCTAATAACGATGTTCTGGATCCCAAGTATTTTGGAAACAAAGTAACAAGAAAAAGCCTGAAAGAGTGGAGCGATGGTATTTGTTTATTTACTTACTACATATTATAGTATAGCTGCCCGGGTAAAAACTTTTTACGAATGTAATTCTCGTTCATTACAGCGCGAAAGAAACTTTACATGTCGCGTAATAAGATAATTAGCTTTTTCACGAAAAGGATCCATGTTATTTTCATGTCCAGTTCTATCGCATGTCTTAAACAAACTGTGTAGAATAAAAATTCATTACTTTGCAGACAAGTAAAGTTTCTGTCTGGTGCTGTACTTTACCCGGGCATATTATAAAAAAAGAATTTATGAATTAAAAACCCTCCTCTAAATGGCACTACTTCTGGAATAAATTTATTACTCTGTATCATAAAGACAATCTTTAATTATAAAACTGAAGCAAAAATATAATCATACCTCTATTTGTGTCACTCTTATATTTTGAACAACTTTTAACTAATCTAACTGTATTGTATGTTTCTTCTTCCTCTTCCTTTTATTGTTTCTTCGTCAACAAACGGAAATGTAAACATTTGAGGCAATGCAATGATTTTCTCCTATACTAATACGCATACGGATACGGAAACCGTTGCCACATTTGTCTATTAAACAAGTTTGACGTTATTTGTTTTTTTCGCATAGGACTCGTGACCATGGCTTAGAACACTTATAGTATTAATAATAGATATAGCACTCGAAAATGTCCTTCTAAGGTAAGGGCATATACTCTCGACAGGATCTATTATTCGTTAAAATTGAAACGGATTGATCAATGAAAAAAATGAAAAACATTTAAAATGGAGGCTTACAGGAAGTAATGTTGACCTAATAGTTTCAAATTGAAATTTTTAAACTATTAGGTCAACTATTCTCAAACCCCTTTAAACAAAGCCGAAAACAAAAAACATTGGGGCAGATAAGATTTTTTACCTCAAGAATGACTCTTGAAACATATGCCAAATCGATATGTGACTGAATTAACTCTAAAAACGATTCAAGGCTTAGTTGCAGTTCAGTCCTGTAACTATTAATCAGTTCCATAAACCTGCTATGGTTTCAAAGAACAGTTCATTATGGTCTAGCTCATTCTTTACAGGACAAGGACTGACAGTCAGGGACAACTTAGGCTTCAAAGCCAAATTAGACTTGCCGCCTATTATGCTTATTTTTACGTCAAGTTAGGATAACTGCTAATTGCCACATTTTGTTTTTAATATGAGGACTATAGAAAATTGATTTAGGATAGGTGGATTTTTAAAAAATTCTATGTAATGAAAGTTTAGATATTTCAAAAAAATTTCTACTATGAAATGCCTTCGATGTGAAAAACAACGGTGGATAGCAAATTGGAAAGTAAATTAAATTGGTAAATTGGTTAAACAAACCAATGCAAAATAGATATCTAATGAACACTTTTTCTGAAAAACATGTTTCAAGATTTTGAAATAAATAGTCTCAGAAATGAAAGTGAAAATTTTTAGTACTATAGGTTTGCCCAAATTTATCGTCACTTCTAATTTTGCTACCCTACCCACTCATACCTAATTAGCCTCATGTATATTTTTTACTAACATTGATGGATCTTCACAAACTCTTATAAAAGATGTTTTTGTTTAGCTTTAAAAACGGTGAAGGAGTTCATATTTTTCCTAGAAGGTGAAGAGGTGTTTTTTAATCTCAGGCACAGTTTGTTCACTTTTTAGGTGACGATGATGATGATGATCTAGATTCACATTCATTTATTGATAATGATATTAATAATGGTGATAATGGCAATATTGGAATCTCATCAGAGGCAAGTGATGAAGATGAGTTGTCTGATGACAATGCAGAAAGGTTAACAAATTTTTGAGATTTCACATTCACCTGTAAATAAGAACATTTCTTTTTTCAAGTCATATTTTGATACATATATATATATACTTCTTGGTTTTTCAGTGATGATGGTGAAGAGAGTGATGATGACGGAAGTAGCAATCAGGATATTTCCAATACAGAGATGCAACTTGATCCCAGTAAATTACCAGCAGACTTAAGGGCTAGTATAAATGGGACGGAAAATCTAGACGAGGACATTGAACATTTTACGTCAAACAATGTAACGGAGGAATTACGAAAAGGTCATGTCACAAAGATGCAATTGAGTAAGTTTAACCCCGTTGGTTTTGAGTAAGTTTAACCCTGACAAATGTAAAAAAAACCAAGCACCATCTGTATTTCATGACCTCTATGCACCTAAACCTAAGAACAAATATACCACTTGAAGTAGCAAAAATTTGGTAAAACCATTATATAAAAACAAGCTAAGTATCTTTTTTTGTATCTCATATCGTGGACCACACTTGTGGAATCTTCTTGTTAATCCCTCGAATTCTTTATCAGACAGCGAATACCTACCACTCTTCAAGAGCCTATTAAAAAAGAATATATAAGAATTTATAAACCTTTTACAATATTTTTAATCAAAAAACCTTAATTTTTATTTTATCTTCCCCATTGGTTTTGACTATTCTTGAACTGGCAGTATTGATCTGCTGTCTACTTAAATATTGGTTTTACTTTGATAATGTTGATTGAAATTTATTGTGATAAATTTATTTATTTATTGTGATAAATTTATTTATTTATTGTGATAAACTCTGAAGACTTGATGGTTTTAACTATTTACAGATTTGAGCTGAAAATAAACCTGAAATTTTGTTTTAAAACCTTGTTTTGAAACTAAGGGAATTGCTATTTTTTCACCATTGAGGTTTCTTTGTTGATTGCATTTCAATTCATTAAAATAACTTGTGTTAGGAACGGAAATAAATGCAGTTCAGTCTCATAATTCCTTGAAATATTTATCAAAACTAAGGTTTTCAATTGTTTACCTTCCCAGTGGGCAAAATCTTCAAAAAGTCTATGAGGAGGTGTGTTTTCTATAGGAATGACAAGCAATATCACCTGCTGTTTCAATAAAAAAAACACACCTCCACAGAGTCTTTTTGAAGATTTTGCCCACTCTGGTCTTGAAATGGTTTTCTGTACCTCCGGTATGATTACTCTTTGTTGTTTGAGAGGATTCTCTTCTGTAAAACAGTTTTCTGTATATTTGATAGAATATAGTTGTAACTGCTTGAGAAATAGGCCTCGAATTCTCAAATTGTTTTAGTAAAAGAGAAGTGCAGGTGACAGGTAACAGGTTTTTTCCTATATACTTGCCTCGTTCATTTGAAGGCTTTCACGATTTCGTGCATAATTAGTTTAAGGAATGATCCAAAAGCAATTTTTGAGTTAGACCATAATAAAAGTTACATTTCTTTTCTAGACATACTTGATAAATTGCTTGAATCGCGTATTCGTCTGCAAAAGAGTTTGTCATTCTGTAACCGACTACCTCAGATTGACGACATGAAAGAGTTTCAAAAAGCTAGCAGGCCGCAGACAAAGGAGCTGCATGGAAAAAGTAATTTTGATGTTTCTTTGTAAAGGCAAGTCCCATTGACACAATGATATAGTCATGGTTTCTTTATTTACAGCTAAAGTGTGTTTGTTGGAGTTATTAAAGAAGTTGATATCTCTACAAGATGCCTTACTCAAAACGAACTCAGAAACTAACTCCATGCTCTCCAGAAATGCAAAAGTAAAGAACAGCATCAATTCAGATGAAGAAATCGCCAGTGAAACAGAAGATGAAATGAGTGACAAAGAACAGGAATCAGATCAAGAAGGTCAATCATTGAATCTACCTAGTAAACGAAAACATCATTTGGTATGTTGAAGGCTCAATGTTTACCTAATTTTTACCCATTTTTTTATCCAATCACACATGGTTTGATTAAGCCACCGGGCTAATGTTTCTTTCTTATATTTAGTCGATAGATGACTATGAAGAAGAAATCTGTAAACGTCATAAAGCTTTTCAAACGTATCGTGATAAAACTATTAACAAATGGTATGAAAAAACAAAGTTGGCTGATGGAAAAATATCCAGCAAGGTCTATATTTGTTGTTTGTTTGTTTGTTTGTTTGTTTGCCTAGGCATCAGAAAAATTGCTGGTCTGTAAATCTATTGTTAAGTTCCATTGTCAGTACTTCTAAATTTGAACTTTAGTTTTGTTGTGCATTCGCTTTGATCACATGATTGAAAATAATTACTTTACGTTGGTTGTAATAATATGCCATGTGATTAAAGGGAGTGCATGATAAAATTTGTATATTGAAAAGGTCAAAGAAAAAATGAGCAACGAGTTATTATTATCGGTTTCCAGACCATAGGATTTTCCAATAACTATATGTTAACAGTTAGGATTCAAATTTATGTATCTTTGTTGTGGGATTTTACAAAGATGATGTCACCATTTTAAATCTTGATTAGAGTTAAAGAGGCTAGCTTAATAGGCTGATACGTTTTACATTCCATTGCTGCAGGGTTTTCAAGGATTCGATAAATCAACATTGCAGCAAATAAAACAGGTAGATTGAGTTTTCATTTTCATCTTAACAATAATGGCGATACTATGTCAGAAGTCCAGTGTTTTTTCTTCTGGTATTAACTTACATTCACATTACGAATATTGGTAAAAAATATTCCTTTTATTTTTGTAAAAATCATTACAAGGCTATATATTTCAATTTCAATTTTCTTACTGCTTAGTTTGCATTAAAAACTTTCAGATACTTTCAGACAAAAATCGACTTATCAAGAGGACACAACTGAAACGAACCCCGTTTGCAGTCCTTGGAAAAAAACAAGGTTCTGATGAAGAGGAACAGGTAATCGATTTTGCCTTAGTTTTGTCAGTTTCAAATGGACCTTAGGACTGCATTATATGAAGGGTGTTGACCCGGTGCTGGCTCGGTGCTGGCTCGTTTTTACAACCCGACACCAGCTCGCTACTTTATGGAAAAAGTTCAAACGAGCCAAAACCACGCCAATTCGTTTACAACCAGGGAAAAAATACTTTTGACACTGCTCAGCTACGATAATTGGTTAATAATTAAGCTATTTCGCATGCGCCAACCCATTTCTGTCCTGGAATAAGCTATTACATGAGCAAGCCAGCTCGCTTCAGGTGTGTTGACCCGGCTGGGAAAAAGGAGCTAGCTCGGCAAGTGAGTCAACCCAACTCATATTATCGAAACCTATTTTAAAACTAATCTTTTGCAATAATCGGGTTGCGTTTAAAAGTAGATTTCCCTTCCATGGAGCCAGCAAGCTGGCCAACCCGCCTCATATAAACACTGTATATGAACTAGGTTTGTTTTATTCCAACCTCCTTTTCAACAACATCAGCATTCTACTGGGTGTTGAAATAATGATAAGAGAGAAAAAAAGCTTCGTGCTCAAAATTTAACAAAATGTTTGTCGTATTTTTATGACACCTAAACATATTTTCTATTTTCACTTTGTATTTTTCCACTTGCCTTCTTTGAATGTTTTTCTATACTTTACATTCTCCTCCAAAAATTTCGACATCCCTCTAGATCCGCCACTAGATCCGTCTATTGACAAATCGTTTAGTAAATATGTTGCAGGCTGTGTGTGGACTATAATACAGTATCTAAACTTCAAAAAGTCTATGAGGAGGAGGGTTTTCTATAGGAATAGCACTCCACAGAGACTTTTTAAAGATTTTGCCCACTGACTGTCCTTTCTAGTTGGAAGATTCCCATCTCAATGATTATGACGAAAATATATTCGACGATGGAGATTTTTATCACGAGGTATGAAAAATTGGACTTATCTTTCACATTTTCTTATGTAACAGAGTGGTGTGTTTATTTGCCAATTTGAGATCATCAAACATTACGTTGAAAAGTCTTATAACAGGGTTTGGAAGAACGAGGCATCACGTGACTTAATACTCACTGACCCAAACAAATTTTACCAGGTTTACACCATGAAGTTTTCATTGTCTGAAAATTGACAGATAAACTGTTTGTAAATGTCTTCCGTGAACGTACCAAAGTATAAAGACCATAAAGATTGGTCGTGAATTTTCCGAGCGCTTCTTACCTGGAACTGCGATAATTTGAAATCAATTTCCTTTTCGTCTTATTATTCTTTGCATTATTTCCAATCTAATCCATAAGATTCATTTCAGTTCCTATTGAATAGTTACATTCAAATCTCGCCCCTTTACTAAAGCCTAGTTTACATTATGCTTTTTTGGGGGATTGTTTCAACTGTACTTTTGCATCGGTTCCGTAAGGTGAATGTTTTTTTTTTGATTGCTCTGATCAGCTCATTTTGATATTTTTCGTGTTTCTAGATGCTGAAGGGGTTAATTGAAAGAAAATCGAATGTGAATACTGAGGACCCGATTGAAGCTGGAAGGTCAGTATGTCTCCTCACTCAATTTTCACCATTTGTTCAGACTATCAATCTAATTCCTTTGGTAAATTTTATTGTATTGCTCTTGCAGGCAGTGGTTAGAGCTGCAAAAACTCCGTACCAAAATCAAACGAAAGATCGATACGCGTGCGAGTAAGGGCCGAAAAGTCAGGTAGAAATAAAGTTTTTAGAAGTTTTCATTTAACACCCTTAGAAATACTTAGGCGGCGTTTGGGGCGATTACCCATTAGCGTGGTTACCACTTGCATTCTACTGTCGTTTTTAGATATAACGTCCATGCCAAACTTGTTAGTTTCATGGCTCCACAAGATGGCGGTACTATGCCCGATCATGCGAGGTAGGTTGTAAGCAGTTTTAACGGCTGATGAGTAGGAGGCCGATAATGTGTCATTTCTACCTGACGTAACTAATTTGTCCCGTGAAAACTCCTATTAAAGTGTTTGAAAGAAAGAGTCATAGCCTGAATCTTATTAGTCTCACTGACCCAAACAAATTTAACAAGGTTTACAACACAAAGTTTAGTTGGTCTGGAAATAATACATTCATTAACTGAACGTAACAGAAAGGAGTCTGAAGTATGGGTATGATAATAGTCAACCTACTTAAAAATGAGCGGACTAATATTTTCGTTTCAGCAGGGATAAGGAAAAATGAACAGGTAAACATGGTTTCTCTCATGGATGGAAAACCAGTGAGTGTCATTGTGTGTTGAAATGTTGTTGATATTTGTTTTTCGTATTTTTAGAAACGACCTTTTCATGTCATTATTTGGGAAGAAAGTTGATTTTTTTTCACGATGAAGACTTTGAAAAGAACTAGAATGAAACGTGTACTTCAAAAAAATAAATCATATTTTCACGAGAACCGCTATTCCTTTGTTTCCAGGCCACTGAAACAACTTGAAATATATTTTGTGATCTTAATTTTGTACTGTCTTTCAAATCCAACTGCAGCTTATCAACATATTCTGACATGATAATGAAATAAAACCAGAAAAACAAACAAACCCCGGAAAATTGAATGATACAAATTGATGACGAACTTCTGTACGCAAGAGGTGATGTTACTCTCAAAGCCCACAGGAGGACGAAAAATTTCTCATTTAGTGAGTACAGTGGGCAAAATCTTCAAAGTCTCTGTGGAGGAGTGTTTTCTGTCGGAAAGCAAGCAATATCGCCTACTGTTTCAATAAAAACACTCCTCCACGGAGACTTTTTGGAGATTTTGCCCACTGAAAAGACCGAATCCAACATTCTATTCCACATACCAAATTAAAAACTACATCTCGTCAGTTCCTGGTTTCTGTATGTTTAAACGGGTCTCTCATATATGCGGCGTTGCTTGGTTTTGTTATGTGGGATAGGTTTCGATCATCATAGAGTTTTTAGTGGTTAAGTATTTTATTAGAGCATGGGCCAGGGGAACCTATTCTTCTGATTTTCTTCTACTTGCGAGGTTTTCTCTCCAAAAATGGGGTACAACCTTGTTTTGGAAATTTTGGGGATGCCTGTTCAGATATACTTACTGGATATGAACCCTGAGCTTATATTATTTCAAAGCTTCCTTTTGGGGGCTTATAACTGTGAGGAATTTTTGCAGCAGAGGAAAGAAGCACATAATCTTAGCCGTTTTCTTAATCAAAATATCCAATGCGTTGGAATCGTCGTTTATAACACCGGGAAGACATTTTTGTTTCAAATTTGATTTGCTTATAACAGTGATTTTATTTGCGCATTTTTATAGTAATTTCTTGTTGTTATCTGCAATTTCTTCAAAGTTAAAGTTAAACATCAAATTTCGTATAGTAGGAAAATGTGTACGGGACTTTAAATAAAAACGATTTATTTGACCTGCGGAAAATTGGTTATTTCAAACAGCACAATATGGTGGCATAAAGTTATAAATTCAAAATTGCATCATATTGGGGTGAAGAATAATTTAAAGGTTAGTTGTAATCATGTTTGTCAAATTATTTCTAAGACTCTTCATGTCTGTTTCTCGATGTGTACACTATATTATACAGTGTTTAAATTGTTGCTGAAGTGGAGATTGACGTTGTGGTTCTGCGGGAGTTCAGGGTGGAGATGAACGATTTCAATGCTAATGCTATTATTCAGGTCGGGAAGTCATGTGAGTGTTCTGTGTCCCCCTAATGTGAGGTACTTTCTGACATGAAGAATCTACAATACAAATACACCACACAACACACTTGGTGTATAATATAATATATAATTCAGAAAAAAGCAAAATGATGCAATAAACTCACTTTACACAAAATAACTAAATATTGCTTTGATTCCTGAAGGTTAAATAAAATAAATATTCAAAAGAAAATTAATAGTAACACAACATATATTCATTCTCTCTACTACTAGTCAACAAATTTTCTCAGTTTTAGTAGAATTAGTTTTCACTGTTTACTTATAAATTCTTCCATTTCTTTTCTGTGTAATATGCAAATTCTCCAGTCTTCTAGAACTTCAGTTTGTATTCTTTTATAAAATTGGATCGCTGGTTCGTTCCAATTCAAGACATTCCAGTGAACTCGTGCACAGTTTTCTACTAATGCTCGTTTAGTGACTTGTTGAAGAAGGCTTGTGCCGATACCTTTTCCTCGATGCTTTGGTTTCACATATAAATCTTCAATTTTTATGGTTCTACCATTCCAAGTTGAGTACGTTCGGAAATACAAAGCATATCCAACTATTTCTTTTTCTTTATTATCTTCACTGCTGCCATCACCACCCACAGTCTTCTTTATCTCTGCAACGAATGTTTCAAACCACTTATCACATCCAAATCCATCACGGATTAATGTTTCTTGTGTGATTTTAACGACACTCTCTGGCTCTCTCTCATAAACAGCCAATTCTTTTATTAATTTCACAATGTCTTCACAATCACTCGAGCTTCCTTCTCGTATTGTAAACATTGCCGCCATTTTGGCCATGTGTGGTAAAATTGTGGTCGAAAATATTTATGCGGAGCGGAAACCGTTTGTTTTTTCTCTTTGTTGTCGTAAAAAACTCTACTCACCTCTCGTTTTGGTATGGCGAATTTATCAACGGATTTCAGATAAAAAGTATGCGATTAGATGTTTTTTTCATACATTGCAATTAATATGGATGACAAGTTGAAATAAAAATGAAGAGATTTATTACATCAGGAATTTCGTAGCTTTTAAAATCAAGTTCTGCTGTTTTTGCGTTATTAATCAGTAGAAAATAGAATCCCGATATCTTGATCTCAAGAAACTGTTGAAGTTGAAGTTTATCTGCCCATATAGCACTAAAGATCACAGTTAAGTAACTTGGACATTCGAACAATGTTCATCGGCCACACTTAGAGTGATCGGGTGTTTTCTAAACACTTTCAATTTTGATTGAAATTGTGAATGATTACCAAATTGTTTGCTACAATCAAAAGTAAAAATCAATTATTGCTGCAACAGTCGATGCATCAGAACAACGTCTTCTTTGAACAAATGTGTCGCTAACTGAAGAATGCTATATAAATTGTTTCTTTCATTAACTAAAAACAAGCCCTCCATGCCATGCCTGCTTCTACGTAGTTATTTGCTAAACGGCAGCTTGCGTTGTAAATGCTGGAATACCAAGCCTCGTGGTTATTACACAAGGATATTCAAAGGGCGTGTTGGCTTCCAGGCAGGGCCCAAAATTTAAGGACTTAAAATGGCCTTACGGCTTTTCGATTTTCTAAAATTTGCACCAGTTGAAAAAAGTCTTAAATCCGTCCCTGAGCCCAATAAATTGATAGGCGCCTAACAACAGTAAGGGATATAGGCTTGCTGGGCTTTCTTTTTGTCAATTCGGAGGGTTATTCGAATAGGGTATAAACATTACCTTTACCACAACTTATTGGATCCGTCGTTTTTTCTAACTAAGCTGAAAACAGTATAAAACTGCCATTACGCACCATCGAAAGATGTTCAAATTTAATGGAATTAATTATATAGAATGTTATGTTAACAGTTTTAGAAGTTTACTTGTATATAGTTCTCTGCTGAAAAACCTTTCGACTTTGGTGCCTAAAAAACGTTTCGGTTAAAATTCTCTATTTTACTTTTTAAAAAACGAGGCAAAAAAACCGAACCATAACCACGTCAAAATCACAAAGTTCTCACCACTAGTAAGGCACACCAATCCGTTTATAAAAAGGCATTTAGCAATTAAGAACTAAAACTAAAATATTTTTTCTGAATTCTTTAGAAACTCGAATGAATGGAGACGCCAGACGTTTTTCAACCTCGTTCTCAGTGCTTCTTGTCCTTTCGATATACTGGACAGCGGTGAAAAAGGTCCAGTATACCGAAAAGCCCAGAAGCCCTGCGGACGAGGTTGGATGTTCTCTCTTCATGGATACGTATTCAGTAGTTTTAACAATAAGTAAAATTTGGTTGATTGAGAATGTCTATTGTTCGTAGGCGATGATCAAGAAAGTCCCCATTATAAATGACCCATTTTCTTTTCAAGAACCTGAATTTCAATGACTGTTCTCTTTAAACATACAGTGGTCTTTCTCTGTCTCGAACACCCTCTATCTCGAACTCTCTCTATCTCGAACAAATTTCTTGGTTCCTTACGAGTTTGAGATAGAGAGAGAGTCTATTGTAACTGATCTTTTATGTTTACGAAGAAAAAAATTATGTAATGAATAGTAGATAATAAGCGCTCATACAAAATACAAATCTATCTCATCTATCTCAGCTATCTCATACAAAAACTAATAATTAAGCGCGCCCAGGCGCTCGAAGCTTTATAATAATAGAATCAATTACTCAATTTTTATTTGGAAAACTGAAAGGAAGAGAAAAACACGAATGAACGTACCTCTTTAAAACTAATGAGCAAAACAAATACAATTTTGTTAAAAGTACTCTATTTCTTCTCCACCCAATCACCAATCATATCCCATTATGATGTGGTGTGAAGGTTTCATGAAAATACATTTAATTACAACAGAAACTTCACCAGAAATAATAACCAATGACAACGAAGAGCGTGAAAACGTATATCATGTTTTTTGCTTTGAGAGTGTGACCACTATTAAAGTGATTGCATAAGTTACCATGACAACAGCTGACCTAAAACATGAAAGAGGAATTGTGAAACAGAAGATTTAAAGACCTCAATCGGAATTATAAGTTGTGATGAGTTAACGAATACCAAATGGGAGATCTTCATGACTTTTCTTGATCAAAAAGCAAAGTTGTGTCGCATTTGTTCACGGCAAAAAACAATTTTGTTCGTGTAAGGTGTTCACATGTATTCAGTCAACCTCGATACCAGGACTTCGTCTTTTTTGTACATGCAAAGAGAGGTGTATCAAGCTTGCGGAAAACAATTATAGAGTAATTTTTCTGTGATTTCTGTGAAAAGAATAATTCCCTTTATTAAAATTTCGTGGGTATTCAATTTAATACCTTATCAGATTGTCTGCAATTTCCAGTAGCTTGATCATAGTGGGAACACACTGCATTGCAGCCGATTGTGTGGTGTAAACAGTACTTTCGATAATACATAACGCCCATGTAGTCCTCTTCCAAAACGCCACATCTGTCCTGATCACTGTTGCATTCTTGAATTTGTTGGTTTGCGATGCAGTTTTCTTTCGAATACTGGCTATTACATTCGTAGCATTGCAGACAAAAACCTAATAATGATAAGGATAATAATAATGATAAGGACAAGGAATTTGATTGGTTAAACTATTGGTTTTCTTGAATTTTATTGGTCACCACTACCATTATTGGGCAGCTTCAATTATTGACACCGGTCCCTTTAACGCTGGTCTTTCTTTATTGGCGTTATTTTTCAAAATTCAAGGTTAAACCCTCACAGATAAACAATTTAACACCGACACTTTTTACATCAAACGCATTACCGAACTATCCAGGGTATCAATTATTTTGAGTTCGAAGACCACGTGTTACATGCCGTTGAATTATGCGGACCAGAAATGTTAGTGATTGTCATTATTTTGAACTTTGTTGTTACTTAGTTGCGCCTCCATTAATTTAATGCCTAAACTTTCACCACAAATCTTTCTTGAAAATCATATTTTTCTGTTAAATGGTTACCCACTTAATTAAAATAGACCCTGGGTAGTTCGGTTTTAAGTCATGAAAATTAACGCTATTAAGAGCCAGCATAATAAGGATAAAGTATTTGCTGAAAAACAACAACATTGGTATATTACAATACTAATATTGATGCCTAAAGCCTGGTTTACATTATTTGATCAGTAGAATTTCCCAGAAATTCTGTTTGAACACTGTACTACTATGGGCAATTCAACCTCGTTTCTGTGTAATTCATTGTTTTACTGATTTCATAATTTCATTGGTTAGTAATAGTCTCTACTATTCCAATTCCCATTAGATAGGTTTAAAGCAATTTTGTTATTTAAAACGAGGTTAGACACGGGTTTTGAACCGTTTGATTTTTACGATAAGGCCGAATTGTCAAAATAAAGTAAAATCGTTCGAATTTACTTTTTACACAGTTCGATTCAAATGGGTCAAATTAAAAAATGTATACATGGACGTATAACAAGAGAAGGACTTACAACTAACTTCTAAAGTCTTTGAATTCTATTGTCAAAATCTTTTATGTCGGTATTTCTTTGGTATAAAGCGTGTCTCGCATTTCACTGGATTTTTGACTTACATGGGCGGGTTAATACGAATGTTTATGTTGCACACATTGTGAAAAATCAAAGAAATTGAAGAAATGTGAATTGCATATAAACCTGAGACTTTTATTACTACTTCAAAACTTCTGCTAAATGTTTTCAAGATGTCTGATGGGCGTTTTCAGCGATTTTAACGAAAACTTCGCAGCTTAAAATGATGCCTGGAAAACGCCGGGAAATTTACAGGAAGAAGAAAATCTTGTCCTTCAATTCTGAAAGTTTCAAGGCTGAGGCTGTAGGTGTCCCTAAGGAATCAGAGCTTAAAAATTGGCTACAAAATAAACGGAATATCTTGAAAAACGTTTCTGGTTGGTTGTTAAAATCTCAGGAACCAATAGAAGCATTTTTTTTAACTGTGCTTGAGGGAGTTTAAAAACTAACTTCGTACCCAGGGTCTCTTGCCTTAACGATATACGGATAGCGGCAATGAAATGCGCTTTCTTTGGATAGATCAATACAAGTGTAAGTCCCTCTCTTATTATACATCCATGACGTAATTGTTTTCGGTATTGAAGTGAACTAAATTGAACTTGAACTAAAAAAATGGATACCACAAGTAGAATGCACGTGTCAAATGTCAAGTTACGTAATTTTATAAATGCACATTGCGATTTGTAAAATCTTAAAATAAAAAGCAGCAGGTGGGGTGAAGCCAGTATTAACTATGGTACTATAAGTAGAATCCCGGTAACTCAAACACTCGAACTTTCAGTAACTGGAACTTCTATAGTAATCTTCTTGATGTAATCCTCTCTCATAAAAGACTCTCGATAACTCAAACCTCGAATCTATCTCGAATAATGTCCTATGGATGTTCGTTCGTGTAAACGGGGGTTTGCTGTAGTTACTGTACAGAAATGTGTCTAACCTCCACTAACAAGCAAAAATTAAACAGAGTGTGTTGTGCATTTGAAATTCATGCTATAAATTCCATAAAACTGAACGATTCATTTTTGCTGTACCGTTATTTTGGCCATTATGTTTCAATTTCAAAACAATACATGCGTTGTCCAGTGCTTTTAAATCAATGAATTCAATGTTTTAGAATTTGTCTCGAATTTACAAACATAGCGTTCGCATTTTTTGAGCCATGTCATGCATTTGCAATCCTTTCTTTCGCTTTTAGTCATAGTTGTAAAGACCTGTCTGTCGTTTCTATGCAATTTATTGTTTCCCTGACTTCATAACTTTATTACTTAGTAATGGTCATCCAGTGAAGTAGGTAAGACCAATTGTGATACTGAAAACCAGGTAAAACTTGTCGACTAGGTCATAAGAAATTTGGGAAATGCCAAATTTTAATAACGCACTCATTAAACACCTTTTCTATTATTTCACACTTAAATAAATAAATAAACAAATAGACATGGTTTTTCGTACTATAATATCAATAAATACAAACAAATTAATATTGAAAAACACTGTAAAAGAAGAAAAGACAAAGAAGAAGGAGATACGTCTAATAACGTTCACTGGATTCAAAAGACATATTCACTGGATTCAAAAGTACATTCACTGGATGCTGTTCTTACCTTTTTCGATGAAGACAACAGAAAGAACCAAAAAGACGAGACAGAACTTCATCTTGTGTGTAGTTTTACCTCCAAACTGACCAATTGATAGAATCAAGATTTTTTGAATAAAAATCACGTAAACAAGCAAATGAAATCTTCTTTTAATCAGTTCAGTTAATCCATTATTGTTCCTTCGCCGTGTTGTTTAGCGACACTGCAGAAAAAATAACAACCTCATCTTGTGAGTAAGGGTGTTAACGAACACTCTCTTCCGCTGTTTAAAAATTCTGTCTTTCTCGATTTTTGTGTCGGATGTAGTAAGGGAAGTTATGATTTAATAAACATTATTAATTATTTATGCCCTCCACGCATTCACATGTATTGCTTGCCATGACTTTAGCAAACTTTGTGCATATACATTTCGAGACTCAACATTAAAATACAGAAAATCGTTCCAAGAATTTCTTAAAAATCCTTGTTACTTAATAATGGTCGGTAGCTGCAAGTTTAATTTTGGGCATCAGTGATGGAGAGTTTGACGTGACCCTCCTATGAAAAAATGCTTTTGTGTTTCTGTATTCAATAATCGTTATCGTCAGCAGCAGATTGATTTTCCATTAGATACGTTTGAAAATCAAATGGAATTAAAATCTAAATTGCTTCTCATTGATGCTAATAATAATTGCTAGAAGAGACAAAATCTATTCAGTTGACAACCTTTATTTTCAGCCATTTTTAAGTTGGACAATATAAGCAGATTTGGGAGGAAGGTGGATTTGGAATGACTCATCGTTAGAATTTTGAAAGGAATTAAGTGTAATATTTTCAATAGATTCTTTTTCTTATGAGTCACTGACTTTGCAGCTACAAACGTTTTTCTATAAGACTGCCTTAAATTTTTTTTTACTCTCGATATTTTTAAACATTGTTCGATTCTGAACCTAAATATACTCTTAAATTATTTATAAGGGATAACTACGAACATCCTTTTAGAGCTTGAAAAACCAGAACTGAAATCAACCCCATCCCCAATCAAACACAGACGCACAAAGTAACTTTTTTACTATCTTGCGTCCGATCCTACCTGTGTTCTAGCAAAGTTGAAATATCTTTAAAAACTATGTTATGAGGACATGAAACTTGAGCCTTTCATTATTCTTAATTTATTCTTAAAGTTAGAGCACATTTGAGCCTTGATATTCTTTTAGACTGTATTTTTAAAAAAAAAAAAAGGAGTGTTTGTGTTTATACTCCGGAGAGGTGCAAAACGCGAAAGCGGCGTATCGCATCCCGAGCGATTTATAGACAAAACTTTGAAATATATTTAGACATATTCAAAATTAAGACCATGCTTGAGAGAACGTCACTTGACATTTGACCAATTAGAATAAGTCTGCCTGGAAATTTACCATTGAACACTACCTACCAGCTTTCCTTAACTATGAAAATGTTTGAGAGAAGTGTCTTCTTTCGCAATGAGTGGGAAGTTATTCCGAAGAACACTTGCCCTAAGAGTCAAAGCATTTTACCGTTACCAAACCATTCTTCAGCGGGCGATCCAATTTGTCGAATTTGAAAGTTTAGGTGATGCACGCTTCAGTTTATCAAAATATATGTTGGTGATTTTTTTTCAAAACATAAGCCCCCTTAACACTAGGACACTATGACCATCAGATTTCGTGTAGAAAAGTGGCTTGCACATCTTCCCTTTCTTCTCACTAGATTTTTTGAAGAAGCACAGTGGGCAAAATCTTCAAAAGTCTCTGTGGCGGAGTGTTTTTTTATTGAAACAGCAGGCAATATTGCTTGCCATTCCTATAGAAAACACTCCTCCGCACAGACTTTTGAAGATTTTGCCGAGTGGGAAAGTTTTTATGATTACCGAGTTAGGTTGACCACTAAATTACGCTGTTTACTATACGCCAAAATGTCAAGTAAACTATTAGTTCTATTTATGACATTCTTGAGAGATTGTCTCCTTTCTGAAGGTCTTTCAGATGATGCTTGTCAAGTATGCGAATAAATGTAGTAATAATATTGCTCATATCCGCACTTTGAATTGAGTGAAGACTATTCAAAATGTTTGTCCGAAAATTTTGAGCTGATAAGTTTTTGTAGGAGGATCAATCGGTCACTTCCTCAGCACAACATATATCAGTTGATGATAGCATCACTTACGCCAGTTTTAATGGAGTCACTGAACGTGACTGCTTTTAGTAGCAGTCTGTGAGACAAGGCTGTGCACATATGTAAACTGAGAGATCTCACTCTGAAAGTTGTACGCTCATTAAAATCTTCTACTAATTCCATAATATTGGAATAAC
Organism: Turritopsis rubra; assembly: GCA_039566895.2. Lineage (NCBI taxonomy): Eukaryota > Metazoa > Cnidaria > Hydrozoa > Anthoathecata > Oceaniidae > Turritopsis > Turritopsis rubra. Next base: position 10,812,253 of record CM077630.1, read on the forward strand.
AAGTACAAACATATAGTCATATATGTTTCAGATAAAATAATTTAAATTTTGGGATGGAAATCTGTATAATAGAACGAGATAAACACTTAACAATAATCCCACTAACTATACAGTATACAGTGAACGTTATATAACGAACGGTTCGCTTTACCTTCCCTTGACAAACCCTCTTAGAAACTCTCGATTTAACGAACTAATTTCTACTTCTCTTTATATCTTTATACTTCTCGTTATATCGAGATTCGACTGCTGAAAACTTTGTTATTTTGGTCTGGTATAACGAGATTATGGTTGCATCATGCCCCGTTCACTCAAACAAATAAAAGAGACTTTCAACCGAATCATTTTAAAACATCAATCCGTTAAATAGACGCATTCCTGTGGTTGACTTCAATAACTAGGGCTTGGACATCAGTTAGCAAGAGTTACCTAATGCCGAATTTTGAAGAGGTTGTCAATAATACCATAATTGGACCTGGTTCCTGTGTTGAAAATTTACAGCCTCATACCTACGGTCTCCCTCATTGTTTCACGTGATTCAAACTCAGGAAATTCGGGAAGGTACAATACACCTTGCCGGAATTTCTGTTTAAACCCGATGTTTTTGTCTAGTAAGTAAATCCGGCCTCGTTTTAGATATCAAAATAACCTCTAATCATTCTACTGGGAGTTTAAGTAAATTACTAAGTGATAAAGTTAAAACATTATTGAAACAATAAATTTCATAAAAACGAGGCTGGATGCACTGGCAAAAGTCTATATCAATAATATCTGCACTTATTATTTATTACTTATTATTACATAAATGTCATTTCTGTTCTACTTATCGGATTGATGTCAGGACTAAAATTTGAATTTGAATTGAGGAAAAACAAACATACCACTATGTCGGACTTGGGCTTCCTCTCATCCAAAAATGGATATTTCATGGTTTCTCCGTAAAAAGCTCAAATTTTTTGACCGCAAATAAATTCGCGAAATTAAGGGAAATTGGAAATTTTAGTACCATTTTAAAGTGCTCGACAATATCTTTAATTTGATACCTCATTTGCTAAAATCCGATAAGTAGATCAGAAATAACTTTAGGCCAAAACATGGTGTTTAAACAGAAACTCGGGAAAGGTGTATACCATAATTTCTCAAGACGGGTCTCGTTCCTGTGTTGAGCCTCGTACCTGTTTTATTTTATTAAATGACGAAATCACGTGGTCAAAACTCAGCAACCTCGCCCCAGGGCTTCTTGCCTTTTTGATAAGGAATTCAGGAAACGCAGATATTGAACCATCTATTTCAGACAAAATATTTAAGAAATATTTTTCTGTAACAATGATTGCCGATCATATGTTCAAATGTCAGTCCGATTGCTGACGAAGAAGATGTGATTACATTGACAAGTGAGACGACATATTCAAGTTTTGGAGGCCTGTAAACGCGGGTTTACAGTTCTCGCGAATGGATCGTGCGAGACCATCGCATCAATGTTGGAACAATGTTGCTAACATTCGTTAACTCAGCAAACAAAAATTCGTTGAGAAAAAGAACTTGAAATTTCTTCGCTGTTCAAAAGCGACTACAAAAATAAATCTATTGTTAAATTCTCCGCATGCGCAATAGTGAATTCCTTTATTTGCGCGATCCATTCGCGAGAACTGTTAACCCGCCTTAAGATACGGCAAGTTGAGAGGTATCGGCAATCGGATTTCTAGTTTTTGAAAACGGAACGGCATGAAATTACAACATCGACAAACTCGTTTTTCAGAATTTGAGAACGTTCTGAAAATGGAAGCAAGTGTTACTCCCATGACAATTATGTTACCAAAGTTATTAATATATAGATTATGTAAAAACAACACAAATATGTCCCCTTCTCCTAAATAATCATTTAAGAAAATAATACGTTAAAAAAAGTACATGGAATTCGGAAGCCTTCGTCATTTCTTCCCAGACTTTTTTATGCCACCAGTGGCTAAAAAAGAAACAGTAACAGTTGATATGACGCAGAGTTTCATAAGAGAATTATGTCAACTTTCATTGAATTTATGAAATGTTTTTTAAAAACCAATCTATGTTATATCTAGTATTCATCGTGCTTCTGTTGAAAACAAAATGTGGAAGTTATCCTCTAAAACGCAAATCAGGGTTGCCACTCTGTTTTTGAGTTTTCGGACGACCTTTCTAACCCTAACAAGAGTCGAAAACTACGCCCAGAAGAGCTAAACAACTTTAAAGTCTTACTTTACAAAAATAAGAATCCAAAACTATCAATTAGATAACTGATATCAAATATAAATATAATATAACTAAATTTATTATATATAATATAGCAAAAGATTAGATTTTTTAGGAGATTCAATCAAAAAATTTTCAGGATATCAGGTAAAAGCAAAAATTATGAGATTTTAGAAATTAGCGACAACCCTGAAAATGTTCTCTTATAAAATTTCAAATCGTAAAAAATAAAAATAAAATGGCACTGTAATGGAGTTTCTACTGTTTTACATCGTATTGAATCAGAAAAGTGGTAAACGAGAATGTTGTCCTGGAGAGACTGTAAAACAAAATTATTCTTGGATACCTAACGGTCCTTTACCAGCAGCCTTTTTCCTCATTTCTTCCAGCTGTTTTTGCTCCTCTCTCTTCTTCTGTTTGAAAGCCTGATCTTCCTAAAATTGCCAAGACATCAACGAATTTAAGAAAATCGCAAACAAAAAAGACCTTAAATGTTAATATGGAAATATGGAAAAAAAACATTGGAAAGGTCACCAGGAACAATCATATCTCGCACCCTCAATTTTAAAATGGCCGTAGTTCAAAGGACTGTCTGGACTGTCAAAATTTAAGGATGTGAAAGTTAATATCATACTGTATTCATAAAAATACCAATAAAAATTCTGACTAGTTAATCTTTCATACAAAGAAAATAAACAAAATATCTGTATTATGATGTTAGATTCGTTTTTGAGAAGTGTTCTGGACAGAAATTAAGAAATCTTTTTATAAATAAAACAGCAGCATTAAGACTCATGTGCAAGGTCAAATAATACATAGTTGATAAAATTGACTCACTTCATCTACTTCTTCTTTTTCTTTCTTTGGAGCTTTTAGGGGCTTCTTTTTTCCACCTAAAATAAGAAAACATAGTGTGAGTATAGCATAGTATACAACCGGTGGTGATACTTGACTTTTTTATGTTCGATTTTTTTCGTTTTTCAGTCAGGGAAAATCATGGAAAGTCAGGAAAAGTAATTTCCTTTTCTGGAATTGGTGGTCACCCTGTTCAAATTTCAATGACAAAAGAACAGATACTTATAATCGATTAACAGCCTTTGATCACCATCAGACTGCCAACTCTTGGATTAGTTCAATTTTGTGTGGGGAAATTTTTTTATGCCATAATAAAAGGGAGTTGGGTCTACTTGGAAAGTTGGTAACTAAGTTCTTGTTGTTCTTTTAGAATGAAAATAAAGACTTAGCAAGTCAATTCAACTGCTGGTCATTTAAGTCTTAAGAAAACCAAAGAAACTACCAGTTGTGCAGATACCATTGTTTACAAGCACCTATGTTCTAAACCTAAATAACTCCTGGAAGATTTAACATTAAATATTAATGATCAAATCATTTCGACCACCATGGTCACACAGCCCCCACATATAAAACTTACATATTTTGTTATGCTCACTTTTTAATAAAAAGGATGCAAACTCAACATATTTTTGAGAATAGGGTTTTACGATCTTCAGTTGTTTTCTGAAAAGGGCAGCTTTTAGCTACATGAATATTTAAACCCCACATTCTAGTCTTTCTATGCCTGATGCATGTATACAGTAAGAGTATATATTCTCGACAGGATCTATTCTTGTCACTTTTTTAAAATTGAAACTATTAATCAATGAAAAAAATTGAAAAATATTCATGCGTGGTGTTGTTATTATCGCCACATCTTGTTTTCTACTGGAACGGAGAGATTGGCAATGGGACTTCAAACTAGGACTTTTAAATCCCTGTTTTGATGGGCCATGGGATGTTCTTTTTCACCTCTGTTTATCTAATCTTCAAAGGAAAGAAATGTTTTTATATTTATTAATAATGTTGTTTTGATATTGTATTTCATATCTTGCATCATTTTGAATGTGAATTTCCTTTTTCACTTATTGGATTTTGAAGTTAATCGAGAATAGATGCTCTTACCTAATATAATTAACAGAGGCTATCACTCTGTCTGCTATGATTATGTGTTGTTAAATGATTCTTGCTACCTTCTCAGTTGTTGTGTGACAGCATACATACAATCTTATATTCTCTCTGATTCAATGAAATTCAATCAGTGACATATAAAATTTTTGTAGGTGAAACTTTACAAGAGAATATTAGGAACAAATTCAAGTTTTAAGTGGATGATAAACCACTGTTGCTGCATTTTGTTTTCTCCTTATATTTTTGGATTTCTGCGTAAGCAAGGAGTCTTTTATAGTCGTCCAGGGTTTTTTCCAGTTTTTTTTCATCTACGGTCCAAACCTATGGAAGTTTTTACAAGAAAGTTCATTGGTTTATTCAGCTAATTTCTGATATCTGATTGGCTGTAAGGTCTAGTTATCTACCTAACTTAAACAATGAAAATTAAAAATATTCTAATGTACATGTACGTATACTTCATATGCTTTTTGAAAACCATTCAAGTTTTATTTTTTTTAAATTTTTGATATTTCTTGACATCCATGTTTACAAATGAAATTAAAATAAAAAAGTTTAAGTGGAATTTATAATTTTAAGCGGTAGTCGATCTAGCGACATGAAACTGTGTTTAGCCTTCTTAATTGTGGACTGTGCTCACATTTCATTATTTTATCAGAAAGAACTTAGCAGCCGTTTTGCAGAAATCACCACACAGCAAAGCGAATCGGTTATTATACTGTCAATGTGCCTAACGTAAAAAAATACAGTCTGTAAAATTCGTATCATTATATCCATCAATCCCCTCTCTCTCTCTGCTACACACCGCTTGTGTGGGTGCAGTGTGTGAACCTGAAATTTCCTGTTTGCCGCTCAACAAACCTTCTATTAATATATTATCATATACATTACAAAAAAGTGCAATACCTTGACGACCACTCATGATTTAAACCTCAACTGAAGAAAGAACGGCTTCCGTTTCGACTGATCGTGATCGGAGTGACTGCGTTTGTGATGGAATAGCGTTTGAGCTTATGGAAATTCGTAACCGTATGATCAAATGAGTCAAAACTGACAATCGTTTTGCTTTATGGAAACTCTATCAAATACTTTCCTTAACATCTTTTGGAGTGAATTCATTGTGAAAGACAATTAACAAAGTTAATGAAAATATTCGAGCAGAAAATTACTAAGTTATTCTAATTGATCTTATTCTATGATCACTCATTGATCTTCTTTGCTTTGAAAACAATGGCTGATTAAACACGAGCGGAACGAACAAGAATATGGATGACATACAAGGTGTGAGAGACTTTCTTCAAACTTTATTTTCATATTTTGTTCCTTAGGAAATTTGAAGTTTCTATATTAGGTATGAAAAACTCATCATTGGACAATGAGCATTAAGGAAAAATGGCAAAACTCGAAACATTGCTTCTTTTTTTCATCAGAGTGTGGGTTCGATCTCATCTGCTGAAACTCTTTTTGAAAACTTCAAGACCATTGCTTTTGGTTGAAACAAAAGTATATTGAAGAAAAGCAGGCCTGAGGAGGATTAATTACAGTGTCGTGCGATGATTACACATGTTGTTTTGCCAATGGCATACTAATAACTGATGACGTTATTTGGGCCAAACATTCCTCATCATCATCATTGGCACCACGATCGTCAAACAAAGAAGACTCAACAACTAAATGAACATCTAGTAAAAGGAACACTCGCCTTTGTTCAAATAAAAAGGAAGAAAAAGTCAGGCATATAAAGAATATTATGTTTATTCATTTTCATAAAAGAAAATCAAAATGAAAATAATCGAATTGAGACTGACGACAGCAGACACTTCTATGATTTTTTGATAACAAGAAATAACATGGTGTGTGAGGAACTGCACAACTGTTTTGAAACAGGCATTTTCCATGATGGTTTCAATCTTCTTCAGTTTCAGTTTCCCAGATTCTTTGCATTGATGAAGGATGTTGATATGATTTTTAAAAACCTTTCAAGATTGTTTGAGTCATTGCAATTTCACATTTAAGTGGATATTTCTCCCAAATCTCACAGCAACAACAAAATGGTTGATGAATGAGGTAGAGGGAAGTGTAAAATACTGTGGGATAACATTTGTGATCAGTCCCCAATTGCTTATATAAACTAGGAATGTTTTTCTTGATTCTTGCTTACTAAATTCTATTGTTTTAAATTCCATTGTTTAGATATTGAGCTTGATGCAGATGTACATCAAAGTAGTATGGTTGGTGGTCCACAAACTGTGAGAAAAATTATTTCTCTTAATCTCACGAAGAAAACGAAATTGAAACGAAACGAAGTGAAGTCAAGCAAGTCGAAGAAAGAAAGGCGTGACCGTGATGAAGGTATACACCTTATTGGCCCTTTTATTGCTGCCCCCCCCCCCCCCATCTTTTATGCTGGTCTGACTTTATTTTTTAATAGTTAACTGTCAAACTCGCACAGACTATCCAATATTTGGATGAAAAGTCTTATAATAAAAAAGTTTCACAGAACAAGGTGTAACATAGACTCACTGACCCAAACAAATTTAACAAGATTTACACCATGAAGTTTTGATGAGCATGTAACAGATTTGTTGCCTTTCTGTGTTCACACGTGAAAATGTTCAATTCAGAGTTGGCCTACTTTAGATAGTGAAAGTAAGAGCTCACGACGTAATAAAATATTGGAAAAAAGAAAGGAGGCGACAGACGATGATGAAAGAGAAGATGAGGAATTAGACTGGTCACATAAGGTAAGTATTAACATTACAAGTTTGAAAGTGCATTTGGCATGTTTAGTGCAAACATGGAAAAACTCAGGGAAACTCAGGGAAGAAGAGAAAACTCAGGGAAGAAGAGAAATCATAATCTCTGCATCAGAAACAAAATTCTGCATAAAGTTTGAAGCTTATGGCTGGCACTATGATATATGGTCATAATTAGATATGTTGGAGTAATTTGATTGGCTGCCTGGCTGCAGACATTTAATAGACAGGGAAAATCTCTGACTTTCACATGCATCAGGGAAATTTAGTTGTTGTTTTTTTCTAGTGTGTTTTTGGGACAATTCATGAAAAACTCATAGAATTTTATTTTGAAAATTTTGTACGAACCCTGCTGGGGGGAATGGGCACAGAAAGTTTTACTGAATCTCGTCACCATGGAGACAAGAGCTAGGACATAGAATCGATGGATAGAATTGTATGCGTTGCCATGACTAAAAAGAGGTGACTCATCTTCCCCACTTCATTATAATGTGTAACACATGTTGATTTTTTACATTGATTAGGTGATATTTATTGGCGAAAAGGTTCAAGATCCTATGATTCATGTGTGTGAGAAATGTACGTTACCAATCCTGATATACGGTCGACTTGTAAGTCGTTTGTTTAACGTTAAAGATGTGTTTCCACTTGTTTGTTTTTAACTGGAACGGGACAACGGGACAACTACTTCTTCCTGATTTGTTCACATATTAATTATTCAGTTATTAAATTATTTTTTTGTTTCGTTTTTCCTTGACGCTGGGGAAAAGTCCAACTGAACAGGACATGACAGGAAGGGTAAAAAAAGGATAAGCCAATCAGATTCAAGCATTGCAGGTATTTCCTTCCTGTTACGTGTTGCATACAGGACAAGTGGAAACAGGCCTTTAAGGGGGTAAGCAGCTAAGTACTTGAATTGAATCATTTTGTCATGAAGAAAAACCGTTTCATTTCCACTAATGTTATATTGAACGATTTTCTTATTATGACCCAATGCACACTGTGTGATTTACTCCAGTCTGTTTTTTATTGTCTTTTAGAGTCCATGTAAACATGTTTTTTGTTTGTCTTGTGCCGAAAAATCGAATGGAAGCTGTACAAGGTATAAAGTTTTTGTGTCCAATATTTTATCTTTTTCCAGTTCGGAGAGATGTATCGTTATTTCAAGCTTTATATAGGGCCTGGGTTACACGTAACCCATCAGAGAAGACAAAGTTTTCTCTTGAAAAGAAAAGAGTTAGACCTATTCATAAATTACGTCACAACATCAATCGCCTCGTTTCTAATCTTAATTGATTCCGTACTTAAAGCGTAATAAAAAGAATCTCGTAGAACAAATTTCCACTGGATGCATCGTTTCTCTTTGTAAACGACGCAAGCGTCATTAATATTGAGGTTGAAAACCAGGCGAGGTAATGAAAAGGGTCAATACATTGAATGAATGATTATCACTTTGACAAATATTGCCTGTAACTATTTTACGTAGCTGTTTTTATTATTTTTGCACCCAATCCATCCATCCATCTATGAGTTTCGTTATTTATCTTTTGTTGTAGATGTGACGAACGGATCGATCGTATCGAACCGGCAGGTATCGGCCAAATCTTCGTATGTTCTTTCGGCGGAAGCCGGAACGGTATCTCTGGTTGTCGAAGAAGTTATTTATCGCAAAGAGATTTGTTCGCTCACATAAAACACAGACACGAAAAAGAAGGGTCGACCATTCCAGAAACTGAACTCGTGCGTCAGCAGGGTGTTATGCGCATGCCCTTTCTAAATGCCACATCGGGTATGATTGTCCAACCTGGTATCAACATACAAAGTGCCGGTCAAACGGCTGGTCTCGGTGGTGCTGTTGTATTGACCGGCATTCAGCCAGGAACGCAGCAACCAATCGTAGTCGATCCTAATCGGGTCCCTCTCATAATGGGAACGCAAGCCCAATTTTCGTCCATTACACAAGGTTTGATTGCCCAGGCGCAATTCCCAGGCGCTACATATTTTCCACAGGGATTGCCAGCTCAGATGTCAGCTCTACCAAGCACTGGGGGCGGTTCAAGACAAGGAGACTTACCGCCCAGTCGGAGTGGCGCGATGCAGCGGGTACCACCAGTCAGACAGCACGGCGAATGGAGAGGCGGCGAGCAAATGCCACCATCTGCACAAGATTGGGCAAACCAGGGGAGGCCTGGTAACTATCAGCAGCAGTACTATAAATAGATCACATATTTACAAGAAGAAGATATTGACAAGTACTTCTTCACCGTTCCTATTGAACATTTGTAGACGCATTAGTTTCATTGCAGAGAAAAAGATATCAAAGCTGTGCTGCCCCTTGTAATGGTGTGATAACACGAGTTTGTGTATAATGCAGAACTGAAATATGAATGGAAGTACAAGCTTCGCACTACATAGGTGGCTAAAACATTAGATATGTTTAATATTTCCTGGAAAGGTAGAGATAATGGGTGCTGGGTGTCATAGATCCCTGATCAAAATAAAGACGCCCTTGTGTTCTTCTCAATTGTTTTATTAATGCTATTCATTTCCTCTCGGCTCTCCGTGTCCCTTTCATGTCTGATATCGTACGATTCTTTTGAACGTCATTTTGATTACAGCGGACACGTTTTCCAAGAACGGATGTCTTTTCTCCTTTAATGCCAAACCTCTACTTAACGGACAACTCCTTACATGGGGGACACATTTTTTTGGTCCCGATGGTGTCCGTTATAGACAGGTTTGACAGTAGTTCAACAGTCTGACTTTTTTAACTGTCATTACTCATTTTGCGCTCTTTTATAAAACTATGTTTAAAGGGGCTACGACATGAATCTAGTGATTTCTGTGTTTTTGTTTACTTTTCCCCGGCGGACGTAATGTTATCGCATTTCAAAATACTCATCGAACATGCAGACCAACTGGAGGAACCAAACCTGAACGTACTTGCGAGCTAGCGAAAAGAACAAGTAAGTTGGTAAAGGTTACTTTATTAAAGAAAGCAATATAAAGCAAAACTGATAATATTAGCTATGATTTTCCAAGTTATAGCTGGCCAAATGTCGTGTCTGCTAATTCTTGATCTGGTCTGCAAATTTTACACTTGCTCAGAAGAAGAAGTGGCTTGTTTTGCTGCTCGTGCTGCAGATGAATTTCGAAGTTTTCGTAGCTCCAAGAGCTTATTTAATTTTGTTTTCAGCAAGCAAGACGAAATGAAAGTACGGAAGTTATACAAAAAATGAAGGATGGTGTTTTAGAGCACAAGAAAACGAAAGATAAAGGTTTCTTCAAGACGTTTGAAAATATTTGTACAGCATGTACAACATGTGGCGTGTTGTTGTAGTAACAACTTGTATTATTATTTCTTTAAAATGTTATGTTATGAAAAATAAGAATTCTGCTGTTTATATAGCTATTTTTGTTCTCCTATCTCTGTGTTTATTTCTTCTCGCCTCAAATCGAATATTGGTGCGGCACCATATTCATAATATCACGTGATCCGTGTCGTAGCCTCTTTAGGTGCTTATTTATATGGCTAGGAGGGGTACACGAATCTTAAGGCCCATTCACAACGGGAATTGTGTGTCACAAACTGCACGAAAAATATTAAGCTTACAAGAAGATCGTGGAGGTTGAAATCATCAACACATGGAAAATGCTGATGGAAGACAATTGGCCTGTCCGCCATTTGAAAATCTCTTCGAACAGTAGTGTCGGAAACGGACCCTCGATAAAAGCTGAATCCGCGCCGATTTCGTTTATTATACCAATCATAGGTGAGATTTTACCGTAAACACTAGTACTTCAGACTGGCCTCATTGTTCTCACTATATAAACCACTCAGAGATTTGTGCTAGACAAGCTCTTATATTTACAACCCCTGTTCCAAAAGTACAACAATAGCAAAACGTTGGAAGGGTTACTATAGGATCTTTCGAGTTTGACTCACAGTCAAATTTCCTTCCGTCGGTGGTCGTACGGATTTGGTGGATGAGCATGCCTGGAAGGGGTTTTAGCATTCGTTCTTCTCAGAACCGAAGAGTCTGGACGCAAAATGGCTTTTCGATCCGCCGCTGCAATCTTACGAAGTTAATTCGACGCCAAAACTCGTTTTTCAAGTCATCTCGTTTTTGATGTTTTTTTGTTACATGAAAATAGTCGTTTTAGATTCTAAGTGGCAATCTGTTTATTCTCGTGTCAGATTTGTACGTAAACAACCAGAATTTGTCGAATGAGATTTTGTGCGACATAAGAAATCGGCGTATTGTAACTCGAATATCTGAGGAAGATTAATTGTTTAGAAGTTTAAGTGGTCCGGAAGATTTCGTGTCTGATACACTAAAACAGATTTCATGAATAATATGAATAAAAAATAAAAATAAATAAAATATTAAAAATAAAAAATAAAAACATGAATAGTGGACATGTTTTACATGTTTTACGAAGAAAAAATTATTTCGAATAGCTATGTAGTGTAGATCTAGCTTTACATCTTTTGTCCACAACGCGCAAGAGACAACCCATAATTTCCAAAAGAATACATGCATAAGGTCCTTTACAAATCTCAATTCTATGGGGAATAACTTCGCGAGCGTTTTTCACTTTCTAAGCTTGATGAACAGAACAGAGAAGTCGATGAAGGAGTTTTGTACATTATTAACCATATTTTGATTTAATTCTATTTATATTTTTATTAAGTGATTGATTGTAGATTTAAATGTTTTCCGACATTTTGCTTGTTTGCTTCTTTGTTGTTGTTTTTGATATTGCTTGAAATTTGTTACTTCAAACAGATTTGGAATTTTTATTTATGTACTTTCTTCATCTCCCAAAGCATTCCTTTCGGATATCGTTCTATACGTATCACGTTATTGGCAGTATAGAGAGATAAACGTAGGTTTTTCGCATATGTCTAAAGTTCGCATAGCTGCAAATTATAAGTTGCATGATAAGGACTGCACAATGAGCTAAGTAAAAGGTAAATGGACAATTTTTCTCGAACTCCCTTTCAAAACTGCATGCATATGTGCCTGCATTTTGCGCAAGTTTATGATAGCTGAGAGGGATCTCCTCCGTATGTAAAGAGGTGGTGCATTCCCGACTGTGTGCGACGAAGAAGGGTTAGTCGTACAGAGACCGGCGTACATACGGAGCCCTTTGAGATCAGTTTTGGTACACTGGAGGACCTTTGATTATGAACGCTAATATTCTAATGATTATTTCAAACACGTTCAATAAAAACTCAGGTTCATACCAGAATATGCTTTTAGACAGTTATTCGATGTGTCTCGGCTATTAGTCATCAGCAGATATGAAGTCAAACATTAGAAATGTGAAGTATGATCTGTGAACTAATGACGAATTCATTTTTCCTTATTTTCTGTAATAGTTGTTTATAATCTATATAAGGATTTTTCATTGTACCAAAACCCTTAAGATTGTTCGAGGCATTGCACATCATAAACTTCTAAAAACGCGAAACATTCTTAACAAAATGGACGAAAAACAGTCCTCTTACGAAATGCATGCTAAATTTTATTATGTTTTTGTTAGTCGTTGGTTGTTTCAGATGTCTTTGTTGTCTTGGATTGCTTTCTTGAAGTAGGTAGGACGGATTAGCCCCCATGTGGATGTCCATGTGACCTGCTGTTCTTTAAGGTACTGCTTTCCTGCCTTAGGACAAGTTGGCGTTTAGGGCGCAAAGCTCTAGGCTCCATCACTGCAAGAACATTCAAAAACAGGGAGAAGAATTCAGATGATTTCTAACAGCCTTTCAACTTCGTATTTTGATTTTGAGCTCATTGGCAACAAACCTTTGAATATATTCACTATTTTTCACACAATTTTGCAAGCAGTATTATCTTGCAACTTGTTCTCAAGTTTAGAAGTGATCGATTATTAAAACATTCAGTTTATTTTAGATTCCTACTCTTCTTTATTGTGTTCTTTCAGATTTCCTGATGTCTTTAATGGACATTTACAATATTTATGGATTGTTTAAGAAATCCATGTTGGATTAGTTCTTTTGCCACAGCATGAATGTAATTAGTTTCGTCTGTTGATTTGGGTTTTTGTTATAATCAATTAATCCCTAATATTTGTAGACATTAAATGAATTTTATTTCATCTCTGGTATACTTTATTATTGTTTTTTGGATTTTGTTTTATGTATACATTTGTTGTTGCATTCGTTGATTTCAATTTTTCAATGAATTTCAACAAAATCATACTTTCCAATCTCTTAAATGGTCATTGATAATGATTGCCTTAGAAAACGGGTGGCACTCTTTGATTTGTGTTTATTTGGATCTATTTTTCTCCATTATTTTTTTACGACGTTGAATGAAACGTGTGTTCGTTTTATAGTATGTATTATATATTTTTTTTATCAGGATATTTTATTTAATATTATTTAATATTATTTCTTAATACAATTTACAGTTTAATCTATACCTTGATACATTTTGAATTTTTGAATTGTAGTCCATGGAGTTTGTTCGCTTCAGATTTGATTTTCTTAATAGGAATCTAATACCGGTTTCTGTTAGGTGTTGTGTGAATGGTTGTAATTCTATTTTCAAGACTTTCATTCAATGTTGGGTGAAAGGATTTAACTCTATTGTCATGACTTTCATTCAGGTGTTGGGTGAAAGCACTTAACTCTATTGTCATGACTTTCATTTAGATGTTGGGTGAATGGTTTTAATTCTATTGCCATAACTTCCATTTAGGTGTTGAGTGAAAGCACTTAACTCTATTGTCATGACTTTCATTTAGATGTAGGGTGAATGGTTTTAATTCTATTGTCATGACTTTCATTTAGGTGTTGTGTTAATGGTTTTAATTCTATTGTCATGACTTTCATTTAGGTGTTGTGTTGATGGTTTTAATTCTATTGTCATGACTTTCATTTCGCTGTTGGGTGAATGGTTTTAATTCTATTGTCATAACTTTCATTTAGGTGTTGAGTGAAAGCACTTAACTCTATTGTCATGACTTTCATTCAGGTGTTGGGTGAAAGCACTTAACTCTATTATCATGACTTTCATTCGGGTGTAGAGTGAAAGTTCTTAATTCTATTGTCATGACTTTCATTTAGGTGTTGGGTGAATGGTTGTAATTCTATTTTCAAGACTTTCATTCAGATGTTGAGTGAAAGCACTTAACTCTATTGTCATGACATTCATTTAGCTGTTGGGTGAATGGTTTTTATTCTATTGTCATGACTTTTATTCAGGTGTTGACTGAAAGTTCTTAATTCTATTGTCATGACTTTCATTCAGGTGTTGACTGAAAGTTCTTAATTCTATTGTCATGACTTTCATTTAGCTGTTGGGTGAATGGTTTTTATTCTATTGTCATCACTTTTATTCAGGTGTTGACTGAAAGTTCTTAATTCTATTGTCATGACTTTCATTCAGGTGTTGACTGAAAGTTCTTAATTCTATTGTCATGACTTTCATTTAGGTGTTGGGTGAATGGTTGTAATTCTATTTTCAAGACTTTCATTCAATGTTGAGTGAAAGGAGTTAACTCTATTGTCATGACTTTCATTTAGGTGTTGGGTGAATGATTGTATTCTACTGTCATGACTTTTATTCAGATGTTGAGTGAAAGCACTTAACTCTATTATCATGACTTTCATCCAGGTGTTGAGTGAAGGGACTTAATTCTATTGTCATGACTTTCATTTAGGTATTGTGTGAATGGTTTTATTCTATTGTCATGACTTTTATTCAGATGTTGAGTGAAAGCACTTAACTCTATTATCATGACTTTCATCCAGGTGTTGAGTGAAGGGACTTAATTCTATTGTCATGACTTTCATTTAGGTATTGTGTGAATGGTTTTATTCTATTGTCATGACTTTTATTCAGATGTTGAGTGAAAGTACTTAACTCTATTATCATGACTTTCATTCAGGTGTTGAGTGAAAGGACTTAATTCTATTGTCATGACTTTCATTCAGGTATTGACTGAAAGTTCTTAATTCTATTGTCATGACTTTCATTTAGCTGTTGGGTGAATGGTTTTTATTCTATTGTCATGACTTTTATTCAGGTGTTGACTGAAAGTTCTTAATTCTATTGTCATGACTTTTATTCAGGTGTTGACTGAAAGTTCTTAATTCTATTGTCATGACTTTCATTCAGGTGTTGACTGAAAGTTCTTAATTCTGTTGTCATGACTTTCATTTAGGTGTTGGGTGAATGGTTGTAATTCTATTTTCAAGACTTTCATTCAATGTTGAGTGAAAGGAGTTAATTCTATTGTCATGACTTTCATTTAGGTGTTGGGTGAATGATTGTATTCTACTGTCATGACTTTTATTCAGATGTTGAGTGAAAGCACTTAACTCTATTATCATGACTTTCATTCAGGTGTTGACTGAAAGTTCTTAATTCTATTGTCATGACTTTCATTTAGGTGTTGTGTGAATGGTTTTATTCTATTATCATGACTTTCATTCAGGTGTTGAGTGAAAGGACTTAACTCTACTGTCATGACTTTCATTTAGGTGTTGTGTGAATGGTTTTATTCTATTGTCATGACTTTTATTCAGATGTTGAGTGAAAGCACTTAACTCTATTATCATGACTTTCATTCAGGTGTTGAGTGAAAGGACTTAATTCTATTGACATGACTTTCATTTAGTTGTTGGGTGAAGACACTTAACTCTATTGTCACGAATTTCATTTAGGTGCTTGGTGAAAGCTCTTAATTCTACTGTCTCGAATTTAATTTAGGTGCTAGGTAGAAGTACTTAATTCTACTGTCACGAATTTCATTTAGGTGTTAGGTGAAACCACTTAATTATATTGTCATGAATTTCATTAAGGTACTAGGTGAAAGCACTTAGCTCTATTGTCATGACTTTCATTAAAGTACTAGGTGAAAGCACTTAATTATATTGTCATGACTTTCATTTAGGTGTTTGGTGAAAGCACTTACATATATTGTCATATAGGTATTATGTAATAGATTTCAGGGGGATTGATAATTTTTTTCTCACAGGAAGCTGTAGCTGATTCATATTAGCTTTCTACACCATAAGGTAAAGTTTCATTTTATTTGCTTTTTCTTGTTTTTTTCTTTATTTAGGGTTGTTCTGTTCCAATGTAAGTTTTCAGTTGATGTTGAATTGCTGAATTAAAATATTTTTTTCTTTTTATTCCATTGCAAAAAAGATTTCCTGTGACTTCATTCTCCTTGTTGGTATTCTGTCTTCCATGATGTTATCGGAAAGTTATCATGTAAACGGTAAGTAAAGTCTAACTATCCAGAATTAGAAAAAAAACAAGATGACATTTCAATGAATTTACTAAGGAATGTCGTGCATGGATTTTAATGTCTCCAATCTTTTATGGTTTACATTTTAGGTGGAGAATCCACGAAGGAAAAAGAATTACCATAAAAATGGAAAGATGTTGTCAATGATCGGGAAAGCAACCAAATACTTGTCTCTACTCGCTACTCTCACGGTTTTCTCGACAGTAAAAAAGGCCAGAAGATGGCGCTGCTGTTTTGGCTTGGAAGCAGTAACTGCGAGTTTTTAATCCAGAGGGTGACGAGTTTGCCAAGTATTAGAGAATATAAGAACATATTTTGAAATACATTTTTACAACTTTAAAATAGTGAGTTTGTTGTCATCTTCCTCCCTCTTGTTCAAATCAAGTTTTCCTGATGTCAACATTGAATTAGCGAACATGTTGAATTGATTTTCAAGTTTTCGGTCGCTCCATCGATAACAATACGAGTATCTGAAGGTTTATCCTCACTATACAACGCTCTGTAGAAAAGCCCTTTTGGATGGATTAACGAGACATGAATTAACTGTAACTTCGCTTATCTCAATACAATCGATGTTTTTACTATACAAACTTAGGTGAAGAGAAACTTTCAGATGGTTTGGTACCTCCAGATCATAATCATTAGAATATTCTCTGGTGTGGTGGAGTGGTAAAGTGGGATGGTACCTTGTGATAGAAGAAAAAAACTTATTTATTTATCTTATTTGTTTGAATTCAGGGGGTCGCTCATATGGATGTAAACTGACCTGGTAATGCAAGACAAATTTCATCTCTCATTCATATTAAGAAGCTGACCCGCTTAACCTAGCTGAACTTTTTCATACGTGGCCGCATGAGGGGTGTCAACCTGGTTAACGGGGCTAACTGGGTTAGGTGGGCTGCATTATTTTCAACCTATTGCATGAGAATATTTCAGTCTCGTAAATGTCACATGATGGAAATTTAACACTCCATTGTTATTTTCCATCCAAATAAAAAAGACAATCATCCGTTAAGAAGGGAGGTCATGTTGAGCAATCTCATAATACAATTTCAGCGTACTTTGCAGAGATCTCTGTTAGACAAAGCAAGATCTCAGCTGTGTGGGCTGAAATTTTTTCGTGATTACCCCCGTTGTTATTAAAAACTAAACAATGGCAATATTAAGGTTCGATACTATATACAAACTCAATACTATTTCTGTCGCAAATATAAATCTATACATGTCTCTCAAAATGTGAAAGATTGACACTTTATTTCACAAAATGAAATCTTCTAAATAAAGAAAATCCAGGACCTGATTGACACTTAAATTGAAGGTTTTACGATGTCATGACGTCATTATGATAAAATATTTCCAATTTGTTAAAATGTAGAAATCGTTATTGTTATTGTTATTGTTATTTTAGAAAAACACAATTAAAAGTATCGTGCAAAAAATAAAAACGACGTTCTAAAAATGGCTGCCGCGTTTATCTTATTATTTATGTTATTTTTTACTGAAAACACAGCTTCCATCGAGGCATTTCACCACGTTTACCCTACTGTTTGCGTTCAGGAAACTACCTTAACAATGTTGAGCATATTTTTTCTTATACACGTGAATACAATACAAGACGAACGTCTTATAGCACATGACGTCATTAGTGACAAATGAGCCTGCAATTACAAGTTTGGTATATTTGTAATTTTGCGACATATTTTATTGATTTCTGAAAAATTTGTGAAATATAGTGTTGATATAAGTGAAAATGACTTTTTTTCATCGTTGTGACATTTCGTGTAGATTTTGACATATTGTGATGAGTTTCCGACATGTAATGGTAACTGTGGTATATAGTGTTGCTCGTGACACCCAAACACATTCCCAAACATCACATTTCAATTCAGTCATAAATAATACCGCGAACACCATCATTACGTCAATAGTATCGAATGCCCATAGAACAACATACCATAGAAACTACAACGTAAACAAAAACGATAACAAAAGAAAAATACTTTTTGCATTAAAGTAGAATAGTGGGTCTAATAAATTTAAGTTTTGTTTGTGTGTTTATCGTTCCTCTCCCAAGTCACAGGCAGTGAACACGGGAGGTCGTTGCTAAAAGTATGGTTAGTTTGTAGAGCTGATAGAGCGTGGTTTCAAAAACCAAACCACGTGCACGCAGCACTTCACAGCACCATGTACGTTCATTATGGTACAGTTTGACCAAACTACATTATTGGCACTACCAAGCCACGATTATCCACTCACAAAACTTAACAAAAAAAACATTATAAAAACGAAACAGGAAAAGGAAAATGCAGCACACACCCACACACACGATACAATTCCAGTTTGAACGCCTACTAAATCTTTTTATTTCACACCTTATTTTCACACACATACCAAAAATTCATTAAGCACTTCTCCTCTATGCATATTGACCACTGATGCTGCAACCTCGTTCACTGAAATAGACTGGGAAATACAGTGAAGAAGAATGACAGAAAATAGCGAAGAAGAAGGTTCTTTAGATTGCCAAGAAAATTATAATAGCAAAGAAGGAACTGTAAAATATGAACTAGATGCCCTTCAGGCAAACGGATTTCTGCACCATTAACTGATCTTTTCCAAGATTTTCATATAATAAAGAAAAACTTCCTTTTAAAAAGATTACAGACTTTGTAGAGGCATATGTAAGAAACCATTATCTCTGAAATAGATATTGGTGGAAATACAGGAGATATATTCCCCGTTCAATTGGAACATTTAAACTAAAACTGATGAAATAAATCACCAATCCGTTATAATTACCATTATGCCATTTGATTTGATTTGATTTCAATCCCAAAGTGTTTTTTCAAAGTTTCAGAATATGTGACAGAAACTTAAAATCATACTATGTGATAAAATATCTGTGAAAATAAACTTTAAAAAGGTTTAAAAATAAGTAATAGGTTTGAAACTTAAATGTTTTGTTTTAAGAGGATTCAAAAGATATTTAAAGATAGAAAACTGGTCAAAAACAAAATATATGCTTTCAAAAGTCCGCCATTTTCCTTCCCGGCACAGACTGTTTCGACAAAGTGTCATAATTGATACAATTGCAATAATTAACAATATCGCGTTTAACCCAAGGTTTAGAGAGTAAAAACAATCAACCAAACAAACATTTTTTTTTTAAATTTGACATTTGCTATAACCGATAATCTTAGAAACAAATAGAAAACTTGTGCAACTAATTGTATTTTGTTTGTTATTGCTGTTATTGACCATTAACGTGCCTTTCATAAGAAATTAGTGTCATTTCCATTCTTTTAGCTGGGTGTGTACAAGTGGTTTGGAAAGTGACCTCCAAGAAACAGATAAAATAGCCGCTGAGGTTCTCAAAGAATTAGCTTCTGATGAGAAAAGTGTGTTCTATCTTTCTCTCCTTTTTATGACAATATCTTCATTTTAGTTCTTCTTTTTCTTGGTTCACATGATGTTTTTGAATATTTTCTAAGTTCCAGAAAGTGTGGTTGGACAGTTCAGAGATAACTTGAAATGGGTTGTAGAAACTGGTACTCACCATATAATTTTGCTTTTTACCAAGTGTTAGCCTTGTAGTAGGAGTGCTTGTTTCTTGTGCGAGAAGGTACAATTTCAAGCCCCGATCGAGTCATGTTAGTGTCTCTGACAGTGTGGACCATTCCCCTCTACTCAGTATTTGGCAAGAGAGTAGGGTGGTTGTCTGGTTGAACGATTGTTGACAAAAAATATCCTGTAGGACATATCCAGGCTTTAAATGCTCTTTAAATACTCCTTCTCAGGGCACTGATTGATAAAAATACCTCTTGAAACTGAAGCGTTCATCCTGGATAAATGATAATACATTGAAATCTCTATAATGTGGATAACAGCTTTATAGAGATTTTACCTATGAGAATTTGGCTTCAAATTCATCCATCCGTACATGAAGTATGTGTCTGTTATACGGAGACGCCCGCATTATAGATAATGCATTATAGATAACACTGTAATAATGAAAGAATTTCAAGTTTCCCTCATTATCCATATATATGTAATAAAATGGATTTTATGGATATGATATTCCATTTTACAGGTGGTTGGATCACAAGCTCGCATTCTATACTGTGATCAAAAAGGAAGGATGGAAGTAGCTGTCGCTTTCAATAAAGCCATTGCTACTGGCAGATTAAAGGTATTATCTGATGTTAATGCAGCTAACTCTCGCTACCTCGAACATTTTACTCTGTTGGAGAGAGTTAGGCTCTTTTTTTATTTATTACTATACCCAGTCATTAAGGAGATAATATAATACATTTAATAGAAGGATGTATAGAATAATTTATTATCTCCTTAATGTTGTAATAAATGAAGAAGGACACGAGAGTTGAATGTAATGGAGATCTCATCTCAAATTTTTTCTTTAGACTCGATAATAAGTAAAATTCATTTCCTTTTATTTTCCATGTCTTACCGCCGTTGAATTCGATAAACGTTAGTGCTTTTAACCTGCTTACTATTGTTTTCAGGGTGCAGTTGTTTTGAGTAGAGATCACCATGATGTGAGTGGTACCGATAGTCTATTCCGTGAGACTTCAAACATTTATGACGGATCATCATTCTGTGCTGGTAACCACTTTCAGTTCACTGAATTAAAATCTGAAATCCGATGATAGTGTACTTTATGTAAATTTCTGAATAAACGCTTTATTTATAAACAACACTTTATAAGCAACATGAGGCTGTCAAAAAATGAAGCAACTGTGGGGTTGCTCAAGAAGAGTTAGAACCAAGAAAGGTTTTGCAGAATTGCAGAGAGATCGTAAAGAAAACTGTGCGCGCGAATCGAACGCAGTTATTGTTTTTTTGTCGATCGCCCTGGGATCCCAAAAACCTTACAAAAATGACGTCACAGTGAAAATCGTGACATTTCACACGTTGTCATCTTGCAACCCGGTCAAGAAGAACTCGGGCATTTTATTTCGTGTGGTTTAATGTTATTGTTGATATCATCAATCAAAAAGGGCAATTCGGGCAAATTTTGGACCAACTTTTGATAGTACCGGAATCTTTCTGGAAACAATATGTGCCGGAGTTATGGATCACAAGAAGCTTTTCTTACTTACACCTTTTCTTACTTACACTTTTTTTCGGTTAAAAATATTTTCTCAAGTTCGTTAATGTGAAAACTGAGGATTTTCCAACTTAATGCGCGCAGATTTCAAGACGGAAGTCTTTCTAGTTAACCTTCGTTGCACTAACCTGTGTCTGTGCATCGAATATTGCCACCAAAAATTGTTCTTTTGCTTGGAATACTACTGACCAGCTAACTTGCCACGGTTAATAAATTAGTGTAGGCGCGATTAGTAAAAATAATATAAGTTCAAAATAAAAAAATATATATTTCTGGTCCGCATAATTCAAGAGAAACGCACTGTGACTTGGCTCGTAATTATTTTTCAGTACAGATGTACAAACTGTCAATATCCCGTTAATTTATCAACTGCAAAGAGTATTTCTACGTATTTCTCAATCACACAAAGAAGAAAAGAAAAAGAAAAGAAAAGTTTGTGAACTACTTTCTATTTTGTGTTCAAAAAAATTACATCTGTGAGTACATCATTTTCTTCGAAGCACTTTTTTACGTTTCATTTCTTCCCTGTACACAAGTGGGGAAACAACTTGCAAGTTGTTCCTACATACCTCAGTACTTTTCGTCCACGAAATCGCCATCTTCTCCACAACGGTTTCGGATCTTTAAAAATTAAAACAATTGTAAATAATACGATAATACGATAATTAAGCGTAACCTTGTCCCCAAGGCTTCATCGAAGAGTAGAAAATCCCTGGAAACGAGATTGAATTAGGGAGTATTTAAATCCAAAAGATGAAAAGAAGAAATTGAGGAAGTTTACCGTTCTTTTCCTCGCCATCAGCTTCGTCTGCCATTTCATCGAGAGCTATAAAATACAACACATGCCCGATTACCCAGCCATTATAAGCGAATATTTTGAATACGTTGCTCCCTTATGTCAGCCAATTATAAGCTCTGACATATTTGACTCAAACTTAGCAATGGTAAACTGGGAAGGAAAGCGATTATTTGCGAATATTTTGAATATGTACCATCTCCTATATGAGCCAATTATAAGTTCTTACATATTAAACGAAAATATAGAAAATAAGAGAGGAAATGGTTAAATGGTCTCATGCAATTACTTACTTAAAAGACCAGGCATCGTGAACAGAGTATATCGTTTTGAAAGAAAATCATTTGTAAAATCATATTGAATCATATATGTTCTCACCTTCATCGTCGCTATCGTTTTCGTTCAAAAGGTCTTCCAATTTCAAGTCATCTTCTAGTGAAAGGAAAATAAAATGTTCAACAATAGACCTTTAGCGAATTTCCTTTTAAACGCTGTTTTAAATTTTAATTAGATCATCAACTAACCCATTTCATCTTTAAGTTGATTCATCAACATGTCTTTTACATATTCTTCACGATCTACAAAAAATTAAATTAAATAACAAGAAATATAACATAAAATGTTTAAATAAATAATATAATATATAATATATAAATAAATTAATGAATATGACATAACATTATGACATATAACAGGGAACATTTGAATCGCAATTTATCCCATCCTGAACAAATTGTTCTCTATGTAGAATGTCAAAAAAATTTCACGATAGATACCCACGCAGTAAACCATAAATAAACAAATACACACCATTTTTCTTTTCGACAGTGTGACCTAAAAAAGAAATGAAAGGAAGAAACTTGAAACGTTGTGAAAGAAATCCACAATTTTTACCAATGTTCTTCTACAGCAGGCACACGTCTTTACAACGTTATGTGGACGTCTTTACATTTCTAAATTTCTTTATGATGGAGGTGACAATATATTTACGTCAAATAAACGCAAATATTGAATACATTTCTTATTTGAAAGAATCAAAATAGTGGGATATGATAAATTTTTTATCAAGATTGGTATGAAAATGCGTAAGTTTTGTGAAGAAAAAATATCTTTCTGACCTAACAATCTAAAATAACTTTATTCGATTTTTCAACGCCGAATGAGCTGCTTCGTTTCTCAGGAATGTCGGAAATAAATAAATCATTATCACTTATCTATCGCCAATAATATTTAAACTGACATCAAAATGAAAGGAAAAAACTATTGTCAATCATATGGTATATACCTAAAGAGGTTCCAATAGCAGCAACGGCAAATATCAACAACAAAGTCTTCATGATGGTTTATCTGTGATGAATGAGTTACACAAAATGAACTTACTTTCGTTTCACAGTCGTAGTACAATTTGATTTCTATTTTGCAATTCTCTACGAAAACTTACCGTTCCTTCGCTATACCAATTCCAACTGTTCTAATTTCTGTAATGCAACATCTTTTATACAGAATCATCAGACGTTACATTGATCAATTTTACAGAAATGTTGCCAATGGGAACCATTGATTCTGATTTGGTTCAGCGCTCTTTATGTAAATCGATATCATATTTCCGAGAACGTGTGATGCGAAACCTATGCTTATTCCTTCCGATTTGACGAAACTACTTTGACATTATGATGAAGAAATCAGACATAAAGAAACAATGTATCCGTTTGGTAAACGCTTGAATTTATTTAAATATCCAGTTAAAACAGTCATTCATGTTGATTGTTGACTGATTACTTCCAGCAATGTTTAATTCTCAAATATTTTAATGTGTTTTAATGTCATCGCAAAACAATCTGTCAATCAGGAAGAATTGAATTGATTTTCGTCTTTCATAAAGATCAAAATTCAATATGCCAGGTTAATGCGGATTATCCGAGAAATATGACTACGAAATTCAGACATTCTTTCCGATTTGGCGAAACTAAAACCAGACATTCCTTCCGATTTTTCGAAACTATCTTAATGACATTAATTATTAATTTTTGATATTTACAATGTCGCAAATTTTGAAAATTTTCAATTGTTTTCACATGATAAATTAAACTGGTTGTAAAAGCTTTAAAAACATAAAGAAGGAAGATTAGTTTGACCCATTCTAATTAAATGTTTGAAATATATGAAAAATCTTGAAAAACTCAGGTCTTAAGCTCTCTTCTATAAATATCGGTTGGTTCTACAGAATTGCAACTAGGAAGTTGACTTACCGCCATTGATATGCATAGCATTGCTCTAAGTTGTGCAAAGGCCAGTCTGCAGTCAGTCGAATGGCTCCAAATGGGCTGATGCACTGCTTTTAATGCGCGTCGAAGTGAAGTATCGAAATGCAACATGACTGAGACTCGAACAAGGACCTCAGCGATCGCACTCGAAGGTACTATCCACTACACCATCGCTTCACAAAACCAAATCCTATGTGGTAGAAGCCCGTTACGAGGGAATTTTAGTAAACTAAAATTTCTTGGATTTTGAAAGGATTTATTGAAATCAAACTGGTTTTCCATAAAGATGAAAAACCAAATTTTGTTTTTCATTCACATTTCTCTGTTAATTTTGTGAGAGAATGGCAGCGCACTTTCAATTTCATGAGTGTGGAATTATTGGTAAAATGATGTGCTAGAATGTAACCTTTCTCAGACCACAATTTTGAAATGTGCTACCCGTGTTGTAACTTCGAAACATTTATTGTTCAAGTCCTTTTTAAAATGAAATTTTTTTGTATAAGCACGGCAAATTAAAAAAACAAATAAGCTCTAAGAGGCAAAACAATTAGCACAAATGAACCCGATGGATTTTAACTGGTTCTTATAAAAACATCGTGTATTTGAAGGAAACATAATAACTTCTTACATTGTGAACCAGGCCTTTGAATAAAAACTGAACGGTTAACTCTTGCTGCTAGTGTTGAAGTCATCTTAATATTCTGTCGTTTTAGGAGGCTGAAGAACGAGCACGAAAAATGTTAGCTTGGGATGTTTCCAACGGGGTAAGTGAATAAGGGTGTCGATGTTTTACAAGTTGCATGCTGTGTGATGATTTTTTTTTTGCCATACAGTTAATGTATTGGTTCCAGACACTAACATTCGTAGTGTATGCCTTAGAAATAATTTGGGTAAGTGAGGGCAAGGGTCAGTGAAGTTAATTAAGCCTAAAATTAATACAAAATCGATCTGATGAGATTTAGAATTTTATTGTTTATTTAATAAAGAAATCGAGGATCGTGTATGATAACTAACTGACAGAAAAACTGCATACAATATAAGTGAAACCTCTCCGCACCAAAAAATGTCCTCTTTAATGTTTTCGTTAAGTAAAGATTTGGACATCCGTTTCTGAAAAATGTTTTCGCTATAAGGAGGTGTCCACTATGTGGGATGTCTACAGTCTACAGAGAAATTTCACTGTTTTTGCATAATTGCGAAGTTAATTTGTTGCCAACATTCTGTTTTACAAGTCGTGGTTTCAGAAGGCAAGTTGTCGAGTGGTTTCTTAAATCGTCGAATGGTTTCCCAAATCGTTGAGTGGTTTCAGAAGTCGTCGAGTGGTTTCAGACGTGCAATTACTATTATAATTCCTATTATTTAATGTCGTCTTTAGATGAGGTTATAATTTTGGCAACGAATTAACTTCATACGTAACATATTGCCATGACGATAACTATTTTTTTCAAGTTGCTCGACGTGCTTGGTCAAGAAATATGCACGCACAAGAAGCGATACAGCGTGCGATGAAGGCCGATGGGAATCTGATTGTAACACAACCTCATCAAGTGGAAGACATCAATGTTATCGCAAAGGCCTTTTCCAATCTTGGTACTAATAAATAAGAACTGTATGTCTATGCCATCAACAAAAGAAAATGTGTGTGTGATTTATTCTGGCATCTTTATATCTTCTACCAGTAAGTGTGTCTAACAAGTTGACATCATGAAACTTATTGGTTGGAAGTCTCTGATTTTCGTTTGAAATTATGCAAAAATGCAAGAATGTTCTCGTTAAAACAGACGAAAATTACAAGTATTTGACTGTAAACTAAGTGATAATCAAGTCTTGTTATACAAACCTATAGGAAGTGTCTGTTGACAATTGATGTGCAAGATATTAGGGAGTTTACGCAAATACGACGACAACGAGGACGGCCACAAAAGATTCGTTTTCCTTGCGGATTTTGTTTAGAAAGAAAGTCTATTTCTTCTCATTCCATTTATCAGATAATTACATCATTAACAGATTTTCACGTTCTACACATAACGTGATAAGTTATATTTTGAAGTGGAACTAAAAGTGAAGAAACAAGGATAGCTGTAGATTATGTTTAACTCGAATTTGTTTTATTCTTTTTTGCGAAAGCATTTCTGTCTTTTTTAGTTCATCGATCAATGATTTTGTTATTACAGACAAGTTCTTCAAACTTCAATCGCTTCATGATCCATTAATTTTTGAATGTTCTTGGATCACTTTCCCATCGCCGACCTCGTTGCCATCACAGTTGCGTAATCTCCAGATTCTCTTGTTTTTACGATATGGAGCTGAACAAAATATGAATGATAAATGTACATGTATGCAAATATTATGATATATTCTTTTCTGTTGTTGCAATTTTGTTATCTTCTGTGTTCACACCTGCCCGTCTACTACTCCCTATGTAGTTATTGCTAAAGGTGTGGTAAATGTGGTCGTACTGTTTACAGATCTTTTATCAAGGTAATACTTGACTAAAACTAAATGATAAAATCCTTTTTAAACTGATCGATTTTTCAGGAGGAATTTTTTTTAATGGTAAATCTTGGTATACCTCACACTGTTATTCGAGTGGTCAGCCTGGGTACGAGGTTGTGTTTAGCCATAGTTCGTAGACAACTTAGAGTATGTTCCCATTATACCAGCTAGCATGAAAGTATTTTCATTGTGAATCGATTAAACAATCTAATCTTCTTATACTAATACACAATCTTGCTTTTTTCTTACCTAACTTTTAAAGAAAGAACGTTAGGTAAAATTTCCCGGGAAGTTCGTCAATGGATGTATGTTTTTCCGTATTAGTATAGGGAGAATCTCCCATTAGGAGAATAGGAGAATTTCACGGTCATTTTCTCACGAGGAGCGCGAAAAACCACGCTGCTGCGAGAAGCGTTTTTTTCAGTATTAGTATATTACCAAATGATGCGACGTGAATTTTTTGGCACGGGGGACATTGCATTGCACCCTAAATAGAATGCGATTTCAAGGGTCAAATATCTTGAGAACCGATGGGGATAACTGACGTTTTTGGGGCTCTGCAATATTGGCGATGGGTGACGAAAAAAAAATTGGGTCTAAAACTTTTTGGGGATAGGTGTGACGTCATCAAAATCTTTGATCGACGATATCTCGGTAACGGCACGTCGTACACAGATGATCCCATACATTTTTTTGATCATCTTTTCGAGCTCTACAACTTAGTGGTACTTATTCTTAGCAATTATGTGATTTTATTTTCGGCATCTTTTTTTAATATGCCTGATGATGATAGCGGGGGCCGCTCAAAATGTAGTGCCGCGCTTTTCGTGCAAAAACAGAAATAAATAGAAATTTAATGTTTCAATTTTCCATTGTTTACACGTAAAAATTTATGAGATTAAAAAAATCAGACAATGGAATTAAATATTAAACTTGACGCAACTGCGATTGTAATTAAAATGAGATGCTGAAAGTCTGAAACCTGGATTAAATCTTGAAAATCCATTAAGTTATTGTCTGAAAAAACGAGACAATAGATTGGAATGTATTAATTTCATTTGCATACCTATTTTTTTTTGTCTGATTTATTAATCTCATTTGTCAACTCTACATTTTGAGCTATCATCATTAAAATGCGTCTGTTTCAAATGAAATATACGTTTTATGATTTTATCTATATATATATTAAAAAAAATATTCAATAGATAGATATAACTGTACCAAATAAGGACAAAAAACAACCTTTCATATTGTTCATTTTTTTTTATGTAATAGCTTTGATCAGCATTTTGAGCTCTATAGCGTGGTACTACTTATCCCTTATTCGCCTCCACCATATTAAGAAGAAGAACACGGGATAGCGGTAAATCATGGGGAAAGTAAACCTGTAAAAACATTTTACACGCTATACTATATATACATCCCTATATTTTGAAAGAGGAAGAGCACGGGAGGTGTGGGCGGCAAATAATGGGAAAAATGAACCTGTAAAATGTTTTTGATCAGCATTTCGAGCTCTATAGCGTGGTACTACTTATACTTTTGGATTATGTGATTTTATTTTCGGTCACCCCTATATTGATATAAAAATCACGGGATGGTGGTAACTCATCGGGAAAGTGAACCGGTAAAATGTTTTTACCCGGGATACTAGTATATTATCTAATACATTATCTATCTATACAATTGTCTGACGCCCGATGATTTTTCACGTTACCACCATATCAATGTTGTTGAAGGTAGTTAATGGTTTAAGGGGAGATTGAATTATTAACGTTCCTCAGAAAACATATACAAATACTATTTTTGGAAAATCTTTGATTCAATTTTGTAGATATTGTCATAATGTGTTATTTTGGTTATGATTGATTTGATTGGAAACTTGATAGTATTGAGGGTCATTGTAATCATGTCTAAGTAGCTACCTACTTGTCTATCTTAGTGGTTAAACTCTCTCATATCATAATATCTGAATGAGCTGTTAACATTGTGTGCTTTTCAGAAAGTATATTATGTGCAGCAGCTGTCGTTATACATTGTGCATGAACTTGTTACGAAAGGGAATACTCTTTCATTACGTATGAGACCACGATATATTAGGGAGGTAATGTAGTACAATATATTATAGAGGTAATATAGAATTAATATAACAGTAATACTATAATAATACTTTGCTGCATTCTCTATGAGGATTGTATATGATAACAGTATTTAAGAACGACTAATATATCGTGGTCTCATACGGGATGACATTCCTCTTCAAACACCCTTGGACTCCTACTCCTCCGGCCGAAATGGGATTTAGCCCACGCTTTAGACTCCGTTTACAATTCCGTTTACAAAACTATATAAATTGTATGAACGAACACAGACTAGTAATTTTCAATCACTTATCCAAACCTTCAATAAGTATTTTCTTGTTAGTATTTTACCAGTTATTCACGAAAGAATAGATCTTATTCCCATGAATTACAAAAAGGAGGGTTTCAATCACTTCCGATGCGAAGTATATTATTTGAAATTAAGTATTTTAAGTAAATTAAGTATTATTCACCTACAGTTAATGATCAGAAGCTTCATAAAAATCAATTCTTACTTTAACTATTAAGCGACCTTCTTATAATTATTCTTGTTGGTTATTTGAACGTTTTGGTTTGCTTTGTTTTTAAAAGTCTAAAACCCAGCATTTCGGATGGATTTTTCGTTTTTATTTTTAATAATATTGTTTTTGATGAAGACGGTTTTTTTTGTTTTTGTTTTGTATTTGTTTTGGCTCTTATTTTGTATTAAAATATATTTTATATTAAGATAAGTATCCATGGTTACATTTCACAAATGTATATTTCTTTGGTTTTAAGCAATGATGTTTCTTTATTTAACCTTGTTTACACTTTACAAACTTTAAAACTCTGTGAATGAGTTTGTATCTATTTTGTTCGAAGTACAACTTAGTTTCGAAATTACGTTACCGTTTTACACTATATGGTTTCTTGTTGAGATTTAAAAATAGTTTATTTAAAAAAATTGACATTTGCTATAACAAATAATCTTATAAACCAAATTAAAACTTGTGAAACTAATTGTATTTTGTTTGCTATTGCAGCAATTGACCCTTAACGTGCCTTTCATAAGAACTTAGTGTCATTTCCATTCTTTTAAACGAAAAAAGACCCCAGAGTTGAATGTAAAGGAGGTCTCATCTCAAAGTTTTTCTTTAGACTCGATAATAAGGTAAAGTTCATTTGTTTTCACTTTCACTTTTTCACTTTGACTGATGTGATATTTATTTTTTCGTCTTTAAGTAATCGTCTTACCCCCGTTCAATTCGGTAGACGTGAGTGCTTTCAACCTGTTAACTGTTGTATTCAGAGTCCAGTCGTTTTGAGTAGAGATCGCCATCATAAACGTTTATGTCAGATCATCATTCTGTACTGGTAACCATATTCAATTCCTTGAATTAAAACCCGAAATCCGATGATAGAGGAGGCAAAAATTCATGCTATTCATACAGTATTAAGTGACTATTAAGATTGGTTGAAAAGTTTTGAATGGATGTGCAGCTCACACAGTACCTTTATCTAGTAAGTTAGAGTATATAAACTCATGGCTACTTATAATTATTACTTTTTTCGTTATTTGTGTTCATAGATATGGCGGTTCAAAATTGCATTGGTGACTCGTTTCGTGCGGCAACTTGGGTGCCGTAGCACAATGGCGGAGGATGAGGTTGTGGTGAAGTGATTAACGATGGGTTTGGTCTGGTTCTTGATGACCAGTGAACTTGCCGCAGTCAGCAAATTAATGTAGGAGCGACTAGTAAAGATAATATAAGTGCGAAAGAAAAATATTACTGGTTTGCATAATTGAAGAGCATCGCACTGTAACTTGCCCCGAGTTATTTAAGTCGAAACGCGGGATACCCGGTTTAAAGGTCTTGTGTATAATTGTGTATAATTATGTTTCAGTCAGTACCCTGCTAATTCATCAGTTGCAAATAGTATCTCGACGTATTTCTCAATAACACAAATGTAAGGAACAATTGATGGTTTGTGAACTACTTTCTATTTTGTGTTCAAAAAACTGATCTCTCTGATTGCATTCATCTTCGTGCTTACAAAATTAAATTTTTGATTACATCATTTTCTTCGAAGCACTTTCTTACGTTTCATTTCTTTCCACAGTGTTGGGGAAAAATTTTGCAAGCTGTTCCCACAGTCCTTAGTATTTTTCGTCCACGAAATCGCCATCCCCATCTTCTCCACAACGGTTTCGGATCTTTAAAAGTGAAAACGTTTGTAAATTAGCTTTCATAATACGTATACGATTATTTAGCAAAACCTTATCCCCAAGGCTTCATCGAAGACTCAAGAAGCCACAAGGTCGAGATTGAATTATGGTTATTTAAATCCGTAAGACGAAAAGAAGAAAGTGAGGATTATTAGTTTTACCTTTTTCCCCTGGCCATCAGCATCGTCTGCCATTTCATCGAGATCTATAAAATACAACACTTATACCCTATTACCCAGCTATTATTTGGAAATATTTTGAATATGTACCATCCCTTATATGAGCCAATTATAAGTTCTTACATATTAAACGAAAATATAGAAAATAAGAGAGGAAATGGTTAAATGGTCTCATGCAATTACTTACTTAAGAGGCCAGGCATCGTGAACAGAGTATATCGTTTTGAAAGAAAATCATATGTAAAATCATATTGAATCATATGTTCTTACCTTCATCGTCGCTACCGTTGTCGTTTAAAAGGTCTTCCAATTTCAAGTCATCTTCTAGTGAAAGAAAAATAAAATGTTCAACAATAGACCTTTAGCGAATTTCCATTTAAACGCTGTTTTAACTTTCAATTAGATCATGAACCAACCCATTTCATCAGTTGATTCATCAACATGTCTTTTACATATTCTTCACGATCTACAAAAAATTAAAAGAAATGACATGAAATATTATACAAAATAAATAAAAATTAATGAATATGACATCACATTATGAATAACAAGGAACATTTAAATCACAATTTATCATCCTGAACAAATTGTTCTCTAGTAATGTAGAATGGAAAAAAGTTTTCATGATAGATACCCACGCAGTAAACCATAAATAAAAAATAATCACCGTTTTTCTTTTCGACAGTGTGACCTAAGAAAGAAATGAAACGAAGAAATTTGAAACGTTGTGAAAGAAATTCGCATTTTTGCCTATGTTTGAATGAGCTCTTTAACTATCCCAATAATTTTCAAACTGACATCAAAATATAAAAATGAAAGGAAAAAACAAGTGTCAATCATATGGTATATACCTAGAGAGTTTCCAATAACAGCAACAGCAAATATCAACAACAAAGTCTTCATGATGGTTTATCTGTGATGAATGAGTTACACAAAATGAACTTACTTTCGTTTCACAGTCGTAGTACAATTTGATTTCTATTTTGCAATTCTCTACGAAAACTTACCGTTCCTTCGCTAAACCAATTCCAACTGTTCTAATTTCTGTAATGCAACATCTTTTATACAGAATCATCAGACGTTACATTGATCAATTTTACAGAAATGTTGCCAATGGGAACCATTGATTCTGATTTGGTTCAGCGCTCTTTATGTAAATCGATATCATATTTCCGAGAACGTGTGATGCGAAACCTATGCATATTCCTTCCGATTTGACGAAATTACTTTGACATTATAATGAAGAAATCAACATAAAGAAACAATCCAGGGTGGACACGATGTTCTGTGAAGTTCTCAGATAACACGTAGTTAAACGGTGTCTTCGAATTGTTTATTAATTTAGTGAATTTCCAATTTAAAATGGAAGACGACACTAAGTTACTCTTTTATGATTGGCCAATCAATCAATTCTTTATTTATAAAGAAATAGCTAGACATCCTTGATTTAGAAAAGGAGTAAAAATATGGGTAGGGACCTTAAGGAAGAGGGTGGAAGTGTTGGCTTTGCTAACTTCTTCAATTGTTTCTTTTTTTTTACCCCTTGTATAAATATTATCTCTTAAGTAACATTTCTCCTCCTCGGCTTCTTT